>CALSFV010000091.1:0-323784 GCA_943737045.1 Parapristionchus giblindavisi | reverse complement strand
GAGTTTTTGGTCATGTAGTAAAAACAAATAAGGACCCAAAGCAGAAACACGACGAGAAAGTGTGTAATAGTGAGAGAGTGCGAGAGAGACAGAAAGGATAGGGGGGTGAGTCAAGGCTGAAAACAGCCTCCAGCCCCGGGCATACCGTCAACATGTCTTCATCGAAAACTAGAGAGAGAGGGAGCGAGGGAGAGGGAGCGAGGGAGAGGAGAGAAGGAGAAGAGAGGGAGAGGGAGAGGGAGAGGGAGAGGGAGAGGGAGAGGGAGAGGGAGAGGGAGAGGGAGAGGGAGAGGGAGAGGGAGAGGAGAGGGAGAGGGAGAGGGAGAGGGAGAGGGAGAGGGAGAGGGAGAGGGAGAGGGAGAGGGAGAGGGAGAGGGAGAGGAGACAGGGAGAGAGAGGGAGAGTGAGATAGAGTTATATTTTCACTATGGCCCACCCAAGGATTACGGTACGCACAGTTAGTTATCACTACAAGCAAAAACAGCTTAGAGCTACTATTTTGGCTGGGGACCTTTCTTCTATTCGGGGACCTAAAGTCTTCCGAGAATTTCACTGAAACTTTACATAATTTGTCCAAAATGAAGAGACACGATAACTATGGTAATTCCTGAACGATATCGTCTTATCACACAGTGTTATTGGTCGAATCACGGTTGGTGTCCCTGAAGGGTCCACAAAAATCGATAATAATCATAGCCGTCGGTAATTTTAGCCACTGACGTAGTGACAAATCAATGTGGCACATAAAATATTCGTTTATGTCTACTAGGATATGTCGTTGTTATATTCAATTCGGATTTATTGCGCACACGCTCAGTTCTTTTTTCCCCGCTCCGACTACGGTAGCCTGCGGGGAGAGGAGAGGGATAGAGGGAGGAGAAAGGAACGAGGGATGAGAGAGAGAGGAGGGGAGAGAGGAGCGGAGAGCGGAGAGAGAGGAGGAAGAGTAGGAGAGAGAGGAGGAGTAGGAGAGAGAGGGAGGGAGGGAGAGGGAGGGAAGACATGGGAGAGAGAGAGAGAGGGAGGGGGAAAGAGGAGAGAAGGAACACTGATGGCCGGCCGCAGAACAAAGAGCACTAGGGGTTTTCTGCAATGGCAAAAAACCTGGATCGATGTTAGAGGATAAATAAAGGGGGAAGAGAACATAGGGAGAGAGAGAGAGAGGGATGGAGAGGGAGAGTGAGAGAGAGAGAGAGAGAGAGAGAGAGAGAGAGAGAGAGAGAGAGAGAGGGCGAGGAAGGGAAAAGAAGATGTATTCCTATATGATTGTTATAGGGTCTTCAGTACCAGCTCTCACTGTTGATCACTCTCAACATTGGCCTATATATTTTATGTTTTCTTGAGGAAAAACGGGAGGAGAGAGGGAGAGGAGAGAGGGAGAGAGGGGCTGTAAGGAGAGATGGAGATCGAAGAGAGAGTGAGAGAAGGAGAGGTAGAGCAAGGGAGGCCGACCGCAGGTTTTGCGGTTTATACCACATACAGCATCTGATAATCGCTCCTCTCTCCCTCTCCCTCTCCCTCTCCCTCTCCCTCTGTCCAAGAAGTCGCTCTCCCTCTCCCCCCGTTCCTTACGAAAACAAGTTCGCTATGCCTAACCCCCAACAACCAGCTGTGTTGATCTATGCGAACCATTTAAACACAATGACATCATCTGTTTGCAAAGATCAAAGACCAAACTACAAACTACAAATGAAATATGAATCAACTACAAACTACATGATTCAAAAGACGAATTTCATCGGAGACCACCCAGAAGTATGTGCACGTGGGTGCGAGCAAATCTCGACAGACGACGTCATACTACAATCCACGAGAGCAAACTACAAAGATCAAAGTTCAAAGTACAAAGGCTGGGATATAACCACGGGGTTTGTGTAAGACACGGCAGCAGGCCCTCGTGAGTGCAAGAGTAGTTTCAAGGAAGAGAGAGACAATCGAGCGAGAGAGTGTACGAAGGTGAGAGATCGCAGACGGTTAGAGACAAAGTGAGAGAGCATGGATAGAAGAGAGGGGGTATACCCGAAATTCGAAGAGAGAGGACCAGGAGAGAGAAGCAGAGCAGCGACAAAGACATCGATATATCGCGCGAGAGGAGAGGGGAGAGAGGGGAGAGAGAGAGGGAGGGAGAGGGAAAGAGGGGAGAAAGAGGGAGAGAGGGGAAGAGAGAGGGAGAGAGAGGGAGGGAGAGGGAGAGAGGGGAGAAAGAGGGAGAGAGGGGAAGAGAGAGGGAGAGAGAGAGAGGGGGGGGAGGGAGAGGGAGGGGATAAAAGGGAGAGGGAGAGTACACTCCCTCCGTCGTGCAACCATATATCGACTAATTGTCACGCGTTTGGAGAGTGAGGCTGGATAACTCGAGGAGGAGAGGGAGGAGAGAGGGAGAGAGAGAGAGACAGGAGAGAGAGAGAGACAGGAGAGAGAGAGGGAGAGAGAGGGAGAGAGAGAGAGAGAAAGGAAGAGAGAGAATGTAGAAGAATTCACTATTCATGAAATGGGATACATTGTATTATAGTTGCATGAGACCGACAATTTCGGAGTATAAGGGCATAAACATTTATCTGGCCCGTTTTCTAATTTTAAAATACCCGTAACATCTCATTATCATAATCAGTCTTGTGCTCTACGCGGAGTTTTCTTTAAATCTGAAATATTACTGTAACGCTCAGTACTGACTATAAAGGCATATTTTCTCGTAATCCACAGACTAAAGGAACTTGAAAGAGTACAAGAATTCATAGGAGCATAGTCCAAGACTTCGCAATACTCCAGACATGACGTCACTAGACACTATAGGAAAGGGGAAGAGGATAGAGTAGGTTAGTCGTTCGTATACTCAAACAAATAAAATTAATGGTATTAATTTTCGCAGACATAACTATATCTTTTTTCAAAGTTTGCCCGTAGCTCAGAAATTTCCGCTGCATCCCAAAGCGATATCGGTATATTATTGACAGACATCCATCGATCCCATGTTATCCAATATATAATATGATGGAATATAGAATTATTTTATTTAATTTATTTTAATTTAATTTATCATACATACACAAAAAGATGCAACAAGATGCGAATCTTATTTATTTGAGTATACGAACTACGAATAAGATTAACAATAAGTATTTTGAAAGTGTTTTGTTCTGTTATCTGCAGGTCGCAGATCCATAGGATCGTTGAGCTCAAAGTCTACGTATATATGATTTTCAATCTTGCAGATTAGCAGATCAACGAAATACGGTGCGTGTAGATGAGATAAAATCGAGATTCTGGGAATGGCCTCAAACGGATTATGGTGCTATCTACGTCTTCTTTTCCAGACCGAAACAGAATAACGAACACCAATATAGGGACGTAAAAAGTAAAGGTGCTTCCCTTGATTCAAGGGACGCGAAATCTGACGGGAGATCTGTTAGACCGGTGAAAATTCAAGGGCAATTCATACATATATAGTTAGGTCCGTATCACTTCTGGTTCACCCCCAAAACATGGAAGTAGTGGTTCTGCTATCTGGTTAGTGGACATAAGTTGTTTTCGAACAAAGAGTCTATCCCTCTCCCTCTCCCTCTCCCTCTCCCTCTCCCTCTTAAACCCTGGTCCCCAAATAATTCGGTGTTTATTCGACACGTAAGAACGTGCAGGAGAGACTATTTATCGTTTGAAGTGTACGAGAACCTAAAGGTACATAAGTTCTCAATTTTAGATTGTACCCGATATTTATTCGTTCAGTGATGATCAGAGAACATCCAATCTTAAATAAGAACCTCCAAGAAAATAGGAATCAGAAAATCGGAATCGAGAAACCTCATGGCAACCCAGCACGAAACACCTATTAAAAGCTGATAAAGTTGATACAATTCCAAAATTCCAAGAAAATTAGAGGATCTTATTTTAGAATTTTATGCCTTTCCAAATGTGAATGTCAGATTGCTATTGGGTAGGCTCGATAAATTTGTTGTGAGCCCCTGTCCCGAATACTGTGCGAAAGTGAGAGAGAGAGAGAGTGATCAGAGCGGCGAGAGAATATTCTAGTTTGCTCACTATCTTCAAGTCTCTGAAGTTGTATTGCAACACTTCGAGCAATGATGATTCTCTCCCTCTCACTCTGCCTCCCCCTCACTCTCGCTTTCTCTCTCTCCCTCTCCCCCCCTCTACTTCTCTCTCTCCCTCTCTCCCTCCCTCTCCCTCTCTCTCCTTCTCTCTTCCTTTCTATCCCTCCCTCTCCCTCCCCCTCTCTCCCTCTCCCTGTCCTTTATCTCTATCCCTTCTGTCCTTCCTGATCCAATTATGGCCCTCTACACAGATAGAATGCAGTAGATGAATACAGAGGGCACGTCTAACCAAAATATTATCGTATACTCTCGTATTTATGAGAGTCTAGGCAAGAGTTATTGATGAGACTTATGAGGGCATGTTCAACAAAATACATAATTTCCTTACAATAATCACAAAGCAACATAACAATAAGAAATCGCGACAAATTGTTATTACAGCAGAAACATTCTTGCGTAGCCATGTATGGGACCTTAGAGTATGAAGTTTTGAAGCTTTTTCATATACCGTAGCAGAAATATCACTGTCACTCATGGATAGTTCTCTGACAGCACACAAATTATAAAATATTGCCTACGTATTGTAATTATTCGCGTGCTCAAAGTGAAATTTCGTAGACGTTCCCTAGACACACGATTTATGATGACCAACGGGTCTCTATTTTTCTGATAATAAAAGAGAGTGGAGAGGGAGAGGGGGAGAGAGAAATCAAGAAATTATAAATCATAAATGTTCCTTCTGTGACGTAGACTCGTTGTGCAACACAAAAAAATCGTATATATTGGGCCCTAAAGGGTAGGAGGGAATAAGAAGACCTGAGAAGGTTTCTCTCTCCCTCTCTCTCTCCCTCTCTATCTCCCTCTCTCTCTCTCTCCCTCTCACTCTCTCTCTCCCTCTCTCTCTCTCTCCCTCTCCCTCTCTCTCTCCCTCTCCCTCTCTGTCTATACTCCCTCGTCTATACGCAGATATCTACGTCTACACATAATCGCAGATTGCCATTTAACTAATCAGATCATAGCAACCAAAACGATCAAAGATCGAATCAAGCAGATCAAGTAGGAGACGAAACGAAACCGAACGTTATAAGGACAAACTTTAATGTTTAAGACCTGGAACATATAGGGTCCGCCAAAATCAAAGTTCAAATTTCAAAGATCAAGGTAGAGGAATATTGTATGCTGGATGATATTGACTGCATGTGCGACTATATAACTATATATGACTATATTGACTGTCTATATGGAAATAGTGAAACATTATTGTAAGAGGTAGAAAGCAGAGAAATTGTTTGCTACAGAGTGAGATACAGAGGGTTGCGTTTCATATGGAAATAGATATGCAAAACCCGGAAGAAAGCAAAACTACACAGAGATATTCATTGATTCTAAAAATGATAATTGGATTATCCCATTGATAATGTTATAAGAAAATTCTATTCGTGGCCTGAGGCAGAGATTAATCTGGAGGGTGCATACATCTCGTACCACATCAGAAAGTAAGAGGGATGGAGAGAGAGAGGAGAGGGAGAGGAGAAGAGACGTAGAGAAGATAAAGTAGCAGAAGAGGGAAAAGAAGGAGCAGAGCTATTAATTCATCTAATGTTACATCTTTTCCTATTCTGGCTGGGGCAAGGTTTATAAAACATCCAATGTCGTTTTGTGCTTAGTTGTGCTAAGGGGTAGAGTGTAGTTGGTAGATCAGTGAAACAATACAATGATGATTACGCAGTTAGCCTTAAAGGGGGCGTTACCTCTCTCTGGTCTCTTCTACGCGCAATGCTGTCTCGATGTTAGCGAACAGAGAAATAGTGTGCGCAATGAAGAGGTCATTGAGAAAGGTTACGCTCCCTTTAAATTTGGCTTTAATTATCTCGAATTTCACTATGCAAATGGAAGGGATGTACGGAATCTTTTCCGACTTCGGCGGAAAAAACGGTCGCTATTGCATGACACTGCTGATATACTAACCACGCCCAAATACCGAATGATAAATCGTATGTAGAATATTATCTATGACATGTTTTAAGGCGTAGACGTGAGATTTATGTAAAGAAAAAATTGATGACGGAATATGCAATACTATACAAGAATCATTCTTTGCTCACTGAAATTCTGTCTTCGAAAATAACGAAAACAAGATACAGTCAAAGCGAAATGTATTCGGACCATGCAATTTGCAAATATGTTAACCAAAATAACGGACGGTGAATGGTGAGAGTGACGACAAAGTGACTGTTGATCAGAGTACGGGAAAGGCGTAACCAAAAGGCGTTCTTGAGTGATAGAAATTGACTTGATTTTTATGTGCGTAGGTTATAGTGTACATGCACAGGTGATAAGTTTCTATTCGTGGTATTGTGAGCTAATTCGAGAAATGGTCATGATGATCGCCTTTCCGATGTATTAGTAGTAATGGGTGCGAGGTGAGAGAGTGAGAGAGAGAGAGAGATAGAAAGAGAGAGTAAACCGCAAAACAAGACGAGCGCATACCGAAAACGATATCTCGAACAAACACTTGAACAAACCTCAAAACATATTCGTGATCATTTGATCGTTTGAAGGACCCCACACCTTTCCATTCTCTCATAATAGATAGGTATGACAAACACTTATGTTTTTGTCATACGGTCTATTCTCGTGGTACCTGCTCTGGTCTCTCGTTGACAACGAAGGCGAGAGCGTGTGGTTAGAATGGAGGGTTTAGAAATCAACTCTTTGTATCATCTCGTAGTAGACATGCACAAGCGCAGTAGGAATTTGTCAACCGCGTACATTTAACATACTGTTCTTTCTTGTCTGCGACCTCACATAAACAGGATATCACTTGTTAGGTTTTCTGGAAGTCTGTGCTATTATATGTTCCTACTTCCTTGTCTACATGGCTAGAGTAGTGTCAGAAATTAGCTCATGACATTTCGGTAAACTTTGCGTAAACACCTTTTTCGTTGAAGGTATGACAAACACACCAACACACACTGACCATGACTCACGAATTATACTTGATATAGGAAGAAAGTGGGTTTTCCTAGACGATAAATTATTCATTGTCCCACAGAACAGTGGGATCAGGTGTGGATTGAAGGAACAACATGCACACAGTAGCACTACTCTATAGTGTTTTTTTGGAGTTACACTATACCGCTGAGTCGCAGTGTTAGCGCCTCCAATCTATTGGCTGGGAGGGCCTATCCTGGTCTGAAGGACCAGTGGCCATGGCCTATGATCTCTATAGTGTGATAGTAAAATTGTTGTATTGTAGGGTTGAGAGAGTGTTTCAGAGACTAAAACATCAACGATAGCACGCTGACGAAGGCAACAAGGAAGTGTAGTGACCATGTTTGTTATCAAGAATATCAGCATACAATGAGGTGACAAGAGAGTATCCTGTAAACATAAAAACACGGTTCAGGGTGTGTTTCGGACCTTGGAACTGTGTGGATGATTTTTTCTGACAGCATGCGATATTAAAAACAAGGGGCGCAGGAATGTAATCAGAGCCACGCCCACTATTCATAGATCAACAGCAAACTATTGACCGCATAAAATACACTTGTTTATTTGGTATGAGAGTAGCCAACCACTCCCACAAGAGACTTTCTTGTTTTGCATGGTTCAGAAACTATGCCGATCTCTTTTATATATAATATTGCGCGTGGCGAAGGTTAGCCGGGTTAGAGAGAGGCAGCGGAGAGACAATCGAGAGGAGAGGCGAGATGTAGAAGGCTACATCTCGATCGCCTCTCGATTGTGACTTCCGTTCGTTAGCACCATTTGTCATTTTCTTATGCAAGTACATTTTATACGCACAATATACATATTTAAAGGTACAACCCGAGATAATTTTAGTCTCCGCTCTGGCATGCTCTCTCGTAGACAAAGAAAGCGAGAGAGTGTGGTTTGAGCGGAGTATTGCGTAATTATTACGGGGTGTTGTTATAGAGAAATTACTGGAAATCATCGTAAACGATAAATCACTAGAGACAGCATGATTGTGTGGCATTCATCACGCATTCCAGTGTCTCGGAAAAAGACCGAAACACTTGATCGTTGTAGATTAGAATATATAGTTCACTCATAAACTAAATAGCACTGCCCATTTCATATCTTTCAATATCATTATCTGTCTGATATACATATCAATAGATCAACAGCAAATACTCTCGAGATGAGTCATATAATGACAAACTTGGAATAAATGAACAAACAAACAACATATATGGCGTGGGGTACACACTACAACACTAATCTATTGAAAAGTAAGGGTATGTCATGAGCTGTTAAAGTGACACACGAAGACAATTTAAATCTCTCCGCTCTGGACACACTCTCCCGCTTTCTTTGTCTACTAGAGAGCACGTAAATTACACTTTACAATTAGTTTCCGCGGCACTGAGATGATTTCAGATAGAAAACTACGCAAAGAATTGCGGAGTGATCCTCGAAAACATGGTAGACCGACAGATTTCTAGGCATTGCACCTGCAAAAGTCTATATGTGACTGCATATGGTAGAGGTAGAGCGGATTACGAGGACGAACGATGGAATCAAAAATCATTGACCAACGATAGATATGGTGAAAACAGTCTGTTTTGATGTAGGGAAAGCGTTTCGGTCACTATCTCTCCCTCTCCCTATCTCTCCCTCTCTCTCTATCTCTCACCTTCTCCCTCTCTCCCTCTCTCTCCTTCTCCCTCTCCCTCACCCTCCATCTTGTTTAGAGAGGGAGAGAGCGAGTATCCAGATAAAGTGAGTTATGTCGAGCAGTGCCTTGTCAACAAAAACAAATTTCATGACGAATGAATAGCAGAAGAGGAAGAAGAAGAGAGTGAAGGGATAAATATAACAATATCTAGTAGGAGAGACGTCTAGACAAATCGCAACAACAACTAACAAAACAAGCTTAATCGCTCGTACTTTGGATATACCATCACAATTTAGTAAATTTAGTAACGTATATCTTTTTCAGAAAGAAGTGAAGTTATTTTCAGCAATTTCATTACGTTTATCAAATAGTCAATGATAAGTGCATGTTAAGTGCGGTATGTTGTTTTTACTGCAGGTGTCTAGACAAATCATTCATGATATTGGGCAAATTGATAAACAACAAGTGGAAATAGTATGCAGCAGAAGTAGATTTGTGGCCCGTAATTTGCGGTACGCGCGTACTTAATTAATCTATCTCTGCCCCTATATTTCTATGCTGGACGAAGTACGTTCCAGAAATGATTTGCAGCATTAATGTGTTGTTGAAAAACCAAGGAATCAAAAGAAAGAAACGAGAGAGTGTGTAAAACGAGGAGAGTATTCTCTGTTTTTGTTTTCTTTTCGTGACTTTTGAACAGCGCATAATTGATGTTGTGCTGTGAACAATGAAGTGAGGAAAGATCGTCAGCGCAGAAAACAAAGTTGCGGAAGACAACAGCAAGAATAGCGATGATAAATATGTTGCTGACACAACAACCACCAATCATTGATCAATGATTGTGTATTCTTATCAGTAACAACAATAAACAACGTTGTTTTCGTAAACAATAACGCATTTCTGGAGCATTGTTCTTGAAAAATATTTTTTCTGAAAGACACACCCGAGCTGATTCGGGAATCTTTGTTCTGCGAAGATTAATCGAGTAATGGTCGAAAGGTAGAACTACCATAAATGTAAACTAGTATGTCATTAGGACCGACATGAAATACTGACTGGAAATACATTGAGGAATGCTGTTAATTCCACTGTAAATTTAGTCAATTCCCTTGTAGGGTTCGCTACAAATCTCTGCTAGCTGCTCTAATCTTTGACATTCCGTGCGTTTTCACAGTACGATAAAACCCAGTCTACACCGCCCAGTCACAAACACCGTTAATGCCTCTAAACCCGGAAATGGTCTTGCAGTTAAGGCAAAAACAAGGTATATTTACCGGTCCTGGCAATATTTTTCAACCTGTCTACCGGTCCTGGTGCTTGCGTAAATAATCTAGCTGGTCATGTTTTTCCTCTATGTGTATGGGATATTTAGAGGGTGGCAAAAGGTATACGGTATTTTTGTTTATCCCCGTACCTGCGTGTGTTTACAGTAGGCGTGGTGTGCGTGTGCGTGTTTGGTGTTTCTGTCTTTTCCTATTGTTCTTTCGTCTTATGAAAGAATTCGAAAATATGTGAGGGATTTGTAGAACAGTGAGATATAGAGGGACACTAGCAATAATTACGCGATAGACGAAAACATGACTAAGGGAGGGAGAGGGAGGGAGAGAGAGGGGGAGAGAGAGAGGGAGAGAGAGAGAGAGAGGGAGAGAGAGGGAGAGAGAGAGAGAGGAGAGGAGAGAGAGAGAACGAGAGGGAAAACGAGAGAGAGGGAGAGAGAAGTAAGACAAATCTGGATAATTATTCTGCTTTGACTAGACATAGGGACATGCTTTATGGAACGTGAAAACACTCACGAAGTAAATGTCATCAAGGGATCTATGTCTTTAGCAATCTATGAATGACTTTCGAACAGTCTCTCTGGTTTCTCAGAAATCACAAATCAGATATCAGCCGCTTATAACCGTATAACGCTAATTACATATTACTTGGTAAGACTATTTTTCTTCAGGATTGAGGCAATTAATTATGATATTTGATCGTTGCTTCGTGAGAGATCAAAGAGCTCTTATGGATATTAAATGTTGCCTAACTCTTTGACAGTTTACGATAAATTCAGAATATTTCATCTTTACAAGTGTAATTACAAGGGAAAATAGTGCATGATATGAATCGCTTCCGTGCTATAGCAAAAGCTGTTGGTTCTTGACAAAAAAAAAGATTTTGTGCAAAGCATGATTTTATTGAAGTTACGTGATTTTTCTTCAGACAACTATAAGCCAACAATAAGCAGACAAAAAATGGTCGTTCTCTGACTTTTTGTCGATAACAAGGCTCACAATTTTTTTTATAATCCACGCGATATGACTGCAATGCATAGCGGGGTGACATCAGCTGAGGTCTTTTAATTTAATATTTTTATCTAGTTTTCATGATGCGTGAGGTTGAAAAGAAAGATTTCAAAAAGATTGTGGTTAGAATATATAACGGAGTTTCAACAATGGGGTCGCGTTTTTCGAGAGAATTATGAAAACGTCGAATATTGTCAATGTACATACTATTCACAATATTCTCTTGCTTGCAAAACGACCGCTCAAAGTAGAAACTCTCTCTCGAATACAATGGACTCTCGCATGATTTGACTATGAGAGAAACATGGATGTGTACCCAAAATACTCTCCATTTCTTTGCTTCGTTTTGATCTTTTGAATTAAAATAACATTTATTTCCTTGTTGTACGCTATTCTTTCTATTTCGAAAATGAAATGTTAAAATATTCTAGCACAAATATCATGTTTATAATCAAATCATGACATGATCCATGAAAGCATCTATTTATGTGAGAGATATAACAAATAACTATAATTAAATTAATTACGGTAATGCGATTAGTTTTGTGTGGGATATTTTGAGCGAGGATAAATGTTATAAAATTCTAAAAATGTATGATTTCATGGAGGGGGTTAAAGGAATAGTTTTGCGATTAGGTTCAAGCCGTCTCAGTGTTCTTTTTTTATATTCGGAAACCTCAAGCTGCTAGCAGGATCTATTACTATTATTTTGAACTTAGAATCGCGTATTTCAATGTTTCTGATTGATTTGCTGATAAATTATCAATGTTTGATGTTTCGAACACAGACATAAAGAATTATTTCTTTGCGAAATTAAATCAATCACTGTTAGACTAACAATGAGATAAAAACAAGGAATTATCACGCGGCCAAAACGAGAATGTGGAAACTTCTTAAAGGTGGTGTCCCACGAATATTTTCGTGAACAAACTGTGAAGACAGGAAGGTAGAAAAAGTTATTCTACGTACAGTACACTATTTATTTTGTGCTGATTTAGTTTATTGATCGCTAGAAACATTAATGAACCATCAGGCCCGGTTCAGGGAAGGGCGCGCTTTTTGAAAGTTGAGGAAATTCGGCAATAGGTTTCGAACTTGCGTCAAACGGGTAATGAGTCTGAACGTTTACCACTGCGCTATGGGATAGATGAGAGGCTGTGATAACTCTTCGCATATCACTTTGCATTCGCATAAGAGGGGTGTAGTGATTTATCTGAACATTCGCGGGCCACCATCTTTAAGTTTTCGTAGTCTGCAACAGATTTGCTCTATAGAAAATTTTTGTTCCCAGAGTGACTATACGAAAAACTCCGGAAATTGTTTTAGTTTTAGTTTTAAATAAATTGAGAACGAACATATCCGTATTAGAGCGTCCTTTTCAGCACTTCATAAGCAAATTCATCTTCCCTAATATTTCGGATATCACGGTATAAAAAAAGAGAAAAAAAAGTCGGCCTCATTGAATCATTCATTCGTGACTTTCTATCAGTGTAATCGTTTTAACAAGTATTACTTGATGATAATAACAGGATCCATGAACAAAATCAATCGAAAATATTTAAGCTGATTTGCTAATATCCTTCTCTACTCACAGACCTCAGAGTTTTTTTTTAAAGAAATTACAATATAGTATTCGTAGAAACTACCCTGGGATATCTAAAGAAAATACCTTGAATCTGTTGTACCCATGAGAACTATGACTGATCTCTGGTCGGTCACGATTAAAGAAAGTGTGTGCATGACGTACAATCATGGTCTTTGAAAGAGTGCGCGTAGGGTATGATTTGGCGAGCTTGTACTCATAAGCTTTTGCGTACTATGCCAGTTCATCTACGTACTGAACATCATTGATGGAGTAATGATGAAAGTTTTTCAAACCGCATCTTCCATTGACAACGATGATAATGACAGTGACAATGCTAGTGACAATCACAGTGACATGAACACTGTTTGACAAACGTATTATAAATACATTCCTCTCTTTTTCTCATTTTCCTCCTAGCCCCTCTCCTTATTCTCCCGTCCTCCTCTGCCTCTCTCTTTTTAGATTCCCTAGATTGTGCCATTCATATCTTGACTACCACTTCCCTGAAGGTAGTAATCAGCGGGTGACATATATTACGTTTTCACGGCCTCAGCGAAAAGCCTCATACCTGCCTCTGGTCTTATCCCATTTCCCCGCTCGATTTTTACCTCTCCTTTTCTCTACCTCTCCCTCTAATAATCCACCATGTCTTTCCCATGTCTTACATGCACCTTAGTGACTTCTGCTCCCAAAACCTTTCCACTTTAATATATGACTCATAATCTAAATATAATGTGCAATATAATAGATGCATTACTGATTTAGGTACTAGCAAGGTTATGTATATCAGAGATCAGTCACTTGTCCTACTTATGAAGAGTAGTTTCAGCATTTTTTTGCTAACGTTACATTAACTCAAATGATCTAGCTAGATTTCAGTTGCTATAGATAGAATACGGTAGTTCCTTTCTTTTTTCTCTTTCTATACTACGGTAGATGTCAGGTTCGATTTTTAACGGGAAGAACAAAACAAGCGTCTTGATATTAAAGATAGGAAGTCTTTTTATTAGCATAATTTGGACTAGTCTCATCGAGACTCATTCTGTCTTCCTTTTCATCTTCTCAAATAATCACAAGTTGGAGAAGCAGAGAAATGACGAGAGAGCCTGTAAAACGAGAGAGTCAGGCAGTATTTCCTTGTCTGTAGTACGCCTTTCTTGTTCTACTTCTAGCTCCTCTTTTGTCTTTGGCGGTGTTCTGTGCTTGAAAAGGCTTGAAAAGAGAGAGTGAGATAGGAAGTGGTTGGCTTTTCACTCACTTTCTTTTACTGATTTTTGTGTCTATTTATTGATCTCTTTGCCCAGTACTAAGTACTTTCTTTAGTTTATGATTCATATCGGGATTACTGTAGCATCTGTATTATACTTTAGATTACTGTAAACTGCTGATGTGCGGTGTTGAATTATTAGTATGTATGTGGCTTTAATGTACATATATTGTATTATTCTGTTGTTTTCTATCCTGTACTCAACTATATTAGAGCTGATTTATAGTGAGTTATCCGAACGGATTGTAGATTACCGTAATTAACTGAATTTGGGTATTGTCATAACGGTTCACCTAATACGATATTTGCTCTCTCATCATTTCTTTTTTCCTCTTACTTGAATCAAGTTCCCTGTGTGAAAATTTCATTGCATGCGTCCACCCTCCTTTTCATATTCTTTTCGTTCCTTCGTGAGAGATTACAATTTTTCATCAATGGAGTGTGTATTTCATCAATGGAGAAAAGGTGATGGACAAGAGTGGCATTCTTTTCTAAATCACGGACAGCTGATTCCGGCTCACGCTCAAGAGCACTGAGAACGGGTTTAGGATTGTCAGTAGTTGATCTTTTCATTTCTTCCATAGTTTCATCCCCATTTTCAAAATAATAAAACATAAGCAAGACTAACAATAAGGTCTGGGCTACCATAAGGATAATATCATTGAACCTTATCCCTTCATCCTAACGAAATAAGAATATTTCAAAACAGTGTTATCGAATATACGGGTGGGACACAAGAGACGCCGAGTTTCCAATCTTGTATTTTATTACGGTGGTCTATCCCTATCAAGCTCTACCAATGTTCAATAAGGAAAGATATTGGTCTCTATTCCGTCTCTTTCCATCCCTATCGATCGTCTACCACTCCTATCTATTCCAACAATCAATCAATACTCCAGTGATCTACCCTTTCCCTTCCATCCCTATTCATTCTCTCCCATTGTCTTACTCACCTCCCACGCACGCTGCCTCACTTTCTTTCTCATTCTCCCTATCCACTCCGCCAGGCTTGTCTCTCGCTCTTCCTCTCTCTCCCTCTCTCTGTCTCTCCTTCTCTCTCCCTTTATCTGTCTCTCCTTCTCTCTCTCAGTTTCTTTACTCTTCCCCCTTCTAGAATTTGCGAACATGTCTCTCATTGTTTTATTTACTGAAAAAAAGAGTAAAATAATGGAATCCCTTCTTCTCACCGGCATATCCCCACACCCTCTCATTTCCTTCCTTTTCTGCGTGCTTTCCACTGATTTATGTAATTTTTGGTGCATTAACGAGAGAAGAGAGCGCCAGAGAAGCAGAGTGAGAGACGAGAGAGTGAAGTCCTCTGAAGAGAGTATGACTGAAAACCATTTGTCTACAATAATATCATTCTGGTACTTCCTCTCTGCTTCTCTAACCATATCTCATCTTTCGCACAGTTTACGTGGGCGACTTTTGTTATAATAACTGCATTTGTTTGACTTCTCAGAGGCTCGGTCCGTAAAATGTTAATTATGCTTTTGTATTGTGTGCGTTGATTTGTGTCATTTGCCAACTTGGTTTACATTGAACTTTTTGCATTGCGTGCATTGCTTTCTGTCGTTTATCATGAATGGTTACGGTAGTCGAATATCATAACCGTTTCCTTATGTTCTCAGTTTCCTCGGTAACCCGGCGGCGTCGAATACAAATCTTATCTCCGCTATAAGACTATCTCGCTCTCTGCCTCTCTCTCCCTCTCTCTCTCACTTTCTTATCTGTCGTATCCGTGGTTACTCTCAAGAGAGGGAGACGGAACGAGAGTGAAAGAGGCACTCACTCTTAACTCTTATCAATTTCCCTCAACTTCTACTAGCGCCCACACGTTTCCGCTAAGTTCGTCGCACATTATTCCGTTCCGATAATTATGGCCCTTTACAGTTGGGAAAGCGCACTCCGCAGTCGACGCACCACCGCACGTACCGCACCACGACATCACGATGGCTGACAGTATGCGGGTGCAGACAGAACAACTGCGCGTCGAGGCGCATATTACACGCAAGAAGGTCTCCGAGGTCTCCAAGGAGTGAGTGTTACTGTACTAGAAAACTATCGTAAACTGACTACAGTACCTCTCTCGGTGAACTGTAGTCCCTCTAACTATGGACTACTGTAGCCTTTAAAGGTGATGTGAAAGGAGTTAAGTAACCATAGGCTACCGTAGTTTGAGTATTAGAATCTACTGTATTCTTTTGGGGGTTTGGACGCAGTCTGATCATAATCCGGATAATCACATCGGGGGTTGTTGTTGCGCTTAGATATCACGTAATGTATACCATCAAGCATAGAGATCTGAATCATAAGAAAAATGTAGTCGAAAATAGAATCGAAATGACTGATTTCTAATAATCATACGGGGATTTTGAGCTAATCAAAAATTATGAAATTAGTGTAGATTGTACAAAGACTTGGGGTTTTATCTATAATACCTTTGCCTTGTTTAGTGAATTTTGAGCTGAATGTATTGTTTTTATGATGCGTTAGTTGAACTGAAATAATTGCCCACATAAACAATGTGCATTTTCTAGTCGCACTATTAACGTGTATTTTTCTAGATTTGTACATCGTAAATTAATATGAACTTTATTATCTCAATCGTTAAATGAAGCAAACAGTTCTTTATCTCTGCCGTTTATCAGTCAAGCATGTAACAGATTCAAAACAACCAAGCTCCATAATATTTACACTTTTCATTCTCAAGTTAGAGCGCAATTCTCTCTTTACCGATAGTTGAAGGCACACATCGAGCCAATTTTTAACTCTACACTCTTGCGATACTCTCTCGCTTTGTTTATCTGCCAGAGAGTGCTGCCAGAGCGGAGCCTTTCCAAGTAGCTCTGGATGTGTCATCTAATACTGGTTCACCGCTGACATATCATTTCTTAGCTGTCTGTGCATAGGTTGTGCTCCCTTTAAGACCTAAATGTGGCGGTGACGTAGTCGAGGGATGCGCATGCCTATTTCTCTGATGACGTAGAGTTACAAATATATCCCTTGGCACGACGACGCAAAACACACTTTATTTACCTACCCATTACCTTAGGGGGTTATTAAACTTGTGAAGAGCAGATAGGAAGGATTCACAGTGCACACTACAAATATCAATTATTGTTTCTAGGTATAATGAAATAATCCAGTTAAAAATTCAAAGTTCAAAGTTCAATGTACAACTAATGATTTGTTTGTAGTCTGATCGAGTTCTGCGAGAAGAGCAAGGGCACGGACGCGCTCATCTCTGGCCCGCCCGACAACCACAACCCCTTCCAGGTACACAGAGATTAAATTTACCCGAATGCCGGTAGTTGGCGAACGATTTGCCCGTATTCAGACAAATACTAGCCTGTATATGGGCAAATCGGTGGTTTTTGGGCTACCATTTGCCTGAATGTGGGCAAATCATGTACACAAGTATCGTAAGTTGGCAAATCTATTACCCATATTTGGGTAAGTTTGCTCTCAGTGTAGGGATCAAACTACAATTTTGCCGATCAAAGTACATTTTCGATGTTCAAACTACTACAAAATTACAAATTTCAGGAGAAGAAGTCGTGTGCGATGATTTGACGACCGTACTGCAACGAGAGATCAACGATCAAATCTCTCGTCATCTCTTCGTCTCATTCTACTAAACATCAATTGTCTGGCTGTGTTATTGGCTACGTGCCCCCCCTCCCTTGTGATCTTTGATCTTTACATTCCCCTGATCTCTTGATCATACTGATCTCTAATCGACCTCTATAATTATTGTATGCACTATTACTGTATTCTATTCTCTCCCAATTCCTGACCGATCGTTTGATCTCTAATCTCTGATCTTTGATCTCCATTACTATTACGTTTGCTAATGACTTAAATTGTTGTCTTTCATCTTTGATCATCATTTTATATTTGTCCTCCTTTGTCTGTCTCAAGTCCCAGCTGCTGTATGTGTTTGGTAAAAGGAATAAATCTTGTGCAATGCAAAATGTGTAGTCTGCGGGAGCATATTGTAGTCGGGTTTGCTACATATTTGTAGTCCGCGAGTGATTTCTATAAGTTAGTCCAAAGAATACGTGCAATAGTGGAAGGAAAGGGGGGACAGGAGAAGATAGGGAAATGAAGTAGAATGAAAGCAATGAAAACGTGTAATGAAAGACTTGATGATGAAGAAACAAATTTAGTTTATTATTAACTTACCCATAGTGAGCGGGATGGTAGTCCATTGGTGGCTGCGTAGAGGGACCGAGGAGACTCTGGAAAGATCAAAGATCAAAGAAGTGCTATGAAAGATCAAAGATCAACCTTGAGGACCGAGTTTTTGTCATCACTTGAGGACGAGACGGCGGAGTCTTGGGCCGTGATAGCTGCAGCTCCTTTCTTGACTCGGGGCTTTCTGAAAGGAAGAGTGCTTAGAAAATGAGAATATTTGAACATGCGCATCAACATTTTCTTCTTTGAGATCTTCAGGGGCTTCAGCAACGTCATAATTATGAACATCTAGAGTGGAGGAAAGAGGTAGTTTATAGAGATATAATTACGACGAAAGGCAATTAACATATCAATGATAAATATCTCTATGTTATCTCACCCAATTAGATCTGTCTAGTCTTCGTCTAGTCTGTCTTGTTGGACTAATCTCTATTCGTTGCTATGTGTATGTCTAGTGTGATGTTCTGCATATATTTGTAGTAATTCAAACTACACACATTGGGTATCATTTTAGTGGAATATGATGCACTTCTAACACTGAAATCTATTTTTATCAATGATAATTCAGCATTTAGAGGGTAACGTCACTGGGTTGCTCGTTTGTCAAAGGATCATATAGGATCATGATGATAAATATATTTCGTTTATTCATAGAGAAAATTATGAGCATATGTGAAAAAAGCAAACAACTAAAAATCTGTAGAATTCACTAATGTACATTCTGAAATTGGATGAATTTTATGTTTGCTCATCCTTATCTCATTAAGCACAGCGTTCTCATGACTTTCAAAGCAAGAACGACCGCTCAACATACAAATTCTCTCGAATACAATGGTCTCTCCTTTGTCTTGCTTTCGAAGAAAAATGGCTTGGACCAGAATACTGTGTAAGCTATGTCGGGAACCAAACGAAAGACGAACGATTCATTGTAAAGATATTGAAAACTCGATTCGGAATATAAGGTATGACTGGTAAGTACTTTTCTCTATAATAATGAATATTTGTATATAGGTTTTGCTAGAATATGAACTTGACAGAAAGATTTATGCGAGCATTAACCCTATTTCGAATCGATTTTCAAGGTCTTTCTCATAAACAATGTTTCGTATGACGTTTCGTAAGGATAGGATATTTTAGTTGCCTTATATTGGATCAATTAGCATTGAAATAGGCATTTTTTCGTGTTTATAACGTTTCGTTACTATGTTTTTTTTCTAAGATAGTACGTGATATATGTAGTATGAATGATATGGCGTTTTTGATAAGATCATAATATCACTGAACATCACTAAACCAGTGTTCAGGTCCAGTGGTATTGTGATACTAGCTTATCAGAAATGGCACATACGCTATGTCTACGTGTTTTAGTCTACGTCTGTGCCATATATTTCGTGTTATATTATGTCTATGTTGTGACACATGTCTAATCTGCGATAGATCACAGTGTTCAGTGGTGTTATGATCTAATCTTATCATCGGGTTTTGACGTCATCACAGATGATGGCTAATCAAGGAGTGTAGCCCAAAGTGTCCAACGCCCATTTCACCGCGCCCGCTTTTCAAAGAGCAGAGAAATGAAGAAGGAGAAGTGACAAAGTAAAAAAAATCACACTGAATTAGTGCATAGATTATGATTAGATCAAGTATACATGTTGGACTCACAAACATTTTTATTAAAATATATGTTATAGGAGACATATTTATTAGATAAAATAATGTGGAATAACTCACGCAGGCTTCTTTGGCTGCCCCTTCTTCTTGCCTTTAGTGATCGTGGTTTCCTAATAATTACAGAAGGTAAAAAATTAAAAGTAGGAAAAATAGTAATCTTTACATGAATAACATGAATTTTATTTATTCGATTATTACTTCAATTTTGGTGTTTTGAGAAAATAGTCTCATTGATTTTTGCGATTTCACAACATTAAAAAATTTCTTACCGGCAAATTCATATTCTCGTCGCCAAAAACGCTACTGCACACGAGAGAGAGTGCGTCCTGTTCAACCGATGTAGGTTCTCAAATTATGCTTTTTATTTTATTTAAAAAAATATCCTTTATTTTGTCCTTATAAAATGTACTGCGTAATTTCCTTGCTACTGCTGCAAAACGCAGAAATATTCTATAAAACACTATCTGAGAGAATTCAACAACTGGAATATTTTTTGGTATCTGAAAAATGAATTTTTTTTTAATACAGGCTCCATGAGTGAAGTACACTCGTACTTGGAAATTGCTTCCAATTGAAAATTCGCTTCAGGGGTGACCACACAACGGTTTGGCGACTTTTCCTAAAAAGTTTATTTCGATACCAATCGATTCTGGAGTGGGCGCAATGGACTCCTAAGGAGAGTTTTTCGATCAAAGGTCAACGAAGGCTGTAATTCGGGAATTTTCGTAATAATTTTCACATCAAATTAATTCTCACTATTTTCCCATGGAGAAAGTAAACTTTTTATTTGCTCAATCGTTTCTGCATATTATATTACACCTTTAGTTTAAAAAGTGTAATTTATAAAAAATTGGAAATTTATGTACGAATCAATTTTGTTCGTTGGACTTAATTGTGGTGAGGATTGGCGACGTCCCGAAAAAGTTTATTTCGAATCCTATCGATTCGTGAGTGGGCGCATTAGAATCCTTGTCTAATTCTAAGAAACTATTGCTGAGGAAAGTATTTCGATTAACGGTCAACGAACGCTGGAATTGGGAATTTTCGAAAAATAAAGTTTACATTAAATTAATTCTCACTATTTTCCCATGGCGAATGTAAACTTTTTATTTGCTCAATCTCTGCTACATAATATAACAAATCTTCAGTTTAAAAAGTGTAATTTATAAAAAAATATAAATTTGTGTTCGAATCAATTTTGTCGTTGTTGTATGAATTATGGTGAGGAATTGTGGTAAGGGTAAGAATGCGAGATTTCCTAATCAATTTTTTGTCGCTTTTCTGCTAGTTTCGTGCGTATTTCAATGCAATAACACGGGTATTTGACTGTTCATCCGGTGGTTCGGAGTGCTGCTGCAGTTGGGCAGTGTTGCTCTCTATTCTAATCATCATTGTGATGTAATTTCTATTCTATTCACTTATTTGTATGCGTGCTAAGTTGTGTTATGTAGCAGCGACATGTAGCAGCGATTGAGCAAATAAACAGTTTACATTCGCCATGGGAAAATAGTGAGAATTAATTTAATGTAAACTTTATTTTTCGAAAATTCCCAATTCCAGCGTTCGTTGTCCGTTAATCGAAAAACTTTCCTCAGCAATAGTTTCTTAGAATTAGACAAGGATTCTAATGCGCCCACTCACGAATCGATAGGATTCGAAATAAACTTTTTAGAGAACGTCGCCAATCCTCACCACAATTAAGTCCAACGAGCAAAATTGATTCGTACATAAATTTCCAATTTTTTATAAATTACACTTTTTAAACTAAAGGTGTAATATAATATGCAGAAGCGATTGAGCAAATAAAAAGTTTACTTTCTCCTTGCAAAATAGTGAGAATTAATTTAATGTGAAATTATTACGAAAATTCCCGAATTCCAGCGTTCGTTGACCTTTGATCGAAAAACTCTCCTTAGCAATAGTTTCTTAGAATTAGCCAAGGAGTCCATTGCGTCCACTTCAGAATCGATTAGTATCGAAATAAACTTTTTAGGAAAAGTCGCCAAACCGTTGTGTGGTCACCCCCTGAAGCGAATTTTCAATTGGAAGCAATTTCCAAGTACCAGTGAACTTCACTCATGGAGCCTGTAATTATCACACATAAAACAGAAAAATTCATTTTTCATCGATACCGAGCATATGTCGATTTTCTTAGATAGCGTGTTCTATCGATCAACCCCCCTTTCCTTCCTTTCCTCTTCGCGCTCTCTCTGATCTACCTACTATCTCGCTTTAGCTCTCCCTCTAAACACAGAATCACATTGTGGTTGTGGCTGACTGCTCTCGTATCAAATAAACAAGTGAATTTTATACGGTCAATATAGTATATTTTTACATTTATTAAATGTGCACTTAGATTGAGGAAAATGAATCTGCATAGACGTACCGTAACCAGGAGGTGGCACTAATGAACTAGAGACTGTAGGTGCTGTTACGGCTACTGGCTGTCTTCGTGGAGTAAACCTGAAAATATCATGTCACACTGAATATTGTCCATACTAATCACACTACAAACTAAAAATGCAGATCATAACTTTTGACTAGCACTTACAGACTATATGATGAAATTTGTTAACTACAATTTTGGTCGATTGTGATAGTTTCGAAACTTTGTTCGTTCTTCATAGCTGTCTCTGTACATTTACGATTGGCAAGGAAATCTTGGATATTTCCATACCGATCGTAACAATAACGTTGAATTTTGTTTTATAATAATTATTTTGTTGTAATAATAATATTGCGATAATATTGTAATTACAAAACAATTATTCGATAATACTGTTTTATTATGAGTGCTTGTAAGCAATCAATGTCGAATAAAACACAAAGGCTCTTTGAGAAGCAGTTTCAAGCCAAAGTGAACTGGATTGCACAAATAATAGCCCATGGTTCACGAATCAAAGGTCAAAGATCAAAGAAAAAAAGAAGAAAAAACTAACCACTGCACGTTGCACTCGATTCGCGATCGGTTTCTGGCTCGTAGGGACGTTGCCGTCACTCGAAATAACTTATCTCCGATGAGGAAATCGAGATCGAGTGGTTGATCGCAATCTTTAAATTATCTTTTAATTATCTTTAAATTATAATTAAATCGATTATTTGACAAATGAAAAAATACATTAAAGTATTCAGAATTAGCTTGAGGTGTGGACAAACTCTCACGAACACTTGGGGAGTGAATAAAAGTGAACAGGGAGTGTTTAATAGCGCATTCGAGCTAATTTTACTCCGCTCTGGCATCGGTCTCTCGTAGACCATGAAGGTGAGAGAACAGTGCCATAGCAGAGGGTTTCAAATAAGCTGATGGTGTGCCTTTAAAATGTCAGGGTATCCCCTGGAAAGTTCAATGGGATCAAGTCAAAGTCATTAATGGTATGTAAATGATTGATCATTTCAAATAATCACCGCTGCGATAGATTATTTGCCCTTATCTGCCATAGAAAACAGCAAATGATGAGAGATCATGTGAATCGGGAGAGTCAAACAACGAGATGCTTTACTTGGCAATTTGCCAAATTAAGGCTGTTATCAGCTCTTATCAAACAACGCCTTTGATCGCTCTATTGTTACATCACGTACACTGTTTCTCGTGATACGCTCTTATCTATCAGTTTTTCAATGCCTCGAGAAATTCCTAAATTTATTATACTTTCAGTTTTAGGACTAAATTTTTCAGTTTCGAAATTTGGCTCTCCGTTCGTGCAAAAAACTCTAGTAACCTCTACCTATTCGAGTTGATTTCTAATGTCTTAAAAGTGAAAGAAAAAATGCCGCGTATTCTTTCGTTCAGTGATAATTGACCAATTATGTGACAAATTTATTGTTCAATGTTCAATGCTCAATGATACATGCTGTGCTCGCTTCATAAGAAGAAGAACTGCCATGAATAATAACACAACGCAAATGAAGCCGAGAGTGTGTAAAATGAGGAAAGATTTCGCAGTTCTCGTTTCTTTCTTTTCGCAACATTTGAACGGCACATAAATAGAAATGTCTCACGAGTATTCATCAATCGTTCAGCAATCTTCGAGTGTTCAGGTCCAACAAAAGATGACAGAGGATGTGACAGAAGTTGAAGGAACGATGAGTGATGATGCGTGCAGTTTCTGAAATTTTAATGTAATTATAGCGCATTTCCTTTGACAAATAGGTAGACTAGGATAGCGAATTAAACTATTAAATCCGGGAACGATGTAGAATGAATTGATAGTCAAGACATTCATTGTCGTAGACAAAGGGTGGAGACATTATATGCAGATCTAATTACTTACATCTAATTACTTGTTAGGCAAATTGGTACATAAATAACACTTGCCATCCTTTTCAAAGATATATCATGATAATTTCGTGCTCCCAGAGTGTTAAGTTTCAAAGATGCATGAATGATATCTTTGGATCAATGAGTGATAAAGGAACTCTTGACAAAAAGTTGCCTGTAAGGGTACTGGGTCGGATGAGAACTATTTCTCAATACTGTCTCTACCATAGCAGTTGTCATCCGACTACATCCGGTTATTATCCCACCTAGCGCCTTTTAAAGAAATTCAAACCTCGTGAAGACGTTGACGACGATGTTGTCTGGATCAAGAAGGATGGACACAGTGATGGACTTGTTCGCCTCATCTGGTAGGCGACGTGCTACGCAAACCACGCATTCTGGAATGTACAAAGATCAAAAATCAAAGATCAATAATCGGCGATAGAACATCAACGATCAAAGTACAATGATGAAATATCAATTATTTTTTGATTCAAAGATACACTGAATCGGAATAACGAAACTGTTACAATAAAAGTGTTTATTTAAATAAAACTATTTTAGATAATACCAGAATCATCTTTGAAGTAGGCGCCGGTGCCACGGCATCGTAGAGCGGAGAGCTATAACAAATTTTAAAATAAAATATTTATACATTTGGATATAATTCTGCTTAAAGCGCTCACAAGTTCAAGCAGTGATACACTAAACTTATATGTTTAATACTTATTTACTGACCTCGAACTGTATCTCACGCGGCTGTTCCGCACGCGGTATCCGCGCAAGAAGCGCACAGCGGAAGCGCTCTCGACGCGGTTTCCCCGGTGAACCTGAATTTAAAAGTTGCTATTTGATTTCTGATATTACATAACGCATTTCACGTTTCTCATTTCCAAGCAATACCACCAGATTTAGGCTAAATTATTTACCATTTGAGAAAACGGAAAAATAGTGTGTGAAATGGAGAGAACATTAACATGAACGATTTATTTATTTATTCTTTATTTATCGTCACGTAAAATCTTATAATTGATTTTAATACTAGAAATAAATCATAGATCAATTATAATACGTTATCAGTTGTATTCAGCACTATACGAACCTTCACCAGGTACTGGTAACAATTGGGCAATCAGTGACTGATCAGAGATTGGGACGAGGTTGAATATGGACTGTCGAATGATGTCTTCCTGTAAATACTTACTTTATTTATCAGAGGTACTTACGCTGTTTATCAGAGAAGCCTTAATATCAAGCAATAATGGAATAGATTGTAAAATACTTTCGCTTTTTTATCAGGAAAGATACTCTCAATCAAAATTAATACTATAATACTTCAGTATACATCTGTTCGTTTATTATCTTTTCTGTTCCTATTGTTCATACAAACCTGCGATGAAAGTATCAACTATTTCTGTGTGTTACTTCGGGATAAATAGAAGCTGAAACTCATTCGAAATGTCGAAACAAAACAATTGTTCAAAAGGACACTACCCCAATCTTGAACACCATCATTCTCTTTTCCAATTATAGGAACGAAACATATCAGGGTACCAGAATGTGTAGTTCGAGAACGTCAGTTCCAGAATGTGGTAGTATCTTCAAAAGCTATGACGCCAAAGCTTTATTTTAGTGCAGAAGTATGGAAAATGAGGAACCATTTTTTTTCTAAAACCGAGAACAAAAACATAATCATACCTGTCTGATGCCCAGGTGCGAGGACATTCCAGCGCTCGCCTGATGCACAGAACCATCTGGGGAGAGGACGAATACGAATGACGTCTGAGAGATCAAAGATCAAAGATCAAAGATCAGAGAATTTATTAAATGTAGTCCTAATGGAAATAGCGTCAATGGTGAATCATTTAGACTATACATATTTTAGTTTGGTTGACATTTGAAAGTAATAGTTCATAGATTAAAGATGGAAGATCAAAGATCAAAGATTAAAAATCAAAGCATAAACTCACGCTCGATGAAGGATGCAGGACCAGCTGAGCGGTCGGAGCACTAGATGTGGATGCTGTCGAGATCAACTGAAGAGATCAAAGATCAAAGATCGTAATAAGTAAAACAAAAGCTCATAATCTATGGAAAAGTATATTTCCAAGGCGAAAACGATCATATCGAAATATTAGTTTGAACTTTGACTTTGAGAGTGTTAAAATTTTCATTATCGTCGTTGACGTTCGAAATATGAAATAATGTATAGTGCTGTTTTATCGCCTGTAAGACTAGAGATAATTGAATGGTAAGTCTGCGAGAACAAGGCAAATGATGTTTTTAACCCTAATCTTTCAAAACTTTCTACAAGACGTAATTTAATATTGCCATATCTTCACTTTGCGTGCAGTGAAGTTGGCTCACCTGTGCTATTGAGTGCATTTGAGCATCATCCACAATCTCTCCATCGGGAAAGAGCGATCGGAGGAGTTGCTCGTCTGATCTGAAAAAGAGAAAATCGTTAATTGATTATGATTTGTATTAGGTGATCGAAATTATCGATTCCATCTCTGTTCTCTATTTTCGCATTTTATTGCTATGAGATCTTCTCGTTTCTGATCGAACTACAATCAATCCTCTCTAAACTCTTTCTCGAGAACAACTTGGAGTATTTCGGCGCAAACATCCCCTCTTGCAACATCTTTCTCTCCCAGTAGTAAACACCTAAGGAGAGTGATTGTATCTGTTTGGATTACGTGGAGATTGATTCGATTGTCTTTTAACAGCGAACCAATAAATCAAGTGGTTTCACGAAATCTAGCCATCTCCACTAACAGGAACAATTTTAGCATTGATAAGCAATTAATTCTCGTAAATAACTTAATTTTGAAAATTTTCAGGTTAATCCGACGCCGCTGAAAACGAATCTCTTCTTCTTGTCATTTCTTTTCGAAACATTTGTACATAGCTTCAATTTAAAGGTACACTCCACGCTAATTTTACGCAAAACAGAGAAAGTGAGATAGTGGCCATTGCGGGGATTTTCAAATTAACTCGTGTCGTTAAAAGAAAATAATGAACCTTCTCGATAGATCGATCGCTGCCATCGTCAAGTCGTCATCTTCCATCACCTACAAATATAGGTCATGATTTGGAGAGATAACAGTTCAAGCGATCAAGTAATTTAAACGAATTATTAGAAAGAAATACGTGATTTTTAAACGCACTAGCTAATTTACTCTCCGCTCTGGCTTTCTCGTGGACATATAAATCGATAGAGCGTTGCCAGAGCGAAGACTAAAATTCTCGCGTGTGGATTTAGATTATTATCAGGAAAAAAACATAAAATGATTTTTAAACGTAGATCAGACAAAATGAAAGATAGCAATTCCAAAGAACCATTGACAAATAAATAGAAAGGAATCAAACATGATGGAAAATAAGATGCGATTCATAATTGGTTTATCAATGTGCGAAATATGGTGAGTTATGAAGCAGATGTCAGTGTTTTTCCTAATTTAAATACATTCATTAGGAAAATTATAAATAATCGTTAAAAAATTTAAAAAATAGCGCTAAAAATTAGAAATGAACAGATAAATAACACGGCATAGATTCGGAGATCCAATTTTTGAGAGGGAAATTTTTAGATTTTCGAAAACAGTAAAATTATCAGATCATGATACACAAAATGGATATGGTGAAGGAAGAAAAGACGAAGACAGAGTGCACCAGACAGTAGAAAAAGAGGGAGAGGTAAAGAAGGCAACAGAGGGAGAAGTGATAGAGAGAAAATAGAACAAAGAGGTCGGAAGATAGAGAAGGAAGATAGCTGAACAAAGTCTATCCATGAAACTGCAAAAGGGGCTACCACGATGGGTATGCATTTTGTGATGCCAAAGGTGCCTAGTGTTGAAATTGGATAATGTTATAAAAACTTAGTAATTGGCCTTAAGGTGCAATTTTTTGGATTGAACTAAAGTGCTCGGTATACATTGACTTTCTAGCTCAATAGAACACATTTGATCAATCCGTGAAACCTATCAAAATACTTTCAATGAATACACCAAGCTAAATTGAAAAACCAATCCCTGCAAAAACATTCTTAAAGAAGTTTCAATATTTTATCTTGTGCCATGATAAAGTAGAGTTTTTAGTGCCTCTCGTTTTTGTCGACGGCTTCAGTTTCCTTGTTGAAGCTTGATCAGACCCCATCGCTCACAGGACAGAAAAAACTGCAGATACGCAAATAAATTACGGTATCTTCAGTCTATCAACTTTCGCTCGAAAAGAAGAAAAAACATTAAATATTTCAATGAAAAATTTTCACTATATCTCATTTTCCATTAGTAAGAAAAACAGAAAGAATATTGGAGAGTGTGTTTTGTGGCGTTTAAAGTTGTACAATAAACGAGTGATCAGCCCAAATACCTCTCTGTCACTATAATCTAAGTACATTGAACGTTCAGTGTGGAACACAATCACTTAATCGTACCTAGGAGTATCACTCAAAGCTCTCACTAATCAAGACGTTCAAACAGTTTTTCGTGAACTTGAATTCTGAGTTATGCGGAGTTGAATTTGCCTTGCGCACTCCACGTAAACTCTGCAGCGTGTAAATTTCAAACGGAATTTTGGACAACATGTAAAAATTTAAATATTTATATTGTATTTTTGCCTAAATTCAGTTCGAAATTTACATTCTGCAAAGTGTCTCCATCGTTATAACGTGTACGTCATGTAATGCAAATGTAACACCGCATTACACTTGCATTCCAAAATCGAATTGTACTAGATACTGATTTTTTCGAGCAGGCCTCCGCTCCGCTCCGATCACAACTTTTCATGGATGAGCGAATGTTGTTAGAGCGGAGAATTTACATATTTATCTAGGATTTAGTACGTGCATTAGAATAGTTAAAAATCACTGGATCAGAAATGTGCATGTAACTAAAAAACCTCTAAAAACAAGTAAGACATTATAAACAAAATTTATAAAAAATCGTAAAAAGCTGCGGCAAAAAAAAGGAATGAGGTGTAAAATGAAAAGAAACACTACATAGATGGTGAGTAAAAACGTAGGCGAGACGGAGAAAAAGATTTAGAGACGTACAAAAAACGATGGAATAGGAGGAAAAAAGCGAAAGATGCCAACTCTTAGTCATTTCTACCGTTTCTCGTGATGAAGCAAATCGATTACATTTACAACATTAGAAATATTGCAATTCAACCAAATCTACGTACTGTTAATCGGAATAATGATACAGTAATGGTACTGTAGCGTTAGAGTATAGCTTGATGCATACGGTAGTTTCTGGGTTACGGTAGCTAATAGTGTAGTTTGATAGTACGGTGATCGATAATCGATCAAGTATAATATTATCAACAACCAACACGTATGCCAATTGCGTTTGCGCTTATGGAGAGAGGCGAGAGAGCATGCGAAATGAAGAGAGAGGTGAGAGAGTGTGTGAAAAGAGGAGAGCGTCAGAGAAATGTATAAGTGATAGAGAGAACAGGTTATGAAGAGAGCGCAGAGAGGGAGAGTGAGGTGAGAAACGGTATGAATGTGGGAGGGTTTAGGCGGTTAGATCAGGGGGAATAGAATGGAGAGAGAGGGAGAGGGAGAGGGAGAGGGAGAGGGAGAGGGAGAGGGAGAGGGAGAGGGAGAGGGGGAGAGGGAGAGAGAGGGGAGAGAAAGGGAGAGAGAGAGAGAGAGAAGATGGAGAGAGCGCCAGACTGCGAGACAGTACACCTATAGGGCTAGGAGATGAGCAAACAGACTTGGAAGATGCTGATTTTTGATCTTTGATCTTTGATCTTTGAATTGCCAACAGTTCATTGAACTTTTAGATGTACGGAAGGAATTCTACAACTCTGTATATGATGTTAGAGAAACAAGTTATGATAATAATTAATCAAGAATTAGTCAATGATAGGCTATAATTAATCAATAATGATTGATAATCAATATCAATATCGCGCAACAGATAAAGTGATAAAGTGCGCTATAAGGCCAAGATGAGAGAAATAGGTAGAGGGAGAGGGAGAGAGGTAGAGGGAGAGGGAGAGATGTAGAGGGAGAGGGAGAGAGGGCAAAGGTGATATTAGAACAGGCACTGGCTCGCACGAGAGAAACTACGAAGAGAGCGAGAGAGCGTGCGTATTGCAGAGAGCGGCCAGACGACGAGAGTGCGGGGCAGAGCCTAAGGGATCTACAGTTCGGTGGGGGTATTACATGGTGTGGTGTGGTTTGAGAGAGATTTGGTCAGAGACGCAGAGGAGCGGTGGGGTCATGCGAAATCGACTCTTTTCTCATATAACTATTCTTGTATTCTTGAGAGGGACGAGGGGGTTAGAAACAAGAATAGTTTATTGGTATGCTATAGGGTTCCATATTAGTCTGGACTGGAAGTAATTTCAGACTGGCCACGCCCCCTTTTATGGACAACTATGCAACATATTGGACATTCATGAATATCAATGAGCTTCCGGAACAGAATTTTTAATATTTCAAATTTAATTATCTATTTTATTAAAATTTAATTAAGCATGGATACAAACTGCGGCTTGCACGTTAACGGATATTCAAAAATACAGTTGCACGAAAGAGATGATGATCTCTTAAACAACGTAAATTCATGATTTTTGATGTCTTATAAATGAGCGATTAAAAATATGGTAATAGTCAAAAGTATTAGCGTAAACCACGATATTACACAAATATTCGTTTATTTACTGTCGATTACGTAAATAACTAATCTGAATGATAATCGCTTTTAGCAATTGACAAATGTGTAGATAGATGATGCAGTTGTTGAAAGTAGCACAACCATTTTAACAGTCTCTTCATGACCAACAATCAATGATTACTTCATGGTGCCTACGATGGGTGGTTGCTAAAACGCTGGGAGGTAAAAAAACATCCGGGAGGTTTAAAAACTGCTGGGAGATAGGGGGAAAGCCCACACTGATTGCAGAGTTCCCTAAAAGTGCACAACTAATACTGATATAAAGCCACGATTCAATTTACTACATATATCCATGAAAGTCATACAAGGTAAGTAAGATGTTCCCGAAAATACCACCCCACACCGGGAGGGAGAAACGAGGAGGAAGGCTAAGCTAGCCGTCTCTCCCTCTCTCTCTCCCTCTCCCTCTCCCTCTCTCTCTCCCTATCTCGCCTCAGGGCTCGACCTTGACTGACCGCTCCTACAGCAAATCATCATGCTCTCTCTTTCTCTAACCGTCTATGGTCTCTCTAAATCGCACTCTCTATCTCTTTTATCTCTCCCCATACTCTCTTTATATCCCATGCTCTCTAGTCACTCTCTAACTGTCTGGACTCTCTCAATATGCAATTCTCTCTCACCGTTCTCTAATCGTCTGCGTCTCTCGTATCCGTTACAGTCTCTTGTCGGATCGTCTGCTGCAATCACGATCATCTCTGAGATTAGAATGAGAGATGATTAGAGAGGCAAAGGGTATGAAGAGACGGCAGTCAGTCAGAGATAATTATAGAGAGGCGAGAGAGTGAAGGGTTTTGAAGAGATCGGAGGAGGGTTAGAGAGACAGACGAGAAAAATACTGTGAGGAATTTGGTGGCAGAGATGGATGGGCGCTACTGATGGTATCAGTGGGAAGAGGGAAGGGATAGGGACACGTAGTAGGGTCACGTAGGGTGAGTATATCATGGTTGTAGATAGGTAGGGGGTCCACGTTACTAAACCATATGCAGTGTTACATTTTCAAAACGTGCACACACCGTAACCTCCGCCGTAAAGAGGGAGACGTTACGAAGACGTCACGGCGGAGGTTACGGCGCATGTTTTGAAAATGTATCACCCCAATAGTAACAAGGAACGAACAGGGGGCTTACCAGACAGGAGCTCGCTGTGCGAGAGACAGGATCACTGTATCGAGACATGTGCTTCCCAATTAAATTAATAATAATAATTAATGTGTCTAGACTGGAGAGAACACTGTCTTTACGTAGCGGACGTAGCGGCCGAAACATCATAAGGCGCAAACATTATTTAATTTTAACATTACTATGCATGCAAACCTATTTATAAGTACACGCATAAATTAATCATCAATATAATTGAGAGAGGTTCTATGTTGTTCCGGTAAAAAAAATAAAATCCGACTCTCACAATGAGAGTATATGTAGAAAGAGAGAGAGAGAGAAAAACGAGAACAATATTCTGAAAAAAGAGACTTATTGTTAGAACAAGTATATGTCGTGTCTGTGGTTTCCTGAAATAGTTTGTGCTCCATAACACAAGGAATATTTATAGCCTGTGCTTACATCCGGTGATTCGAGTGCACTACACTGATTTCATCAATTTCGCTTATATTACGAAATTGCACTTACCCTTTCCCCTGTCGAAACCTGAGACTACTCTTTCTTCAATACTAAAGAATACAATAGAACTCGGTTAGGTATTTTGCGATGTTCCCACGCTTGAATGCCTCTAGAACCGATCATTTGACATAAAAAGTGGTATACATGTAGTTTGGTTGTTATGATCGCCATGGTGTAATCAATCGTTAACATGATTACCTACTTATAATAATGATTATATTAATACTGCTTACTACATAAATGGGCAGAACGTCATCAACTCTATCGAGAGAATTTGCTACAGTCTCAAAGATTAGCTACATTAAAATTCATCATAGTAAAATTAGGAAAATTTCTTAATTTTACACCATATTTAAAGGGATTTGTTTACAGTTGTTTAAATGAAAAAAACAAATTACGAGAATATCCCTAAAAGCATACGATACGAACCGATGCTGGGAATAACGATATAATCGAATTACAGGTAGTGATCGTAGTAGGAGACTGACCAGTTGAAAACAATTTTATGGACAAAATCATCCAATCATGGATTCCGAGAACAAAGAATTAAAGGTGGACTCCCGCGAATATTTTCGTGAACAAACTGTGCAGACAGAATCATAGCAAAAGTTATTCTACATACCGTACACTATTTATTTTATGATGATTCAGCTTATTGATCGCTAGAAACATGAATGAACCATCAGGACCCGTGCAGGGAAAGGCGCGATTTTTGAAAATAGGAAAGTTCGGCAATAGGATTCGAACCCGCGACCATGCGCTTTCTAGTCAGAAGTTTTACCACTACGCTAAGGGAGCGATAAGTAGTCTCCCTATCTTCTTGCATATCACTACACCCTTGCATAAGCGAGATTAGGAAATTTGCATGATCATTCGCGGGTCTCCACCTTTAACTAGAATCTCGTCTCTAGTATAGTGCGTTTTTTATTTGTTGTAAGTAGTCGTGCGAACATTCTGAATGGTCCGCACAAAGACTATGAATATGCTATCCAAATAATGCAGACTATATTATACTCACGAGGTGTCCATGTAAATCGGATATAATTAGCATCTATGGACCTTTGCTCCGGACATGATTGCGTTATTTATTATACCCAATCTATCTACTCTCGTCTCCTTCTTTCTCTCTCAATTTCCCCCTTTCTCTCTTTTTCTCATCCTCCTCTCTCCCTCGTTCTCTCTTTTTCTCCCTCTTTCTCTCTTGTTCTCCTCTCACTCGTATATCCTCAAGGAAGAGTACAACAAATGAACCTACACTTTGTGTGTATACACTATTATAAAAGAAACCTCTTGGCGAGTAAAACAGGAGAAATCATTTAATTTTCAGTGATGATGTTTAGCTTCCTAAGCCAAAAGTAGGTTTTTATTTGGAACAGCATGCACACCAGAGCCCTCGACTTATCGAACTCTTGATGAATGTGTGATAAATGAATGAAATCAAAATGTTCAGCTAACATCAGAAATGAGTGAATGATGCAATTAAAATATTAATATAAATCAGTGGAAAAGACGTAATTGAATGTAATGGTGATGAGTAATTTTGTACGAAATCAGAAATAGAGAGACAAGATTAATTTCTGATTTTAAATAATTTTCTAGCGATTTTATTTAGCGCCAGGGATATCACGAAATATTAGCTGTCCTTAAATTCGATATTAAATATTAAATAAATTTTATATGGGATATTTAAAATAAAACAGGAAGACAGGATGGAACCCGGAAATCGGTGGCACTCCGAGTTATCCTAGTATCATTCAGTCTCTATGTGCCCTTCCTTCTCTTTCTTCTCGCCTCTCTCTCTCTCCCTCTCTCTCTCTCTCTCTCCCTCTCTCTTTCTCTCCCTCTCCCTCTCCCTCTCCCTCTCCCTTTCTCTCCCTCTCAACATTTGACCGGTAGAGTAAATATTGAGTAAACTCTTTCGCAAATCTCAAACCCACGGTGATTATATTGCAACACATTTCACGTGATTCACATATCATTAAACACACTGCAATACACACAAAAATATCTAGCTAACAATAACTCATCCCAGGGTAATTTTTCCGCATTCCATATTTCCGAAGCTGAAAACGCGAAGCTAAACTGAATAGATGTAACTGAAAACATAGGAAAATAAAATAGAAATTATGGCATCATCAATTTTATGATTTTATTACGATAGATTCAACGCCAAATGCTTCTCTTGATCAGAACAAAATAATGATTTGTTGGATGACTGGTAAATTATTTCCATATAAATTATTATGGTATTTCTTGGCGCATTGCCAACTCTCAGATGGCTGGGGTACAATAGCCATGACCGAGTGACCTACAGCAGACCGGCATTCGTACTCGCGAACTCTTTAGATAGTATTGGTAATTGAGAGAGCGCAGACGATTAGAGAGAAAAGGAGAGTAGGAAATTGAGAGAGAGCCAGAGTAAATAACGTGTTCCTGGAGAAGATGAAAGGAAAAAGTGGGAAAAAGTCTCCATCGGTTTCGTATTATTTCTTGTTCTCGCTGAATAAAGCATAAAACTTATGATTCGTATGAAATCGGTTTCAATTCTTGAGGCAACATCAATAAATAACCACCTATGTAAATAATTTATATGTTACTAAATAAAAAAAATAAATTACTTTATTCTTTTTTTAAAAATAATTAAAATGGTTTTATAACCTATATCCTTTGGTAGCTAATGAGAGATACTAGGGGCACACAAATTAAGAAAATAATTTAATTAATCTGTAAATCAAAGTATTTTGGATATTAGTTCTGTCGAGTATTGTGGAAAGTTCCACATTCATGATCTTCATACTCACTCTGTGATCTTCATACTCACTCTCATACATAAACAAACAGAGTTGGAGAGAATATGGATGACGCAAATGTTGCCAGAGAGGTACAGAGAGAAGGCGAGAAACTTGTGGGGGGGGGGGGTCGGGGGTGCAAATTAGAAAACGATCATTGGAAACGTCTCTGAATCCGGTGAAGATAATCGAAAAAGAAATATCGAATGTTAGAGATTCTTCGAGACTTCCTAGGGAGTCGAGGCACCTGAATTTTTGGATTTTTTTCTGAAAAATGACTGTTTTATATTAATTCGACCATAGTGAGTCGTGTAACATGATTAGTGAAATACATTTCATGTAACATCCGATCATGATGAAAAATATGAAAGCGATTTGTAATTTTAACTCATTTAACTCATTCTCCTTGAAAAAAAATATTACACAGGACCGAAGGCTGAATTTGTATCTCTGTGTGAAAGGTTTCCTTCACCGTTTGTTTCTAAAAAACATGAAGAATTCGTTACAAGTCAAATTATCAATGATACTTATCGAGTGATAAACTATGTGAAAGAGGAAAAAATTCTGAATGAGACACACTTCAGGTCATGTCGAGCAGTAATAGTTTACTGCTGCTATAATGACCGAAGTACAAAAGTAGCTTTTACTCTGATATGATCAAGATAACTTGAGAAATATGAAAATGAAAATGAAACATATCGTGTCATATACCAAATGAAAGAGCGAAAAATTCTGAATAAGATAAACTATTTCAAAGTGGTCAGTACGGCCAATATGTAAATTTATCTTTCAATACTCTCTGTTTTTGGTACAAAATAATTCGTTACAAGTCTAATTGTCAATGATACTTATCGAGCGATAAACTATGTGAAAGAGGAAAAAATTCTGAATGAGACACACTTCAGGTCATGTCGAGCTGTAATATTTTACTGCTGCTATAATGACCGAAGTACAAAAGTAGCTTTTACTCTGATATGATCAAGATAACTTGAGAAATATGAAAATGAAAATGAAACCTATCGTGTCATATACCAAATGAAAGAGCGAAAAATTCTGAATAAGATAAATCATTTCAAAGTGGTCAGTACGGCCAATATGTAAATTTATCTTTCAATACTCTCTGTTTTTGGTACAAAATAATTCGTTACAAGTCTAATTGTCAATGATACTTATCGAGTAATATACTATGTGAAAGAGGAAAAAATTCTGAATGAGACACACTTCAGGTCATGTCGAGCTGTAATATTTTACTGCTGCTATAATGACCGAAGTACAAAAGTAGCTTTTACTCTGATATGATCAAGATAACTTGAGAAATATGAAAATGAAAATGAAACCTATCGTGTCATATACCAAATGAAAGAGCGAAAAATTCTGAATAAGATAAATCATTTCAAATTGGTCAGTACGGCCAATATGTAAATTTATCTTTCAATAATCTCTGTTTTTGGTACAAAATAATTCGTTACAAGTCTAATTGTCAATGATACTTATCGAGTAATATACTATGTGAAAGAGGAAAAAGTTCTCAATGAGACACTCTTCAGGTCATGTCGAGCAGTAATAGTTTACTGCTGCTATAATGACCGAAGTACAAAAGTAGCTTTTACTCTGATATGATCAAGATAACTTGAGAAATATGAAAATGAAAATGAAACCTATCGTGTCATATACCAAATGAAAGAGCGAAAAATTCTGAATAAGATAAACCATTTCAAAGTGGTCAGTACGGCCAATATGTAAATTTATCTTTCAATACTCTCTGTTTTTGGTACAAAATAATTCGTTACAAGTCTAATTGTCAATGATACTTATCGAGTAATATACTATGTGAAAGAGGAAAAAATTCTGAATGAGACACACTTCAGGTCATGTCGAGCTGTAATATTTTACTGCTGCTATAATGACCGAAGTACAAAAGTAGCTTTTACTCTGATATGATCAAGATAACTTGAGAAATATGAAAATGAAAATGAAACCTATCGTGTCATATACCAAATGAAAGAGCGAAAAATTCTGAATAAGATAAATCATTTCAAAGTGGTCAGTACGGCCAATATGTAAATTTATCTTTCAATACTCTCTGTTTTTGGTACAAAATAATTCGTTACAAGTCTAATTGTCAATGATACTTATCGAGTAATATACTATGTGAAAGAGGAAAAAATTCTGAATGAGACACACTTCAGGTCATGTCGAGCTGTAATATTTTACTGCTGCTATAATGACCGAAGTACAAAAGTAGCTTTTACTCTGATATGATCAAGATAACTTGAGAAATATGAAAATGAAAATGAAACCTATCGTGTCATATACCAAATGAAAGAGCGAAAAATTCTGAATAAGATAAATCATTTCAAAGTGGTCAGTACGGCCAATATGTAAATTTATCTTTCAATAATCTCTGTTTTTGGTACAAAATAATTCGTTACAAGTCTAATTGTCAATGATACTTATCGAGTAATATACTATGTGAAAGAGGAAAAAGTTCTCAATGAGACACTCTTCAGGTCATGTCGAGCAGTAATAGTTTACTGCTGCTATAATGACCGAAGTACAAAAGTAGCTTTTACTCTGATATGATCAAGATAACTTGAGAAATATGAAAATGAAAATGAAACCTATCGTGTCATATACCAAATGAAAGAGCGAAAAATTCTGAATAAGATAAACCATTTCAAAGTGGTCAGTACGGCCAATATGTAAATTTATCTTTCAATACTCTCTGTTTTTGGTACAAAATAATTCGTTACAAGTCTAATTGTCAATGATACTTATCGAGTAATATACTATGTGAAAGAGGAAAAAATTCTGAATGAGACACACTTCAGGTCATGTCGAGCTGTAATATTTTACTGCTGCTATAATGACCGAAGTACAAAAGTAGCTTTTACTCTGATATGATCAAGATAACTTGAGAAATATGAAAATGAAAATGAAACCTATCGTGTCATATACCAAATGAAAGAGCGAAAAATTCTGAATAAGATAAATCATTTCAAAGTGGTCAGTACGGCCAATATGTAAATTTATCTTTCAATACTCTCTGTTTTTGGTACAAAATAATTCGTTACAAGTCTAATTGTCAATGATACTTATCGAGTAATATACTATGTGAAAGAGGAAAAAATTCTGAATGAGACACACTTCAGGTCATGTCGAGCTGTAATATTTTACTGCTGCTATAATGACCGAAGTACAAAAGTAGCTTTTACTCTGATATGATCAAGATAACTTGAGAAATATGAAAATGAAAATGAAACCTATCGTGTCATATACCAAATGAAAGAGCGAAAAATTCTGAATAAGATAAATCATTTCAAAGTGGTCAGTACGGCCAATATGTAAATTTATCTTTCAATACTCTCTGTTTTTGGTACAAAATAATTCGTTACAAGTCTAATTGTCAATGATACTTATCGAGTGATAAACTATGTGAAAGAGGAAAAAATTCTGAATGAGACACACTTCAGGTCATGTCGAGCAGTAATAGTTTACTGCTGCTATAATGACCGAAGTACAAAAGTAGCTTTTACTCTGATATGATCAAGATAACTTGAGAAATATGAAAATGAAAATGAAACATATCGTGTCATATACCAAATGAAAGAGCGAAAAATTCTGAATAAGATAAGCTATTTCAAAGTGGTCAGTACGGCCAATATGTAAATTTATCTTTCAATACTCTCTGTTTTTGGTACAAAATAATTCGTTACAAGTCTAATTGTCAATGATACTTATCGAGCGATAAACTATGTGAAAGAGGAAAAAATTCTGAATGAGACACACTTCAGGTCATGTCGAGCTGTAATAGTTTACTGCTGTTATTATGACCGAAGTATAAAAGTAGCTTTTACTCTGATATGATCAAGGTAACTTGAGAAATATGAAAATGAAAATGAAACCTATCGTGTCATATACCAAATGAAAGAGCGAAAAATTCAGAATAAGATAAACTATTTCAAAGTGGTCAGTACGGCCAATATGTAAATTTATCTTTCAATAATCTCTGTTTTTGGTACAAAATAATTCGTTACAAGTCTAATTGTCAATGATACTTATCGAGTAATATACTATGTGAAAGAGGAAAAAGTTCTCAATGAGACACTCTTCAGGTCATGTCGAGCAGTAATAGTTTACTGCTGCTATAATGACCGAAGTACAAAAGTAGCTTTTACTCTGATATGATCAAGATAACTTGAGAAATATGAAAATGAAAATGAAACCTATCGTGTCATATACCAAATGAAAGAGCGAAAAATTCTGAATAAGATAAACCATTTCAAAGTGGTCAGTACGGCCAATATGTAAATTTATCTTTCAATTCTCTCTGTTTTTGGTACAAAATAATTCGTTACAAGTCTAATTGTCAATGATACTTATCGAGTAATATACTATGTGAAAGAGGAAAAAATTCTGAATGAGACACACTTCAGGTCATGTCGAGCTGTAATATTTTACTGCTGCTATAATGACCGAAGTACAAAAGTAGCTTTTACTCTGATATGATCAAGATAACTTGAGAAATATGAAAATGAAAATGAAACCTATCGTGTCATATACCAAATGAAAGAGCGAAAAATTCTGAATAAGATAAACCATTTCAAAGTGGTCAGTACGGCCAATATGTAAATTTATCTTTCAATTCTCTCTGTTTTTGGTACAAAATAATTCGTTACAAGTCTAATTGTCAATGATACTTATCGAGTAATATACTATGTGAAAGAGGAAAAAATTCTGAATGAGACACACTTCAGGTCATGTCGAGCTGTAATATTTTACTGCTGCTATAATGACCGAAGTACAAAAGTAGCTTTTACTCTGATATGATCAAGATAACTTGAGAAATATGAAAATGAAAATGAAACCTATCGTGTCATATACCAAATGAAAGAGCGAAAAATTCTGAATAAGATAAATCATTTCAAAGTGGTCAGTACGGCCAATATGTAAATTTATCTTTCAATACTCTCTGTTTTTGGTACAAAATAATTCGTTACAAGTCTAATTGTCAATGATACTTATCGAGTAATATACTATGTGAAAGAGGAAAAAATTCTGAATGAGACACACTTCAGGTCATGTCGAGCTGTAATATTTTACTGCTGCTATAATGACCGAAGTACAAAAGTAGCTTTTACTCTGATATGATCAAGATAACTTGAGAAATATGAAAATGAAAATGAAACCTATCGTGTCATATACCAAATGAAAGAGCGAAAAATTCTGAATAAGATAAATCATTTCAAAGTGGTCAGTACGGCCAATATGTAAATTTATCTTTCAATAATCTCTGTTTTTGGTACAAAATAATTCGTTACAAGTCTAATTGTCAATGATACTTATCGAGTAATATACTATGTGAAAGAGGAAAAAGTTCTCAATGAGACACTCTTCAGGTCATGTCGAGCAGTAATAGTTTACTGCTGCTATAATGACCGAAGTACAAAAGTAGCTTTTACTCTGATATGATCAAGATAACTTGAGAAATATGAAAATGAAAATGAAACCTATCGTGTCATATACCAAATGAAAGAACGAAAAATTCTGAATAAGATAAGCTATTTCAAAGTGGTCAGTACGGCCAATATGTAAATTTATCTTTCAATACTCTCTGTTTTTGGTACAAAATAATTCGTTACAAGTCTAATTGTCAATGATACTTATCGAGCGATAAACTATGTGAAAGAGGAAAAAATTCTGAATGAGACACACTTCAGGTCATGTCGAGCTGTAATAGTTTACTGCTGTTATTATGACCGAAGTATAAAAGTAGCTTTTACTCTGATATGATCAAGGTAACTTGAGAAATATGAAAATGAAAATGAAACCTATCGTGTCATATACCAAATGAAAGAGCGAAAAATTCAGAATAAGATAAACTATTTCAAAGTGGTCAGTACGGCCAATATGTAAATTTATCTTTCAATAATCTCTGTTTTTGGTACAAAATAATTCGTTACAAGTCTAATTGTCAATGATACTTATCGAGTAATATACTATGTGAAAGAGGAAAAAGTTCTCAATGAGACACTCTTCAGGTCATGTCGAGCAGTAATAGTTTACTGCTGCTATAATGACCGAAGTACAAAAGTAGCTTTTACTCTGATATGATCAAGATAACTTGAGAAATATGAAAATGAAAATGAAACCTATCGTGTCATATACCAAATGAAAGAGCGAAAAATTCTGAATAAGATAAACCATTTCAAAGTGGTCAGTACGGCCAATATGTAAATTTATCTTTCAATACTCTCTGTTTTTGGTACAAAATAATTCGTTACAAGTCTAATTGTCAATGATACTTATCGAGTAATATACTATGTGAAAGAGGAAAAAATTCTGAATGAGACACACTTCAGGTCATGTCGAGCTGTAATATTTTACTGCTGCTATAATGACCGAAGTACAAAAGTAGCTTTTACTCTGATATGATCAAGATAACTTGAGAAATATGAAAATGAAAATGAAACCTATCGTGTCATATACCAAATGAAAGAGCGAAAAATTCTGAATAAGATAAATCATTTCAAAGTGGTCAGTACGGCCAATATGTAAATTTATCTTTCAATACTCTCTGTTTTTGGTACAAAATAATTCGTTACAAGTCTAATTGTCAATGATACTTATCGAGTAATATACTATGTGAAAGAGGAAAAAATTCTGAATGAGACACACTTCAGGTCATGTCGAGCTGTAATATTTTACTGCTGCTATAATGACCGAAGTACAAAAGTAGCTTTTACTCTGATATGATCAAGATAACTTGAGAAATATGAAAATGAAAATGAAACCTATCGTGTCATATACCAAATGAAAGAGCGAAAAATTCTGAATAAGATAAATCATTTCAAAGTGGTCAGTACGGCCAATATGTAAATTTATCTTTCAATAATCTCTGTTTTTGGTACAAAATATTTCGTTACAAGTCTAATTGTCAATGATACTTATCGAGTAATATACTATGTGAAAGAGGAAAAAGTTCTCAATGAGACACTCTTCAGGTCATGTCGAGCAGTAATAGTTTACTGCTGCTATAATGACCGAAGTACAAAAGTAGCTTTTACTCTGATATGATCAAGATAACTTGAGAAATATGAAAATGAAAATGAAACCTATCGTGTCATATACCAAATGAAAGAGCGAAAAATTCTGAATAAGATAAACCATTTCAAAGTGGTCAGTACGGCCAATATGTAAATTTATCTTTCAATACTCTCTGTTTTTGGTACAAAATAATTCGTTACAAGTCTAATTGTCAATGATACTTATCGAGTAATATACTATGTGAAAGAGGAAAAAATTCTGAATGAGACACACTTCAGGTCATGTCGAGCTGTAATATTTTACTGCTGCTATAATGACCGAAGTACAAAAGTAGCTTTTACTCTGATATGATCAAGATAACTTGAGAAATATGAAAATGAAAATGAAACCTATCGTGTCATATACCAAATGAAAGAGCGAAAAATTCTGAATAAGATAAATCATTTCAAAGTGGTCAGTACGGCCAATATGTAAATTTATCTTTCAATACTCTCTGTTTTTGGTACAAAATAATTCGTTACAAGTCTAATTGTCAATGATACTTATCGAGTAATATACTATGTGAAAGAGGAAAAAATTCTGAATGAGACACACTTCAGGTCATGTCGAGCTGTAATATTTTACTGCTGCTATAATGACCGAAGTACAAAAGTAGCTTTTACTCTGATATGATCAAGATAACTTGAGAAATATGAAAATGAAAATGAAACCTATCGTGTCATATACCAAATGAAAGAGCGAAAAATTCTGAATAAGATAAATCATTTCAAAGTATTCAGTACGGCCAATATGTAAATTTATCTTTCAATACTCTCTGTTTTTGGTACAAAATAATTCGTTACAAGTCTAATTGTCAATGATACTTATCGAGTAATATACTATGTGAAAGAGGAAAAAATTCTGAATGAGACACACTTCAGGTCATGTCGAGCTGTAATATTTTACTGCTGCTATAATGACCGAAGTACAAAAGTAGCTTTTACTCTGATATGATCAAGATAACTTGAGAAATATGAAAATGAAAATGAAACCTATCGTGTCATATACCAAATGAAAGAGCGAAAAATTCTGAATAAGATAAGCTATTTCAAAGTGGTCAGTACGGCCAATATGTAAATTTATCTTTCAATACTCTCTGTTTTTGGTACAAAATAATTCGTTACAAGTCTAATTGTCAATGATACTTATCGAGTAATATACTATGTGGAAGAGGAAAAAGTTCTGAATGAGACACACTTCAGGTCATGTCGAGCAGTAATAGTTTACTGCTGCTATAATGACCGAAGTACAAAAGTAGCTTTTACTCTGATATGATCAAGATAACTTGAGAAATATCAAAATGAAAATGAAACCTATCGTGTCATATACCAAATGAAAGAGCGAAAAATTCAGAATAAGATAAACTATTTCAAAGTGGTCAGTACGGCCAATATGTAAATTTATCTTTCAATACTCTCTGTTTTTGGTACAAAATAATTCGTTACAAGTCTAATTGTCAATGATACTTATCGAGTAATATACTATGTGAAAGAGGAAAAAATTCTGAATGAGACACACTTCAGGTCATGTCGAGCTGTAATATTTTACTGCTGCTATAATGACCGAAGTACAAAAGTAGCTTTTACTCTGATATGATCAAGATAACTTGAGAAATATGAAAATGAAAATGAAACCTATCGTGTCATATACCAAATGAAAGAGCGAAAAATTCTGAATAAGATAAATCATTTCAAAGTGGTCAGTACGGCCAATATGTAAATTTATCTTTCAATACTCTCTGTTTTTGGTACAAAATAATTCGTTACAAGTCTAATTGTCAATGATACTTATCGAGTAATATACTATGTGAAAGAGGAAAAAATTCTGAATGAGACACACTTCAGGTCATGTCGAGCTGTAATATTTTACTGCTGCTATAATGACCGAAGTACAAAAGTAGCTTTTACTCTGATATGATCAAGATAACTTGAGAAATATGAAAATGAAAATGAAACCTATCGTGTCATATAACAAATGAAAGAGCGAAAAATTCTGAATAAGATAAATCATTTCAAAGTGGTCAGTACGGCCAATATGTAAATTTATCTTTCAATAATCTCTGTTTTTGGTACAAAATATTTCGTTACAAGTCTAATTGTCAATGATACTTATCGAGTAATATACTATGTGAAAGAGGAAAAAGTTCTCAATGAGACACTCTTCAGGTCATGTCGAGCAGTAATAGTTTACTGCTGCTATAATGACCGAAGTACAAAAGTAGCTTTTACTCTGATATGATCAAGATAACTTGAGAAATATGAAAATGAAAATGAAACCTATCGTGTCATATACCAAATGAAAGAGCGAAAAATTCTGAATAAGATAAATCATTTCAAAGTATTCAGTACGGCCAATATGTAAATTTATCTTTCAATACTCTCTGTTTTTGGTACAAAATAATTCGTTACAAGTCTAATTGTCAATGATACTTATCGAGTAATATACTATGTGAAAGAGGAAAAAATTCTGAATGAGACACACTTCAGGTCATGTCGAGCTGTAATATTTTACTGCTGCTATAATGACCGAAGTACAAAAGTAGCTTTTACTCTGATATGATCAAGATAACTTGAGAAATATGAAAATGAAAATGAAACCTATCGTGTCATATACCAAATGAAAGAGCGAAAAATTCTGAATAAGATAAGCTATTTCAAAGTGGTCAGTACGGCCAATATGTAAATTTATCTTTCAATACTCTCTGTTTTTGGTACAAAATAATTCGTTACAAGTCTAATTGTCAATGATACTTATCGAGTAATATACTATGTGGAAGAGGAAAAAGTTCTGAATGAGACACACTTCAGGTCATGTCGAGCAGTAATAGTTTACTGCTGCTATAATGACCGAAGTACAAAAGTAGCTTTTACTCTGATATGATCAAGATAACTTGAGAAATATCAAAATGAAAATGAAACCTATCGTGTCATATACCAAATGAAAGAGCGAAAAATTCAGAATAAGATAAACTATTTCAAAGTGGTCAGTACGGCCAATATGTAAATTTATCTTTCAATACTCTCTGTTTTTGGTACAAAATAATTCGTTACAAGTCTAATTGTCAATGATACTTATCGAGTAATATACTATGTGAAAGAGGAAAAAATTCTGAATGAGACACACTTCAGGTCATGTCGAGCTGTAATATTTTACTGCTGCTATAATGACCGAAGTACAAAAGTAGCTTTTACTCTGATATGATCAAGATAACTTGAGAAATATGAAAATGAAAATGAAACCTATCGTGTCATATACCAAATGAAAGAGCGAAAAATTCTGAATAAGATAAATCATTTCAAAGTGGTCAGTACGGCCAATATGTAAATTTATCTTTCAATACTCTCTGTTTTTGGTACAAAATAATTCGTTACAAGTCTAATTGTCAATGATACTTATCGAGTAATATACTATGTGAAAGAGGAAAAAATTCTGAATGAGACACACTTCAGGTCATGTCGAGCTGTAATATTTTACTGCTGCTATAATGACCGAAGTACAAAAGTAGCTTTTACTCTGATATGATCAAGATAACTTGAGAAATATGAAAATGAAAATGAAACCTATCGTGTCATATACCAAATGAAAGAGCGAAAAATTCTGAATAAGATAAATCATTTCAAAGTGGTCAGTACGGCCAATATGTAAATTTATCTTTCAATAATCTCTGTTTTTGGTACAAAATATTTCGTTACAAGTCTAATTGTCAATGATACTTATCGAGTAATATACTATGTGAAAGAGGAAAAAGTTCTCAATGAGACACTCTTCAGGTCATGTCGAGCAGTAATAGTTTACTGCTGCTATAATGACCGAAGTACAAAAGTAGCTTTTACTCTGATATGATCAAGATAACTTGAGAAATATGAAAATGAAAATGAAACCTATCGTGTCATATACCAAATGAAAGAGCGAAAAATTCTGAATAAGATAAACCATTTCAAAGTGGTCAGTACGGCCAATATGTAAATTTATCTTTCAATACTCTCTGTTTTTGGTACAAAATAATTCGTTACAAGTCTAATTGTCAATGATACTTATCGAGTAATATACTATGTGAAAGAGGAAAAAATTCTGAATGAGACACACTTCAGGTCATGTCGAGCTGTAATATTTTACTGCTGCTATAATGACCGAAGTACAAAAGTAGCTTTTACTCTGATATGATCAAGATAACTTGAGAAATATGAAAATGAAAATGAAACCTATCGTGTCATATACCAAATGAAAGAGCGAAAAATTCTGAATAAGATAAATCATTTCAAAGTGGTCAGTACGGCCAATATGTAAATTTATCTTTCAATACTCTCTGTTTTTGGTACAAAATAATTCGTTACAAGTCTAATTGTCAATGATACTTATCGAGTAATATACTATGTGAAAGAGGAAAAAATTCTGAATGAGACACACTTCAGGTCATGTCGAGCTGTAATATTTTACTGCTGCTATAATGACCGAAGTACAAAAGTAGCTTTTACTCTGATATGATCAAGATAACTTGAGAAATATGAAAATGAAAATGAAACCTATCGTGTCATATACCAAATGAAAGAGCGAAAAATTCTGAATAAGATAAATCATTTCAAAGTGGTCAGTACGGCCAATATGTAAATTTATCTTTCAATACTCTCTGTTTTTGGTACAAAATAATTCGTTACAAGTCTAATTGTCAATGATACTTATCGAGTAATATACTATGTGAAAGAGGAAAAAATTCTGAATGAGACACACTTCAGGTCATGTCGAGCTGTAATATTTTACTGCTGCTATAATGACCGAAGTACAAAAGTAGCTTTTACTCTGATATGATCAAGATAACTTGAGAAATATGAAAATGAAAATGAAACCTATCGTGTCATATACCAAATGAAAGAGCGAAAAATTCTGAATAAGATAAGCTATTTCAAAGTGGTCAGTACGGCCAATATGTAAATTTATCTTTCAATACTCTCTGTTTTTGGTACAAAATAATTCGTTACAAGTCTAATTGTCAATGATACTTATCGAGTAATATACTATGTGGAAGAGGAAAAAGTTCTGAATGAGACACACTTCAGGTCATGTCGAGCAGTAATAGTTTACTGCTGCTATAATGACCGAAGTACAAAAGTAGCTTTTACTCTGATATGATCAAGATAACTTGAGAAATATCAAAATGAAAATGAAACCTATCGTGTCATATACCAAATGAAAGAGCGAAAAATTCAGAATAAGATAAACTATTTCAAAGTGGTCAGTACGGCCAATATGTAAATTTATCTTTCAATACTCTCTGTTTTTGGTACAAAATAATTCGTTACAAGTCTAATTGTCAATGATACTTATCGAGTAATATACTATGTGAAAGAGGAAAAAATTCTGAATGAGACACACTTCAGGTCATGTCGAGCTGTAATATTTTACTGCTGCTATAATGACCGAAGTACAAAAGTAGCTTTTACTCTGATATGATCAAGATAACTTGAGAAATATGAAAATGAAAATGAAACCTATCGTGTCATATACCAAATGAAAGAGCGAAAAATTCTGAATAAGATAAATCATTTCAAAGTGGTCAGTACGGCCAATATGTAAATTTATCTTTCAATAATCTCTGTTTTTGGTACAAAATAATTCGTTACAAGTCTAATTGTCAATGATACTTATCGAGTAATATACTATGTGAAAGAGGAAAAAGTTCTCAATGAGACACTCTTCAGGTCATGTCGAGCAGTAATAGTTTACTGCTGCTATAATGACCGAAGTACAAAAGTAGCTTTTACTCTGATATGATCAAGATAACTTGAGAAATATGAAAATGAAAATGAAACCTATCGTGTCATATACCAAATGAAAGAGCGAAAAATTCTGAATAAGATAAACCATTTCAAAGTGGTCAGTACGGCCAATATGTAAATTTATCTTTCAATACTCTCTGTTTTTGGTACAAAATAATTCGTTACAAGTCTAATTGTCAATGATACTTATCGAGTAATATACTATGTGAAAGAGGAAAAAATTCTGAATGAGACACACTTCAGGTCATGTCGAGCTGTAATATTTTACTGCTGCTATAATGACCGAAGTACAAAAGTAGCTTTTACTCTGATATGATCAAGATAACTTGAGAAATATGAAAATGAAAATGAAACCTATCGTGTCATATACCAAATGAAAGAGCGAAAAATTCTGAATAAGATAAATCATTTCAAAGTGGTCAGTACGGCCAATATGTAAATTTATCTTTCAATACTCTCTGTTTTTGGTACAAAATAATTCGTTACAAGTCTAATTGTCAATGATACTTATCGAGTAATATACTATGTGAAAGAGGAAAAAATTCTGAATGAGACACACTTCAGGTCATGTCGAGCTGTAATATTTTACTGCTGCTATAATGACCGAAGTACAAAAGTAGCTTTTACTCTGATATGATCAAGATAACTTGAGAAATATGAAAATGAAAATGAAACCTATCGTGTCATATACCAAATGAAAGAGCGAAAAATTCTGAATAAGATAAATCATTTCAAAGTGGTCAGTACGGCCAATATGTAAATTTATCTTTCAATACTCTCTGTTTTTGGTACAAAATAATTCGTTACAAGTCTAATTGTCAATGATACTTATCGAGTAATATACTATGTGGAAGAGGAAAAAGTTCTGAATGAGACACACTTCAGGTCATGTCGAGCAGTAATAGTTTACTGCTGCTATAATGACCGAAGTACAAAAGTAGCTTTTACTCTGATATGATCAAGATAACTTGAGAAATATCAAAATGAAAATGAAACCTATCGTGTCATATACCAAATGAAAGAGCGAAAAATTCAGAATAAGATAAACTATTTCAAAGTGGTCAGTACGGCCAATATGTAAATTTATCTTTCAATACTCTCTGTTTTTGGTACAAAATAATTCGTTACAAGTCTAATTGTCAATGATACTTATCGAGTAATATACTATGTGAAAGAGGAAAAAATTCTGAATGAGACACACTTCAGGTCATGTCGAGCTGTAATATTTTACTGCTGCTATAATGACCGAAGTACAAAAGTAGCTTTTACTCTGATATGATCAAGATAACTTGAGAAATATGAAAATGAAAATGAAACCTATCGTGTCATATACCAAATGAAAGAGCGAAAAATTCTGAATAAGATAAATCATTTCAAAGTGGTCAGTACGGCCAATATGTAAATTTATCTTTCAATAATCTCTGTTTTTGGTACAAAATAATTCGTTACAAGTCTAATTGTCAATGATACTTATCGAGTAATATACTATGTGAAAGAGGAAAAAGTTCTCAATGAGACACTCTTCAGGTCATGTCGAGCAGTAATAGTTTACTGCTGCTATAATGACCGAAGTACAAAAGTAGCTTTTACTCTGATATGATCAAGATAACTTGAGAAATATGAAAATGAAAATGAAACCTATCGTGTCATATACCAAATGAAAGAGCGAAAAATTCTGAATAAGATAAACCATTTCAAAGTGGTCAGTACGGCCAATATGTAAATTTATCTTTCAATACTCTCTGTTTTTGGTACAAAATAATTCGTTACAAGTCTAATTGTCAATGATACTTATCGAGTAATATACTATGTGAAAGAGGAAAAAATTCTGAATGAGACACACTTCAGGTCATGTCGAGCTGTAATATTTTACTGCTGCTATAATGACCGAAGTACAAAAGTAGCTTTTACTCTGATATGATCAAGATAACTTGAGAAATATGAAAATGAAAATGAAACCTATCGTGTCATATACCAAATGAAAGAGCGAAAAATTCTGAATAAGATAAATCATTTCAAAGTGGTCAGTACGGCCAATATGTAAATTTATCTTTCAATACTCTCTGTTTTTGGTACAAAATAATTCGTTACAAGTCTAATTGTCAATGATACTTATCGAGTAATATACTATGTGAAAGAGGAAAAAATTCTGAATGAGACACACTTCAGGTCATGTCGAGCTGTAATATTTTACTGCTGCTATAATGACCGAAGTACAAAAGTAGCTTTTACTCTGATATGATCAAGATAACTTGAGAAATATGAAAATGAAAATGAAACCTATCGTGTCATATACCAAATGAAAGAGCGAAAAATTCTGAATAAGATAAATCATTTCAAAGTGGTCAGTACGGCCAATATGTAAATTTATCTTTCAATACTCTCTGTTTTTGGTACAAAATAATTCGTTACAAGTCTAATTGTCAATGATACTTATCGAGTAATATACTATGTGAAAGAGGAAAAAATTCTGAATGAGACACACTTCAGGTCATGTCGAGCTGTAATATTTTACTGCTGCTATAATGACCGAAGTACAAAAGTAGCTTTTACTCTGATATGATCAAGATAACTTGAGAAATATGAAAATGAAAATGAAACCTATCGTGTCATATACCAAATGAAAGAGCGAAAAATTCTGAATAAGATAAATCATTTCAAAGTGGTCAGTACGGCCAATATGTAAATTTATCTTTCAATACTCTCTGTTTTTGGTACAAAATAATTCGTTACAAGTCTAATTGTCAATGATACTTATCGAGTAATATACTATGTGAAAGAGGAAAAAAATCTGAATGAGACACACTTCAGGTCATGTCGAGCTGTAATATTTTACTGCTGCTATAATGACCGAAGTACAAAAGTAGCTTTTACTCTGATATGATCAAGATAACTTGAGAAATATGAAAATGAAAATGAAACCTATCGTGTCATATACCAAATGAAAGAGCGAAAAATTCTGAATAAGATAAGCTATTTCAAAGTGGTCAGTACGGCCAATATGTAAATTTATCTTTCAATACTCTCTGTTTTTGGTACAAAATAATTCGTTACAAGTCTAATTGTCAATGATACTTATCGAGTAATATACTATGTGGAAGAGGAAAAAGTTCTGAATGAGACACACTTCAGGTCATGTCGAGCAGTAATAGTTTACTGCTGCTATAATGACCGAAGTACAAAAGTAGCTTTTACTCTGATATGATCAAGATAACTTGAGAAATATCAAAATGAAAATGAAACCTATCGTGTCATATACCAAATGAAAGAGCGAAAAATTCAGAATAAGATAAACTATTTCAAAGTGGTCAGTACGGCCAATATGTAAATTTATCTTTCAATACTCTCTGTTTTTGGTACAAAATAATTCGTTACAAGTCTAATTGTCAATGATACTTATCGAGTAATATACTATGTGAAAGAGGAAAAAATTCTGAATGAGACACACTTCAGGTCATGTCGAGCTGTAATATTTTACTGCTGCTATAATGACCGAAGTACAAAAGTAGCTTTTACTCTGATATGATCAAGATAACTTGAGAAATATGAAAATGAAAATGAAACCTATCGTGTCATATACCAAATGAAAGAGCGAAAAATTCTGAATAAGATAAATCATTTCAAAGTGGTCAGTACGGCCAATATGTAAATTTATCTTTCAATACTCTCTGTTTTTGGTACAAAATAATTCGTTACAAGTCTAATTGTCAATGATACTTATCGAGTAATATACTATGTGAAAGAGGAAAAAATTCTGAATGAGACACACTTCAGGTCATGTCGAGCTGTAATATTTTACTGCTGCTATAATGACCGAAGTACAAAAGTAGCTTTTACTCTGATATGATCAAGATAACTTGAGAAATATGAAAATGAAAATGAAACCTATCGTGTCATATACCAAATGAAAGAGCGAAAAATTCTGAATAAGATAAATCATTTCAAAGTGGTCAGTACGGCCAATATGTAAATTTATCTTTCAATACTCTCTGTTTTTGGTACAAAATAATTCGTTACAAGTCTAATTGTCAATGATACTTATCGAGTAATATACTATGTGAAAGAGGAAAAAATTCTGAATGAGACACACTTCAGGTCATGTCGAGCTGTAATATTTTACTGCTGCTATAATGACCGAAGTACAAAAGTAGCTTTTACTCTGATATGATCAAGATAACTTGAGAAATATGAAAATGAAAATGAAACCTATCGTGTCATATACCAAATGAAAGAGCGAAAAATTCTGAATAAGATAAGCTATTTCAAAGTGGTCAGTACGGCCAATATGTAAATTTATCTTTCAATACTCTCTGTTTTTGGTACAAAATAATTCGTTACAAGTCTAATTGTCAATGATACTTATCGAGTAATATACTATGTGGAAGAGGAAAAAGTTCTGAATGAGACACACTTCAGGTCATGTCGAGCAGTAATAGTTTACTGCTGCTATAATGACCGAAGTACAAAAGTAGCTTTTACTCTGATATGATCAAGATAACTTGAGAAATATCAAAATGAAAATGAAACCTATCGTGTCATATACCAAATGAAAGAGCGAAAAATTCAGAATAAGATAAACTATTTCAAAGTGGTCAGTACGGCCAATATGTAAATTTATCTTTCAATACTCTCTGTTTTTGGTACAAAATAATTCGTTACAAGTCTAATTGTCAATGATACTTATCGAGTAATATACTATGTGAAAGAGGAAAAAATTCTGAATGAGACACACTTCAGGTCATGTCGAGCTGTAATATTTTACTGCTGCTATAATGACCGAAGTACAAAAGTAGCTTTTACTCTGATATGATCAAGATAACTTGAGAAATATGAAAATGAAAATGAAACCTATCGTGTCATATACCAAATGAAAGAGCGAAAAATTCTGAATAAGATAAGCTATTTCAAAGTGGTCAGTACGGCCAATATGTAAATTTATCTTTCAATACTCTCTGTTTTTGGTACAAAATAATTCGTTACAAGTCTAATTGTCAATGATACTTATCGAGTAATATACTATGTGAAAGAGGAAAAAGTTCTCAATGAGACACACTTCAGGTCATGTCGAGCAGTAATAGTTTACTGCTGCTATAATGACCGAAGTACAAAAGTAGCTTTTACTCTGATATGATCAAGATAACTTGAGAAATATGAAAATGAAAATGAAACCTATCGTGTCATATACCAAATGAAAGAGCGAAAAATTCTGAATAAGATAAACCATTTCAAAGTGGTCAGTACGGCCAATATGTAAATTTATCTTTCAATACTCTCTGTTTTTGGTACAAAATAATTCGTTACAAGTCTAATTGTCAATGATACTTATCGAGTAATATACTATGTGAAAGAGGAAAAAATTCTGAATGAGACACACTTCAGGTCATGTCGAGCTGTAATATTTTACTGCTGCTATAATGACCGAAGTACAAAAGTAGCTTTTACTCTGATATGATCAAGATAACTTGAGAAATATGAAAATGAAAATGAAACCTATCGTGTCATATACCAAATGAAAGAGCGAAAAATTCTGAATAAGATAAATCATTTCAAAGTGGTCAGTACGGCCAATATGTAAATTTATCTTTCAATACTCTCTGTTTTTGGTACAAAATAATTCGTTACAAGTCTAATTGTCAATGATACTTATCGAGTAATATACTATGTGAAAGAGGAAAAAATTCTGAATGAGACACACTTCAGGTCATGTCGAGCTGTAATATTTTACTGCTGCTATAATGACCGAAGTACAAAAGTAGCTTTTACTCTGATATGATCAAGATAACTTGAGAAATATGAAAATGAAAATGAAACCTATCGTGTCATATACCAAATGAAAGAGCGAAAATTTCTGAATAAGATAAGCTATTTCAAAGTGGTCAGTACGGCCAATATGTAAATTTATCTTTCAATACTCTCTGTTTTTGGTACAAAATAATTCGTTACAAGTCTAATTGTCAATGATACTTATCGAGTAATATACTATGTGGAAGAGGAAAAAGTTCTGAATGAGACACACTTCAGGTCATGTCGAGCAGTAATAGTTTACTGCTGCTATAATGACCGAAGTACAAAAGTAGCTTTTACTCTGATATGATCAAGATAACTTGAGAAATATCAAAATGAAAATGAAACCTATCGTGTCATATACCAAATGAAAGAGCGAAAAATTCAGAATAAGATAAACTATTTCAAAGTGGTCAGTACGGCCAATATGTAAATTTATCTTTCAATAATCTCTGTTTTTGGTACAAAATAATTCGTTACAAGTCTAATTGTCAATGATACTTATCGAGTAATATACTATGTGAAAGAGGAAAAAGTTCTCAATGAGACACACTTCAGGTCATGTCGAGCAGTAATAGTTTACTGCTGCTATAATGACCGAAGTACAAAAGTAGCTTTTACTCTGATATGATCAAGATAACTTGAGAAATATGAAAATGAAAATGAAACCTATCGTGTCATATACCAAATGAAAGAGCGAAAAATTCTGAATAAGATAAACCATTTCAAAGTGGTCAGTACGGCCAATATGTAAATTTATCTTTCAATACTCTCTGTTTTTGGTACAAAATAATTCGTTACAAGTCTAATTGTCAATGATACTTATCGAGTAATATACTATGTGAAAGAGGAAAAAATTCTGAATGAGACACACTTCAGGTCATGTCGAGCTGTAATATTTTACTGCTGCTATAATGACCGAAGTACAAAAGTAGCTTTTACTCTGATATGATCAAGATAACTTGAGAAATATGAAAATGAAAATGAAACCTATCGTGTCATATACCAAATGAAAGAGCGAAAAATTCTGAATAAGATAAACCATTTCAAAGTGGTCAGTACGGCCAATATGTAAATTTATCTTTCAATACTCTCTGTTTTTGGTACAAAATAATTCGTTACAAGTCTAATTGTCAATGATACTTATCGAGTAATATACTATGTGAAAGAGGAAAAAATTCTGAATGAGACACACTTCAGGTCATGTCGAGCTGTAATATTTTACTGCTGCTATAATGACCGAAGTACAAATGTAGCTTTTACTCTGATATGATCAAGATAACTTGAGAAATATCAAAATGAAAATGAAACCTATCGTGTCATATACCAAATGAAAGAGCGAAAAATTCTGAATAAGATAAACCATTTCAAAGTGGTCAGTACGGCCAATATGTAAATTTATCTTTCAATACTCTCTGTTTTTGGTACAAAATAATTCGTTACAAGTCTAATTGTCAATGATATTTAGCGAAAAATTCTGAATAAGATAAACCATTTCAAAGTGGTCAGTACGGCCAATATGTAAATTTATCTTTCAATACTCTCTGTTTTTGGTACAAAATAATTCGTTACAAGTCTAATTGTCAATGATACTTATCGAGTAATATACTATGTGAAAGAGGAAAAAATTCTGAATGAGACACACTTCAGGTCATGTCGAGCTGTAATATTTTACTGCTGCTATAATGACCGAAGTACAAAAGTAGCTTTTACTCTGATATGATCAAGATAACTTGAGAAATATGAAAATGAAAATGAAACCTATCGTGTCATATACCAAATGAAAGAGCGAAAAATTCTGAATAAGATAAATCATTTCAAAGTGGTCAGTACGGCCAATATGTAAATTTATCTTTCAATACTCTCTGTTTTTGGTACAAAATAATTCGTTACAAGTCTAATTGTCAATGATACTTATCGAGTAATATACTATGTGAAAGAGGAAAAAATTCTGAATGAGACACACTTCAGGTCATGTCGAGCTGTAATATTTTACTGCTGCTATAATGACCGAAGTACAAAAGTAGCTTTTACTCTGATATGATCAAGATAACTTGAGAAATATGAAAATGAAAATGAAACCTATCGTGTCATATACCAAATGAAAGAGCGAAAAATTCTGAATAAGATAAATCATTTCAAAGTGGTCAGTACGGCCAATATGTAAATTTATCTTTCAATACTCTCTGTTTTTGGTACAAAATAATTCGTTACAAGTCTAATTGTCAATGATACTTATCGAGTAATATACTATGTGAAAGAGGAAAAAATTCTGAATGAGACACACTTCAGGTCATGTCGAGCTGTAATATTTTACTGCTGCTATAATGACCGAAGTACAAAAGTAGCTTTTACTCTGATATGATCAAGATAACTTGAGAAATATGAAAATGAAAATGAAACCTATCGTGTCATATACCAAATGAAAGAGCGAAAAATTCTGAATAAGATAAATCATTTCAAAGTGGTCAGTACGGCCAATATGTAAATTTATCTTTCAATACTCTCTGTTTTTGGTACAAAATAATTCGTTACAAGTCTAATTGTCAATGATACTTATCGAGTAATATACTATGTGAAAGAGGAAAAAATTCTGAATGAGACACACTTCAGGTCATGTCGAGCTGTAATATTTTACTGCTGCTATAATGACCGAAGTACAAAAGTAGCTTTTACTCTGATATGATCAAGATAACTTGAGAAATATGAAAATGAAAATGAAACCTATCGTGTCATATACCAAATGAAAGAGCGAAAAATTCTGAATAAGATAAGCTATTTCAAAGTGGTCAGTACGGCCAATATGTAAATTTATCTTTCAATACTCTCTGTTTTTGGTACAAAATAATTCGTTACAAGTCTAATTGTCAATGATACTTATCGAGTAATATACTATGTGGAAGAGGAAAAAGTTCTGAATGAGACACACTTCAGGTCATGTCGAGCAGTAATAGTTTACTGCTGCTATAATGACCGAAGTACAAAAGTAGCTTTTACTCTGATATGATCAAGATAACTTGAGAAATATCAAAATGAAAATGAAACCTATCGTGTCATATACCAAATGAAAGAGCGAAAAATTCAGAATAAGATAAACTATTTCAAAGTGGTCAGTACGGCCAATATGTAAATTTATCTTTCAATACTCTCTGTTTTTGGTACAAAATAATTCGTTACAAGTCTAATTGTCAATGATACTTATCGAGTAATATACTATGTGAAAGAGGAAAAAATTCTGAATGAGACACACTTCAGGTCATGTCGAGCTGTAATATTTTACTGCTGCTATAATGACCGAAGTACAAAAGTAGCTTTTACTCTGATATGATCAAGATAACTTGAGAAATATGAAAATGAAAATGAAACCTATCGTGTCATATACCAAATGAAAGAGCGAAAAATTCTGAATAAGATAAATCATTTCAAAGTGGTCAGTACGGCCAATATGTAAATTTATCTTTCAATACTCTCTGTTTTTGGTACAAAATAATTCGTTACAAGTCTAATTGTCAATGATACTTATCGAGTAATATACTATGTGAAAGAGGAAAAAATTCTGAATGAGACACACTTCAGGTCATGTCGAGCTGTAATATTTTACTGCTGCTATAATGACCGAAGTACAAAAGTAGCTTTTACTCTGATATGATCAAGATAACTTGAGAAATATGAAAATGAAAATGAAACCTATCGTGTCATATACCAAATGAAAGAGCGAAAAATTCTGAATAAGATAAATCATTTCAAAGTGGTCAGTACGGCCAATATGTAAATTTATCTTTCAATACTCTCTGTTTTTGGTACAAAATAATTCGTTACAAGTCTAATTGTCAATGATACTTATCGAGTAATATACTATGTGAAAGAGGAAAAAATTCTGAATGAGACACACTTCAGGTCATGTCGAGCTGTAATATTTTACTGCTGCTATAATGACCGAAGTACAAAAGTAGCTTTTACTCTGATATGATCAAGATAACTTGAGAAATATGAAAATGAAAATGAAACCTATCGTGTCATATACCAAATGAAAGAGCGAAAAATTCTGAATAAGATAAGCTATTTCAAAGTGGTCAGTACGGCCAATATGTAAATTTATCTTTCAATACTCTCTGTTTTTGGTACAAAATAATTCGTTACAAGTCTAATTGTCAATGATACTTATCGAGTAATATACTATGTGGAAGAGGAAAAAGTTCTGAATGAGACACACTTCAGGTCATGTCGAGCAGTAATAGTTTACTGCTGCTATAATGACCGAAGTACAAAAGTAGCTTTTACTCTGATATGATCAAGATAACTTGAGAAATATCAAAATGAAAATGAAACCTATCGTGTCATATACCAAATGAAAGAGCGAAAAATTCAGAATAAGATAAACTATTTCAAAGTGGTCAGTACGGCCAATATGTAAATTTATCTTTCAATACTCTCTGTTTTTGGTACAAAATAATTCGTTACAAGTCTAATTGTCAATGATACTTATCGAGTAATATACTATGTGAAAGAGGAAAAAATTCTGAATGAGACACACTTCAGGTCATGTCGAGCTGTAATATTTTACTGCTGCTATAATGACCGAAGTACAAAAGTAGCTTTTACTCTGATATGATCAAGATAACTTGAGAAATATGAAAATGAAAATGAAACCTATCGTGTCATATACCAAATGAAAGAGCGAAAAATTCTGAATAAGATAAATCATTTCAAAGTGGTCAGTACGGCCAATATGTAAATTTATCTTTCAATACTCTCTGTTTTTTGGTACAAAATAATTCGTTACAAGTCTAATTGTCAATGATACTTATCGAGTAATATACTATGTGAAAGAGGAAAAAATTCTGAATGAGACACACTTCAGGTCATGTCGAGCTGTAATATTTTACTGCTGCTATAATGACCGAAGTACAAAAGTAGCTTTTACTCTGATATGATCAAGATAACTTGAGAAATATGAAAATGAAAATGAATCCTATCGTGTCATATACCAAATGAAAGAGCGAAAAATTCTGAATAAGATAAGCTATTTCAAAGTGGTCAGTACGGCCAATATGTAAATTTATCTTTCAATACTCTCTGTTTTTGGTACAAAATAATTCGTTACAAGTCTAATTGTCAATGATACTTATCGAGTAATATACTATGTGGAAGAGGAAAAAGTTCTGAATGAGACACACTTCAGGTCATGTCGAGCAGTAATAGTTTACTGCTGCTATAATGACCGAAGTACAAAAGTAGCTTTTACTCTGATATGATCAAGATAACTTGAGAAATATCAAAATGAAAATGAAACCTATCGTGTCATATACCAAATGAAAGAGCGAAAAATTCAGAATAAGATAAACTATTTCAAAGTGGTCAGTACGGCCAATATGTAAATTTATCTTTCAATAATCTCTGTTTTTGGTACAAAATAATTCGTTACAAGTCTAATTGTCAATGATACTTATCGAGTAATATACTATGTGAAAGAGGAAAAAGTTCTCAATGAGACACACTTCAGGTCATGTCGAGCAGTAATAGTTTACTGCTGCTATAATGACCGAAGTACAAAAGTAGCTTTTACTCTGATATGATCAAGATAACTTGAGAAATATGAAAATGAAAATGAAACCTATCGTGTCATATACCAAATGAAAGAGCGAAAAATTCTGAATAAGATAAACCATTTCAAAGTGGTCAGTACGGCCAATATGTAAATTTATCTTTCAATACTCTCTGTTTTTGGTACAAAATAATTCGTTACAAGTCTAATTGTCAATGATACTTATCGAGTAATATACTATGTGAAAGAGGAAAAAATTCTGAATGAGACACACTTCAGGTCATGTCGAGCTGTAATATTTTACTGCTGCTATAATGACCGAAGTACAAAAGTAGCTTTTACTCTGATATGATCAAGATAACTTGAGAAATATGAAAATGAAAATGAAACCTATCGTGTCATATACCAAATGAAAGAGCGAAAAATTCTGAATAAGATAAATCATTTCAAAGTGGTCAGTACGGCCAATATGTAAATTTATCTTTCAATACTCTCTGTTTTTGGTACAAAATAATTCGTTACAAGTCTAATTGTCAATGATACTTATCGAGTAATATACTATGTGAAAGAGGAAAAAATTCTGAATGAGACACACTTCAGGTCATGTCGAGCTGTAATATTTTACTGCTGCTATAATGACCGAAGTACAAAAGTAGCTTTTACTCTGATATGATCAAGATAACTTGAGAAATATGAAAATGAAAATGAAACCTATCGTGTCATATACCAAATGAAAGAGCGAAAATTTCTGAATAAGATAAGCTATTTCAAAGTGGTCAGTACGGCCAATATGTAAATTTATCTTTCAATACTCTCTGTTTTTGGTACAAAATAATTCGTTACAAGTCTAATTGTCAATGATACTTATCGAGTAATATACTATGTGGAAGAGGAAAAAGTTCTGAATGAGACACACTTCAGGTCATGTCGAGCAGTAATAGTTTACTGCTGCTATAATGACCGAAGTACAAAAGTAGCTTTTACTCTGATATGATCAAGATAACTTGAGAAATATCAAAATGAAAATGAAACCTATCGTGTCATATACCAAATGAAAGAGCGAAAAATTCAGAATAAGATAAACTATTTCAAAGTGGTCAGTACGGCCAATATGTAAATTTATCTTTCAATAATCTCTGTTTTTGGTACAAAATAATTCGTTACAAGTCTAATTGTCAATGATACTTATCGAGTAATATACTATGTGAAAGAGGAAAAAGTTCTCAATGAGACACACTTCAGGTCATGTCGAGCAGTAATAGTTTACTGCTGCTATAATGACCGAAGTACAAAAGTAGCTTTTACTCTGATATGATCAAGATAACTTGAGAAATATGAAAATGAAAATGAAACCTATCGTGTCATATACCAAATGAAAGAGCGAAAAATTCTGAATAAGATAAACCATTTCAAAGTGGTCAGTACGGCCAATATGTAAATTTATCTTTCAATACTCTCTGTTTTTGGTACAAAATAATTCGTTACAAGTCTAATTGTCAATGATACTTATCGAGTAATATACTATGTGAAAGAGGAAAAAATTCTGAATGAGACACACTTCAGGTCATGTCGAGCTGTAATATTTTACTGCTGCTATAATGACCGAAGTACAAAAGTAGCTTTTACTCTGATATGATCAAGATAACTTGAGAAATATGAAAATGAAAATGAAACCTATCGTGTCATATACCAAATGAAAGAGCGAAAAATTCTGAATAAGATAAACCATTTCAAAGTGGTCAGTACGGCCAATATGTAAATTTATCTTTCAATACTCTCTGTTTTTGGTACAAAATAATTCGTTACAAGTCTAATTGTCAATGATACTTATCGAGTAATATACTATGTGAAAGAGGAAAAAATTCTGAATGAGACACACTTCAGGTCATGTCGAGCTGTAATATTTTACTGCTGCTATAATGACCGAAGTACAAATGTAGCTTTTACTCTGATATGATCAAGATAACTTGAGAAATATCAAAATGAAAATGAAACCTATCGTGTCATATACCAAATGAAAGAGCGAAAAATTCTGAATAAGATAAACCATTTCAAAGTGGTCAGTACGGCCAATATGTAAATTTATCTTTCAATACTCTCTGTTTTTGGTACAAAATAATTCGTTACAAGTCTAATTGTCAATGATATTTAGCGAAAAATTCTGAATAAGATAAACCATTTCAAAGTGGTCAGTACGGCCAATATGTAAATTTATCTTTCAATACTCTCTGTTTTTGGTACAAAATAATTCGTTACAAGTCTAATTGTCAATGATACTTATCGAGTAATATACTATGTGAAAGAGGAAAAAATTCTGAATGAGACACACCTCAGGTCATGTCGAGCTGTAATATTTTACTGCTGCTATAATGACCGAAGTACAAAAGTAGCTTTTACTCTGATATGATCAAGATAACTTGAGAAATATGAAAATGAAAATGAAACCTATCGTGTCATATACCAAATGAAAGAGCGAAAAATTCTGAATAAGATAAATCATTTCAAAGTGGTCAGTACGGCCAATATGTAAATTTATCTTTCAATACTCTCTGTTTTTGGTACAAAATAATTCGTTACAAGTCTAATTGTCAATGATACTTATCGAGTAATATACTATGTGAAAGAGGAAAAAATTCTGAATGAGACACACTTCAGGTCATGTCGAGCTGTAATATTTTACTGCTGCTATAATGACCGAAGTACAAAAGTAGCTTTTACTCTGATATGATCAAGATAACTTGAGAAATATGAAAATGAAAATGAAACCTATCGTGTCATATACCAAATGAAAGAGCGAAAAATTCTGAATAAGATAAACCATTTCAAAGTGGTCAGTACGGCCAATATGTAAATTTATCTTTCAATACTCTCTGTTTTTGGTACAAAATAATTCGTTACAAGTCTAATTGTCAATGATACTTATCGAGTAATATACTATGTGAAAGAGGAAAAAATTCTGAATGAGACACACTTCAGGTCATGTCGAGCTGTAATATTTTACTGCTGCTATAATGACCGAAGTACAAAAGTAGCTTTTACTCTGATATGATCAAGATAACTTGAGAAATATCAAAATGAAAATGAAACCTATCGTGTCATATACCAAATGAAAGAGCGAAAAATTCTGAATAAGATAAATTATTTCAAACTGGTCAGTACGGCCAATATGTAAATTTATCTTTCAATACTCTATGTTTTTGGTACAAAATAATTCGTTACAAGTCTAATTGTCAATGATACTTATCTAGTAATATACTATGTGAAAGAGGAAAAAATTCTGAATGAGACACACCTCAGGTCATGTCGAGCTGTAATATTTTACTGCTGCTATAATGACCGAAGTACAAAAGTAGCTTTTACTCTGATATGATCAAGATAACTTGAGAAATATCAAAATGAAAATGAAACCTATCGTGTCATATACCAAATGAAAGAGCGAAAAATTCTGAATAAGATAAGCTATTTCAAAGTGGTCAGTACGGCCAATATGTAAATTTATCTTTCAATACTCTCTGTTTTTGGTACAAAATAATTCGTTACAAGTCTAATTGTCAATGATACTTATCGAGTAATATACTATGTGCAAGAGGAAAAAATTCTGAATGAGACACACTTCAGGTCATGTCGAGCTGTAATATTTTACTGCTGCTATAATGACCGAAGTACAAAAGTAGCTTTTACTCTGATATGATCAAGATATCTTGAGAAATATGAAAATGAAAATGAAACCTATCGTGTCATATACCAAATGAAAGAGCGAAAAATTCTGAATAAGATAAACCATTTCAAAGTGGTCAGTACGGCCAATATGTAAATTTATCTTTCAATACTCTCTGTTTTTGGTACAAAATAATTCGTTACAAGTCTAATTGTCAATGATACTTATCGAGTAATATACTATGTGAAAGAGGAAAAAATTCTGAATGAGACACACTTCAGGTCATGTCGAGCTGTAATATTTTACTGCTGCTATAATGACCGAAGTACAAATGTAGCTTTTACTCTGATATGATCAAGATAACTTGAGAAATATCAAAATGAAAATGAAACCTATCGTGTCATATACCAAATGAAAGAGCGAAAAATTCTGAATAAGATAAACCATTTCAAAGTGGTCAGTACGGCCAATATGTAAATTTATCTTTCAATACTCTCTGTTTTTGGTACAAAATAATTCGTTACAAGTCTAATTGTCAATGATATTTAGCGAAAAATTCTGAATAAGATAAACCATTTCAAAGTGGTCAGTACGGCCAATATGTAAATTTATCTTTCAATACTCTCTGTTTTTGGTACAAAATAATTCGTTACAAGTCTAATTGTCAATGATACTTATCGAGTAATATACTATGTGAAAGAGGAAAAAATTCTGAATGAGACACACCTCAGGTCATGTCGAGCTGTAATATTTTACTGCTGCTATAATGACCGAAGTACAAAAGTAGCTTTTACTCTGATATGATCAAGATAACTTGAGAAATATGAAAATGAAAATGAAACCTATCGTGTCATATACCAAATGAAAGAGCGAAAAATTCTGAATAAGATAAATCATTTCAAAGTGGTCAGTACGGCCAATATGTAAATTTATCTTTCAATACTCTATGTTTTTGGTACAAAATAATTCGTTACAAGTCTAATTGTCAATGATACTTATCTAGTAATATACTATGTGAAAGAGGAAAAAATTCTGAATGAGACACACCTCAGGTCATGTCGAGCTGTAATATTTTACTGCTGCTATAATGACCGAAGTACAAAAGTAGCTTTTACTCTGATATGATCAAGATAACTTGAGAAATATCAAAATGAAAATGAAACCTATCGTGTCATATACCAAATGAAAGAGCGAAAAATTCTGAATAAGATAAGCTATTTCAAAGTGGTCAGTACGGCCAATATGTAAATTTATCTTTCAATACTCTCTGTTTTTGGTACAAAATAATTCGTTACAAGTCTAATTGTCAATGATACTTATCGAGTAATATACTATGTGCAAGAGGAAAAAATTCTGAATGAGACACACTTCAGGTCATGTCGAGCTGTAATATTTTACTGCTGCTATAATGACCGAAGTACAAAAGTAGCTTTTACTCTGATATGATCAAGATAACTTGAGAAATATGAAAATGAAAATGAAACCTATCGTGTCATATACCAAATGAAAGAGCGAAAAATTCTGAATAAGATAAACCATTTCAAAGTGGTCAGTACGGCCAATATGTAAATTTATCTTTCAATACTCTCTGTTTTTGGTACAAAATAATTCGTTACAAGTCTAATTGTCAATGATACTTATCGAGTAATATACTATGTGCAAGAGGAAAAAATTCTGAATGAGACACACTTCAGGTCATGTCGAGCTGTAATATTTTACTGCTGCTATAATGACCGAAGTACAAAAGTAGCTTTTACTCTGATATGATCAAGATAACTTGAGAAATATGAAAATGAAAATGAAACCTATCGTGTCATATACCAAATGAAAGAGCGAAAAATTCTGAATAAGATAAACCATTTCAAAGTGGTCAGTACGGCCAATATGTAAATTTATCTTTCAATACTCTCTGTTTTTGGTACAAAATAATTCGTTACAAGTCTAATTGTCAATGATACTTATCGAGTAATATACTATGTGAAAGAGGAAAAAATTCTGAATGAGACACACTTCAGGTCATGTCGAGCTGTAATATTTTACTGCTGCTATAATGACCGAAGTACAAAAGTAGCTTTTACTCTGATATGATCAAGATAACTTGAGAAATATCAAAATGAAAATGAAACCTATCGTGTCATATACCAAATGAAAGAGCGAAAAATTCTGAATAAGATAAGCTATTTCAAAGTGGTCAGTACGGCCAATATGTAAATTTATCTTTCAATACTCTCTGTTTTTGGTACAAAATAATTCGTTACAAGTCTAATTGTCAATGATATTTAGCGAAAAATTCTGAATAAGATAAACCATTTCAAAGTGGTCAGTACGGCCAATATGTAAATTTATCTTTCAATACTCTCTGTTTTTGGTACAAAATAATTCGTTACAAGTCTAATTGTCAATGATACTTATCGAGTAATATACTATGTGCAAGAGGAAAAAATTCTGAATGAGACACACTTCAGGTCATGTCGAGCTGTAATATTTTACTGCTGCTATAATGACCGAAGTACAAAAGTAGCTTTTACTCTGATATGATCAAGATAACTTGAGAAATATGAAAATGAAAATGAAACCTATCGTGTCATATACCAAATGAAAGAGCGAAAAATTCTGAATAAGATAAACCATTTCAAAGTGGTCAGTACGGCCAATATGTAAATTTATCTTTCAATACTCTCTGTTTTTGGTACAAAATAATTCGTTACAAGTCTAATTGTCAATGATACTTATCGAGTAATATACTATGTGAAAGAGGAAAAAATTCTGAATGAGACACACTTCAGGTCATGTCGAGCTGTAATATTTTACTGCTGCTATAATGACCGAAGTACAAAAGTAGCTTTTACTCTGATATGATCAAGATAACTTGAGAAATATCAAAATGAAAATGAAACCTATCGTGTCATATACCAAATGAAAGAGCGAAAAATTCTGAATAAGATAAGCTATTTCAAAGTGGTCAGTACGGCCAATATGTAAATTTATCTTTCAATACTCTCTGTTTTTGGTACAAAATAATTCGTTACAAGTCTAATTGTCAATGATATTTAGCGAAAAATTCTGAATAAGATAAACCATTTCAAAGTGGTCAGTACGGCCAATATGTAAATTTATCTTTCAATACTCTCTGTTTTTGGTACAAAATAATTCGTTACAAGTCTAATTGTCAATGATACTTATCGAGTAATATACTATGTGAAAGAGGAAAAAATTCTGAATGAGACACACCTCAGGTCATGTCGAGCTGTAATATTTTACTGCTGCTATAATGACCGAAGTACAAAAGTAGCTTTTACTCTGATATGATCAAGATAACTTGAGAAATATGAAAATGAAAATGAAACCTATCGTGTCATATACCAAATGAAAGAGCGAAAAATTCTGAATAAGATAAATCATTTCAAAGTGGTCAGTACGGCCAATATGTAAATTTATCTTTCAATACTCTCTGTTTTTGGTACAAAATAATTCGTTACAAGTCTAATTGTCAATGATACTTATCGAGTAATATACTATGTGAAAGAGGAAAAAATTCTGAATGAGACACACTTCAGGTCATGTCGAGCTGTAATATTTTACTGCTGCTATAATGACCGAAGTACAAAAGTAGCTTTTACTCTGATATGATCAAGATAACTTGAGAAATATGAAAATGAAAATGAAACCTATCGTGTCATATACCAAATGAAAGAGCGAAAAATTCTGAATAAGATAAACCATTTCAAAGTGGTCAGTACGGCCAATATGCAAATTTATCTTTCAATACTCTCTGTTTTTGGTACAAAATAATTCGTTACAAGTCTAATTGTCAATGATACTTATCGAGTAATATACTATGTGAAAGAGGAAAAAATTCTGAATGAGACACACTTCAGGTCATGTCGAGCTGTAATATTTTACTGCTGCTATAATGACCGAAGTACAAAAGTAGCTTTTACTCTGATATGATCAAGATAACTTGAGAAATATCAAAATGAAAATGAAACCTATCGTGTCATATACCAAATGAAAGAGCGAAAAATTCTGAATAAGATAAATCATTTCAAAGTGGTCAGTACGGCCAATATGTAAATTTATCTTTCAATACTCTCTGTTTTTGGTACAAAATAATTCGTTACAAGTCTAATTGTCAATGATACTTATCGAGTAATATACTATGTGAAAGAGGAAAAAATTCTGAATGAGACACACTTCAGGTCATGTCGAGCTGTAATATTTTACTGCTGCTATAATGACCGAAGTACAAAAGTAGCTTTTACTCTGATATGATCAAGATAACTTGAGAAATATGAAAATGAAAATGAAACCTATCGTGTCATATACCAAATGAAAGAGCGAAAAATTCTGAATAAGATAAACCATTTCAAAGTGGTCAGTACGGCCAATATGTAAATTTATCTTGCAATACTCTCTGTTTTTGGTACAAAATAATTCGTTACAAGTCTAATTGTCAATGATATTTAGCGAAAAATTCTGAATAAGATAAATCATTTCAAAGTGGTCAGTACGGCCAATATGTAAATTTATCTTTCAATACTCTCTGTTTTTGGTACAAAATAATTCGTTACAAGTCTAATTGTCAATGATATTTAGCGAAAAATTCTGAATAAGATAAACCATTTCAAAGTGGTCAGTACGGCCAATATGCAAATTTATCTTTCAATACTCTCTGTTTTTGGTACAAAATAATTCGTTACAAGTCTAATTGTCAATGATACTTATCGAGTAATATACTATGTGAAAGAGGCAAAAATTCTGAATGAGACACACTTCAGGTCATGTCGAGCTGTAATATTTTACTGCTGCTATAATGACCGAAGTACAAAAGTAGCTTTTACTCTGATATGATCAAGATAACTTGAGAAATATGAAAATGAAAATGAAACCTATCGTGTCATATACCAAATGAAAGAGCGAAAAATTCTGAATAAGATAAACCATTTCAAAGTGGTCAGTACGGCCAATATGTAAATTTATCTTGCAATACTCTCTGTTTTTGGTACAAAATAATTCGTTACAAGTCTAATTGTCAATGATATTTAGCGAAAAATTCTGAATAAGATAAATCATTTCAAAGTGGTCAGTACGGCCAATATGTAAATTTATCTTTCAATACTCTCTGTTTTTGGTACAAAATAATTCGTTACAAGTCTAATTGTCAATGATATTTAGCGAAAAATTCTGAATAAGATAAACCATTTCAAAGTGGTCAGTACGGCCAATATGTAAATTTATCTTTCAATACTCTCTGTTTTTGGTACAAAATAATTCGTTACAAGTCTAATTGTCAATGATACTTATCGAGTAATATACTATGTGAAAGAGGCAAAAATTCTGAATGAGACACACTTCAGGTCATGTCGAGCTGTAATATTTTACTGCTGCTATAATGACCGAAGTACAAAAGTAGCTTTTACTCTGATATGATCAAGATAACTTGAGAAATATGAAAATGAAAATGAAACCTATCGTGTCATATACCAAATGAAAGAGCGAAAAATTCTGAATAAGATAAACCATTTCAAAGTGGTCAGTACGGCCAATATGTAAATTTATCTTTCAATACTCTCTGTTTTTGGTACAAAATAATTCGTTACAAGTCTAATTGTCAATGATACTTATCGAGTAATATACTATGTGAAAGAGGAAAAAATTCTGAATGAGACACACTTCAGGTCATGTCGAGCTGTAATATTTTACTGCTGCTATAATGACCGAAGTACAAAAGTAGCTTTTACTCTGATATGATCAAGATAACTTGAGAAATATCAAAATGAAAATGAAACCTATCGTGTCATATACCAAATGAAAGAGCGAAAAATTCTGAATAAGATAAACCATTTCAAAGTGGTCAGTACGGCCAATATGCAAATTTATCTTTCAATACTCTCTGTTTTTGGTACAAAATAATTCGTTACAAGTCTAATTGTCAATGATACTTATCGAGTAATATACTATGTGAAAGAGGAAAAATTCTGAATGAGACACACTTCAGGTCATGTCGAGCTGTAATATTTTACTGCTGCTATAATGACCGAAGTACAAAAGTAGCTTTTACTCTGATATGATCAAGATAACTTGAGAAATATCAAAATGAAAATGAAACCTATCGTGTCATATACCAAATGAAAGAGCGAAAAATTCTGAATAAGATAAATCATTTCAAAGTGGTCAGTACGGCCAATATGTAAATTTATCTTTCAATACTCTCTGTTTTTGGTACAAAATAATTCGTTACAAGTCTAATTGTCAATGATACTTATCGAGTAATATACTATGTGAAAGAGGAAAAAATTCTGAATGAGACACACTTCAGGTCATGTCGAGCTGTAATATTTTACTGCTGCTATAATGACCGAAGTACAAAAGTAGCTTTTACTCTGATATGATCAAGATAACTTGAGAAATATGAAAATGAAAATGAAACCTATCGTGTCATATACCAAATGAAAGAGCGAAAAATTCTGAATAAGATAAACCATTTCAAAGTGGTCAGTACGGCCAATATGTAAATTTATCTTGCAATACTCTCTGTTTTTGGTACAAAATAATTCGTTACAAGTCTAATTGTCAATGATATTTAGCGAAAAATTCTGAATAAGATAAATCATTTCAAAGTGGTCAGTACGGCCAATATGTAAATTTATCTTTCAATACTCTCTGTTTTTGGTACAAAATAATTCGTTACAAGTCTAATTGTCAATGATACTTATCGAGTAATATACTATGTGAAAGAGGAAAAATTCTGAATGAGACACACTTCAGGTCATGTCGAGCTGTAATATTTTACTGCTGCTATAATGACCGAAGTACAAAAGTAGCTTTTACTCTGATATGATCAAGATAACTTGAGAAATATCAAAATGAAAATGAAACCTATCGTGTCATATACCAAATGAAAGAGCGAAAAATTCTGAATAAGATAAATCATTTCAAAGTGGTCAGTACGGCCAATATGTAAATTTATCTTTCAATACTCTCTGTTTTTGGTACAAAATAATTCGTTACAAGTCTAATTGTCAATGATACTTATCGAGTAATATACTATGTGAAAGAGGAAAAAATTCTGAATGAGACACACTTCAGGTCATGTCGAGCTGTAATATTTTACTGCTGCTATAATGACCGAAGTACAAAAGTAGCTTTTACTCTGATATGATCAAGATAACTTGAGAAATATGAAAATGAAAATGAAACCTATCGTGTCATATACCAAATGAAAGAGCGAAAAATTCTGAATAAGATAAACCATTTCAAAGTGGTCAGTACGGCCAATATGTAAATTTATCTTGCAATACTCTCTGTTTTTGGTACAAAATAATTCGTTACAAGTCTAATTGTCAATGATATTTAGCGAAAAATTCTGAATAAGATAAATCATTTCAAAGTGGTCAGTACGGCCAATATGTAAATTTATCTTTCAATACTCTCTGTTTTTGGTACAAAATAATTCGTTACAAGTCTAATTGTCAATGATATTTAGCGAAAAATTCTGAATAAGATAAACCATTTCAAAGTGGTCAGTACGGCCAATATGTAAATTTATCTTTCAATACTCTCTGTTTTTGGTACAAAATAATTCGTTACAAGTCTAATTGTCAATGATACTTATCGAGTAATATACTATGTGAAAGAGGAAAAATTCTGAATGAGACACACTTCAGGTCATGTCGAGCTGTAATATTTTACTGCTGCTATAATGACCGAAGTACAAAAGTAGCTTTTACTCTGATATGATCAAGATAACTTGAGAAATATCAAAATGAAAATGAAACCTATCGTGTCATATACCAAATGAAAGAGCGAAAAATTCTGAATAAGATAAATCATTTCAAAGTGGTCAGTACGGCCAATATGTAAATTTATCTTTCAATACTCTCTGTTTTTGGTACAAAATAATTCGTTACAAGTCTAATTGTCAATGATACTTATCGAGTAATATACTATGTGAAAGAGGAAAAAATTCTGAATGAGACACACTTCAGGTCATGTCGAGCTGTAATATTTTACTGCTGCTATAATGACCGAAGTACAAAAGTAGCTTTTACTCTGATATGATCAAGATAACTTGAGAAATATGAAAATGAAAATGAAACCTATCGTGTCATATACCAAATGAAAGAGCGAAAAATTCTGAATAAGATAAACCATTTCAAAGTGGTCAGTACGGCCAATATGTAAATTTATCTTGCAATACTCTCTGTTTTTGGTACAAAATAATTCGTTACAAGTCTAATTGTCAATGATATTTAGCGAAAAATTCTGAATAAGATAAATCATTTCAAAGTGGTCAGTACGGCCAATATGTAAATTTATCTTTCAATACTCTCTGTTTTTGGTACAAAATAATTCGTTACAAGTCTAATTGTCAATGATATTTAGCGAAAAATTCTGAATAAGATAAACCATTTCAAAGTGGTCAGTACGGCCAATATGTAAATTTATCTTTCAATACTCTCTGTTTTTGGTACAAAATAATTCGTTACAAGTCTAATTGTCAATGATACTTATCGAGTAATATACTATGTGAAAGAGGAAAAATTCTGAATGAGACACACTTCAGGTCATGTCGAGCTGTAATATTTTACTGCTGCTATAATGACCGAAGTACAAAAGTAGCTTTTACTCTGATATGATCAAGATAACTTGAGAAATATCAAAATGAAAATGAAACCTATCGTGTCATATACCAAATGAAAGAGCGAAAAATTCTGAATAAGATAAATCATTTCAAAGTGGTCAGTACGGCCAATATGTAAATTTATCTTTCAATACTCTCTGTTTTTGGTACAAAATAATTCGTTACAAGTCTAATTGTCAATGATACTTATCGAGTAATATACTATGTGAAAGAGGAAAAAATTCTGAATGAGACACACTTCAGGTCATGTCGAGCTGTAATATTTTACTGCTGCTATAATGACCGAAGTACAAAAGTAGCTTTTACTCTGATATGATCAAGATAACTTGAGAAATATGAAAATGAAAATGAAACCTATCGTGTCATATACCAAATGAAAGAGCGAAAAATTCTGAATAAGATAAACCATTTCAAAGTGGTCAGTACGGCCAATATGTAAATTTATCTTGCAATACTCTCTGTTTTTGGTACAAAATAATTCGTTACAAGTCTAATTGTCAATGATATTTAGCGAAAAATTCTGAATAAGATAAATCATTTCAAAGTGGTCAGTACGGCCAATATGTAAATTTATCTTTCAATACTCTCTGTTTTTGGTACAAAATAATTCGTTACAAGTCTAATTGTCAATGATATTTAGCGAAAAATTCTGAATAAGATAAACCATTTCAAAGTGGTCAGTACGGCCAATATGTAAATTTATCTTTCAATACTCTCTGTTTTTGGTACAAAATAATTCGTTACAAGTCTAATTGTCAATGATACTTATCGAGTAATATACTATGTGAAAGAGGCAAAAATTCTGAATGAGACACACTTCAGGTCATGTCGAGCTGTAATATTTTACTGCTGCTATAATGACCGAAGTACAAAAGTAGCTTTTACTCTGATATGATCAAGATAACTTGAGAAATATGAAAATGAAAATGAAACCTATCGTGTCATATACCAAATGAAAGAGCGAAAAATTCTGAATAAGATAAACCATTTCAAAGTGGTCAGTACGGCCAATATGTAAATTTATCTTTCAATACTCTCTGTTTTTGGTACAAAATAATTCGTTACAAGTCTAATTGTCAATGATACTTATCGAGTAATATACTATGTGAAAGAGGAAAAAATTCTGAATGAGACACACTTCAGGTCATGTCGAGCTGTAATATTTTACTGCTGCTATAATGACCGAAGTACAAAAGTAGCTTTTACTCTGATATGATCAAGATAACTTGAGAAATATGAAAATGAAAATGAAACCTATCGTGTCATATACCAAATGAAAGAGCGAAAAATTCTGAATAAGATAAATCATTTCAAAGTGGTCAGTACGGCCAATATGTAAATTTATCTTTCAATACTCTCTGTTTTTGGTACAAAATAATTCGTTACAAGTCTAATTGTCAATGATACTTATCGAGTAATATACTATGTGAAAGAGGAAAAAATTCTGAATGAGACACACTTCAGGTCATGTCGAGCTGTAATATTTTACTGCTGCTATAATGACCGAAGTACAAAAGTAGCTTTTACTCTGATATGATCAAGATAACTTGAGAAATATGAAAATGAAAATGAAACCTATCGTGTCATATACCAAATGAAAGAGCGAAAAATTCTGAATAAGATAAACCATTTCAAAGTGGTCAGTACGGCCAATATGTAAATTTATCTTTCAATACTCTCTGTTTTTGGTACAAAATAATTCGTTACAAGTCTAATTGTCAATGATACTTATCGAGTAATATACTATGTGAAAGAGGAAAAAATTCTGAATGAGACACACTTCAGGTCATGTCGAGCTGTAATATTTTACTGCTGTTATAATGACCGAAGTACAAAAGTAGCTTTTACTCTGATATGATCAAGATAACTTGAGAAATATGAAAATGAAAATGAAACCTATCGTGTCATATACCAAATGAAAGAGCGAAAAATTCTGAATAAGATAAACCATTTCAAAGTGGTCAGTACGGCCAATATGTAAATTTATCTTTCAATACTCTCTGTTTTTGGTACAAAATAATTCGTTACAAGTCTAATTGTCAATGATACTTATCGAGTAATATACTATGTGAAAGAGGAAAAAATTCTGAATGAGACACACTTCAGGTCATGTCGAGCTGTAATATTTTACTGCTGCTATAATGACCGAAGTACAAAAGTAGCTTTTACTCTGATATGATCAAGATAACTTGAGAAATATCAAAATGAAAATGAAACCTATCGTGTCATATACCAAATGAAAGAGCGAAAAATTCTGAATAAGATAAATCATTTCAAAGTGGTCAGTACGGCCAATATGTAAATTTATCTTTCAATACTCTCTGTTTTTGGTACAAAATAATTCGTTACAAGTCTAATTGTCAATGATACTTATCGAGTAATATACTATGTGAAAGAGGAAAAAATTCTGAATGAGACACACTTCAGGTCATGTCGAGCTGTAATATTTTACTGCTGCTATAATGACCGAAGTACAAAAGTAGCTTTTACTCTGATATGATCAAGATAACTTGAGAAATATGAAAATGAAAATGAAACCTATCGTGTCATATACCAAATGAAAGAGCGAAAAATTCTGAATAAGATAAACCATTTCAAAGTGGTCAGTACGGCCAATATGTAAATTTATCTTTCAATACTCTCTGTTTTTGGTACAAAATAATTCGTTACAAGTCTAATTGTCAATGATACTTATCGAGTAATATACTATGTGAAAGAGGAAAAAATTCTGAATGAGACACACTTCAGGTCATGTCGAGCTGTAATATTTTACTGCTGCTATAATGACCGAAGTACAAAAGTAGCTTTTACTCTGATATGATCAAGATAACTTGAGAAATATCAAAATGAAAATGAAACCTATCGTGTCATATACCAAATGAAAGAGCGAAAAATTCTGAATAAGATAAATTATTTCAAACTGGTCAGTACGGCCAATATGTAAATTTATCTTTCAATACTCTCTGTTTTTGGTACAAAATAATTCGTTACAAGTCTAATTGTCAATGATACTTATCGAGTAATATACTATGTGAAAGAGGAAAAAATTCTGAATGAGACACACTTCAGGTCATGTCGAGCTGTAATATTTTACTGCTGCTATAATGACCGAAGTACAAAAGTAGCTTTTACTCTGATATGATCAAGATAACTTGAGAAATATGAAAATGAAAATGAAACCTATCGTGTCATATACCAAATGAAAGAGCGAAAAATTCTGAATAAGATAAACCATTTCAAAGTGGTCAGTACGGCCAATATGTAAATTTATCTTTCAATACTCTCTGTTTTTGGTACAAAATAATTCGTTACAAGTCTAATTGTCAATGATACTTATCGAGTAATATACTATGTGAAAGAGGAAAAAATTCTGAATGAGACACACTTCAGGTCATGTCGAGCTGTAATATTTTACTGCTGCTATAATGACCGAAGTACAAAAGTAGCTTTTACTCTGATATGATCAAGATAACTTGAGAAATATCAAAATGAAAATGAAACCTATCGTGTCATATACCAAATGAAAGAGCGAAAAATTCTGAATAAGATAAGCTATTTCAAAGTGGTCAGTACGGCCAATATGTAAATTTATCTTTCAATATTCTCTGTTTTTGGTACAAAATAATTCGTTACAAGTCTAATTGTCAATGATATTTAGCGAAAAATTCTGAATAAGATAAACCATTTCAAAGTGGTCAGTACGGCCAATATGTAAATTTATCTTTCAATACTCTCTGTTTTTGGTACAAAATAATTCGTTACAAGTCTAATTGTCAATGATACTTATCGAGTAATAAACTATGTGAAAGAGGCAAAAATTCTGAATGAGACACACTTCAGGTCATGTCGAGCTGTAATATTTTACTGCTGCTATAATGACCGAAGTACAAAAGTAGCTTTTACTCTGATATGATCAAGATAACTTGAGAAATATCAAAATGAAAATGAAACCTATCGTGTCATATACCAAATGAAAGAGCGAAAAATTCTGAATAAGATAAATCATTTCAAAGTGGTCAGTACGGCCAATATGTAAATTTATCTTTCAATACTCTCTGTTTTTGGTACAAAATAATTCGTTACAAGCCTAATTGTCAATGATACTTATCGAGTAATATACTATGTGAAAGAGGAAAAAATTCTGAATGAGACACACTTCAGGTCATGTCGAGCTGTAATATTTTACTGCTGCTATAATGACCGAAGTACAAAAGTAGCTTTTACTCTGATATGATCAAGATAACTTGAGAAATATCAAAATGAAAATGAAACCTATCGTGTCATATACCAAATGAAAGAGCGAAAAATTCTGAATAAGATAAATCATTTCAAACTGGTCAGTACGGCCAATATGTAAATTTATCTTTCAATACTCTCTGTTTTTGGTACAAAATAATTCGTTACAAGTCTAATTGTCAATGATACTTATCGAGTAATATACTATGTGAAAGAGGAAAAAATTCTGAATGAGACACACTTCAGGTCATGTCGAGCTGTAATATTTTACTGCTGCTATAATGACCGAAGTACAAAAGTAGCTTTTACTCTGATATGATCAAGATAACTTGAGAAATATCAAAATGAAAATGAAACCTATCGTGTCATATACCAAATGAAAGAGCGAAAAATTCTGAATAAGATAAGCTATTTCAAAGTGGTCAGTACGGCCAATATGTAAATTTATCTTTCAATATTCTCTGTTTTTGGTACAAAATAATTCGTTACAAGTCTAATTGTCAATGATATTTAGCGAAAAATTCTGAATAAGATAAACCATTTCAAAGTGGTCAGTACGGCCAATATGTAAATTTATCTTTCAATACTCTCTGTTTTTGGTACAAAATAATTCGTTACAAGTCTAATTGTCAATGATACTTATCGAGTAATATACTATGTGAAAGAGGCAAAAATTCTGAATGAGACACACTTCAGGTCATGTCGAGCTGTAATATTTTACTGCTGCTATAATGACCGAAGTACAAAAGTAGCTTTTACTCTGATATGATCAAGATAACTTGAGAAATATCAAAATGAAAATGAAACCTATCGTGTCATATACCAAATGAAAGAGCGAAAAATTCTGAATAAGATAAATCATTTCAAAGTGGTCAGTACGGCCAATATGTAAATTTATCTTTCAATACTCTCTGTTTTTGGTACAAAATAATTCGTTACAAGCCTAATTGTCAATGATACTTATCGAGTAATATACTATGTGAAAGAGGAAAAAATTCTGAATGAGACACACTTCAGGTCATGTCGAGCTGTAATATTTTACTGCTGCTATAATGACCGAAGTACAAAAGTAGCTTTTACTCTGATATGATCAAGATAACTTGAGAAATATCAAAATGAAAATGAAACCTATCGTGTCATATACCAAATGAAAGAGCGAAAAATTCTGAATAAGATAAATCATTTCAAACTGGTCAGTACGGCCAATATGTAAATTTATCTTTCAATACTCTCTGTTTTTGGTACAAAATAATTCGTTACAAGTCTAATTGTCAATGATACTTATCGAGTAATATACTATGTGAAAGAGGAAAAAATTCTGAATGAGACACACTTCAGGTCATGTCGAGCTGTAATATTTTACTGCTGCTATAATGACCGAAGTACAAAAGTAGCTTTTACTCTGATATGATCAAGATAACTTGAGAAATATGAAAATGAAAATGAAACCTATCGTGTCATATACCAAATGAAAGAGCGAAAAATTCTGAATAAGATAAACCATTTCAAAGTGGTCAGTACGGCCAATATGTAAATTTATCTTTCAATACTCTCTGTTTTTGGTACAAAATAATTCGTTACAAGTCTAATTGTCAATGATACTTATCGAGTAATATACTATGTGAAAGAGGAAAAAATTCTGAATGAGACACACTTCAGGTCATGTCGAGCTGTAATATTTTACTGCTGCTATAATGACCGAAGTACAAAAGTAGCTTTTACTCTGATATGATCAAGATAACTTGAGAAATATCAAAATGAAAATGAAACCTATCGTGTCATATACCAAATGAAAGAGCGAAAAATTCTGAATAAGATAAGCTATTTCAAAGTGGTCAGTACGGCCAATATGTAAATTTATCTTTCAATATTCTCTGTTTTTGGTACAAAATAATTCGTTACAAGTCTAATTGTCAATGATATTTAGCGAAAAATTCTGAATAAGATAAACCATTTCAAAGTGGTCAGTACGGCCAATATGTAAATTTATCTTTCAATACTCTCTGTTTTTGGTACAAAATAATTCGTTACAAGTCTAATTGTCAATGATACTTATCGAGTAATATACTATGTGAAAGAGGCAAAAATTCTGAATGAGACACACTTCAGGTCATGTCGAGCTGTAATATTTTACTGCTGCTATAATGACCGAAGTACAAAAGTAGCTTTTACTCTGATATGATCAAGATAACTTGAGAAATATGAAAATGAAAATGAAACCTATCGTGTCATATACCAAATGAAAGAGCGAAAAATTCTGAATAAGATAAACCATTTCAAAGTGGTCAGTGTTTTTGGTACAAAATAATTCGTTACAAGTCTAATTGTCAATGATACTTATCGAGTAATATACTATGTGAAAGAGGAAAAAATTCTGAATGAGACACACCTCAGGTCATGTCGAGCTGTAATATTTTACTGCTGCTATAATGACCGAAGTACAAAAGTAGCTTTTACTCTGATATGATCAAGATAACTTGAGAAATATGAAAATGAAAATGAAACCTATCGTGTCATATACCATATGAAAGAGCGAAAAATTCTGAATAAGATAAACCATTTCAAAGTGGTCAGTACGGCCAATATGTAAATTTATCTTTCAATACTCTCTGTTTTTGGTACAAAATAATTCGTTACAAGTCTAATTGTCAATGATACTTATCGAGTAATATACTATGTGAAAGAGGAAAAAATTCTGAATGAGACACACCTCAGGTCATGTCGAGCTGTAATATTTTACTGCTGCTATAATGACCGAAGTACAAAAGTAGCTTTTACTCTGATATGATCAAGATAACTTGAGAAATATGAAAATGAAAATGAAACCTATCGTGTCATATACCAAATGAAAGAGCGAAAAATTCTGAATAAGATAAACCATTTCAAAGTGGTCAGTACGGCCAATATGTAAATTTATCTTTCAATACTCTCTGTTTTTGGTACAAAATAATTCGTTACAAGTCTAATTGTCAATGATACTTATCGAGTAATATACTATGTGAAAGAGGAAAAAATTCTGAATGAGACACACCTCAGGTCATGTCGAGCTGTAATATTTTACTGCTGCTATAATGACCGAAGTACAAAAGTAGCTTTTACTCTGATATGATCAAGATAACTTGAGAAATATGAAAATGAAAATGAAACCTATCGTGTCATATACCAAATGAAAGAGCGAAAAATTCTGAATAAGATAAATCATTTCAAAGTGGTCAGTACGGCCAATATGTAAATTTATCTTTCAATACTCTCTGTTTTTGGTACAAAATAATTCGTTACAAGTCTAATTGTCAATGATACTTATCTAGTAATATACTATGTGAAAGAGGAAAAAATTCTGAATGAGACACACCTCAGGTCATGTCGAGCTGTAATATTTTACTGCTGCTATAATGACCGAAGTACAAAAGTAGCTTTTACTCTGATATGATCAAGATAACTTGAGAAATATCAAAATGAAAATGAAACCTATCGTGTCATATACCAAATGAAAGAGCGAAAAATTCTGAATAAGATAAGCTATTTCAAAGTGGTCAGTACGGCCAATATGTAAATTTATCTTTCAATATTCTCTGTTTTTGGTACAAAATAATTCGTTACAAGTCTAATTGTCAATGATATTTAGCGAAAAATTCTGAATAAGATAAACCATTTCAAAGTGGTCAGTACGGCCAATATGTAAATTTATCTTTCAATACTCTCTGTTTTTGGTACAAAATAATTCGTTACAAGTCTAATTGTCAATGATACTTATCGAGTAATATACTATGTGAAAGAGGAAAAAATTCTGAATGAGACACACCTCAGGTCATGTCGAGCTGTAATATTTTACTGCTGCTATAATGACCGAAGTACAAAAGTAGCTTTTACTCTGATATGATCAAGATAACTTGAGAAATATGAAAATGAAAATGAAACCTATCGTGTCATATACCAAATGAAAGAGCGAAAAATTCTGAATAAGATAAACCATTTCAAAGTGGTCAGTGTTTTTGGTACAAAATAATTCGTTACAAGTCTAATTGTCAATGATACTTATCGAGTAATATACTATGTGAAAGAGGAAAAAATTCTGAATGAGACACACCTCAGGTCATGTCGAGCTGTAATATTTTACTGCTGCTATAATGACCGAAGTACAAAAGTAGCTTTTACTCTGATATGATCAAGATAACTTGAGAAATATGAAAATGAAAATGAAACCTATCGAGTCATATACCAAATGAAAGAGCGAAAAATTCTGAATAAGATAAACCATTTCAAAGTGGTCAGTACGGCCAATATGTAAATTTATCTTTCAATACTCTCTGTTTTTGGTACAAAATAATTCGTTACAAGTCTAATTGTCAATGATACTTATCGAGTAATATACTATGTGAAAGAGGAAAAAATTCTGAATGAGACACACTTCAGGTCATGTCGAGCTGTAATATTTTACTGTTGCTATAATGACCGAAGTACAAAAGTAGCTTTTACTCTGATATGATCAAGATAACTTGAGAAATATGAAAATGAAAATGAAACCTATCGTGTCATATACCAAATGAAAGAGCGAAAAATTCTGAATAAGATAAACCATTTCAAAGTGGTCAGTACGGCCAATATGTAAATTTATCTTTCAATACTCTCTGTTTTTGGTACAAAATAATTCGTTACAAGTCTAATTGTCAATGATACTTATCGAGTAATATACTATGTGAAAGAAGAAAAAACTCTGAATGAGACACACTTCAGGTCATGTCGAGCTGTAATATTTTACTGCTGCTATAATGACCGAAGTACAAAAGTAGCTTTTACTCTGATATGAACAAGATAACTTGAGAAATATCAAAATGAAAATGAAACCTATCGTGTCATACACCAAATGAAAGAGCGAAAAATTCTGAATAAGATAAACCATTTCAAAGTGGTCAGTACGGCAAATATGTAAATTTATCTTTCAATACTCTCTGTTTTTGGTACAAAATAATTCGTTACAAGTCTAATTGTCAATGATACTTATCGATTAATATACTATGTGAAAGAGGAAAAAATTCTGAATGAGACACACTTCAGGTCATGTCGAGCTGTAATATTTTACTGTTGCTATAATGACCGAAGTACAAAAGTAGCTTTTACTCTGATATGATCAAGATAACTTGAGAAATATCAACATGAAAATGAAACCTATCGTGTCATATACCAAATGAAAGTGCGAAAAATTCTGAATAAGATAAACCATTTCAAAGTGGTCAGTACGGCCAATATGTAAATTTATCTTTCAATACTCTCTGTTTTTGGTACAAAATAATTCGTTACAAGTCTAATTGTCAATGATACTTATCGATTAATATACTATGTGAAAGAGGAAAAAATTCTGAATGAGACACACTTCAGGTCATGTCGAGCTGTAATATTTTACTGCTGCTATAATGACCGAAGTACAAAAGTAGCTTTTACTCTGATATGATCAAGATAACTTGAGAAATATGAAAATGAAAATGAAACCTATCGTGTCATATACCAAATGAAAGAGCGAAAAATTCTGAATAAGATAAACCATTTCAAAGTGGTCAGTGTTTTTGGTACAAAATAATTCGTTACAAGTCTAATTGTCAATGATACTTATCGAGTAATATACTATGTGAAAGAGGAAAAATTCTGAATGAGACACACCTCAGGTCATGTCGAGCTGTAATATTTTACTGCTGCTATAATGACCGAAGTACAAAAGTAGCTTTTACTCTGATATGATCAAGATAACTTGAGAAATATGAAAATGAAAATGAAACCTATCGTGTCATATACCAAATGAAAGAGCGAAAAATTCTGAATAAGATAAACCATTTCAAAGTGGTCAGTACGGCCAATATGTAAATTTATCTTTCAATACTCTCTGTTTTTGGTACAAAATAATTCGTTACAAGTCTAATTGTCAATGATACTTATCGAGTAATATACTATGTGAAAGAGGAAAAAATTCTGAATGAGACACACTTCAGGTCATGTCGAGCTGTAATATTTTACTGTTGCTATAATGACCGAAGTACAAAAGTAGCTTTTACTCTGATATGATCAAGATAACTTGAGAAATATGAAAATGAAAATGAAACCTATCGTGTCATATACCAAATGAAAGAGCGAAAAATTCTGAATAAGATAAACCATTTCAAAGTGGTCAGTACGGCCAATATGTAAATTTATCTTTCAATACTCTCTGTTTTTGGTACAAAATAATTCGTTACAAGTCTAATTGTCAATGATACTTATCGAGTAATATACTATGTGAAAGAGGAAAAAATTCTGAATGAGACACACTTCAGGTCATGTCGAGCTGTAATATTTTACTGCTGCTATAATGACCGAAGTACAAAAGTAGCTTTTACTCTGATATGAACAAGATAACTTGAGAAATATCAAAATGAAAATGAAACCTATCGTGTCATATACCAAATGAAAGAGCGAAAAATTCTGAATAAGATAAATCATTTCAACGTGGTCAGTACGGCCAATATGTAAATTTATCTTTCAATACTCTCTGTTTTTGGTACAAAATAATTCGTTACAAGTCTAATTGTCAATGATACTTATCTAGTAATATACTATGTGAAAGAGGAAAAAATTCTGAATGAGACACACCTCAGGTCATGTCGAGCTGTAATATTTTACTGCTGCTATAATGACCGAAGTACAAAAGTAGCTTTTACTCTGATATGATCAAGATAACTTGAGAAATATCAAAATGAAAATGAAACCTATCGTGTCATATACCAAATGCTCTGGTATTTTGCCACTTAAAGTCTACTTAAACTACGTCACAGACTTTAAGTAGACTTTAAGTAAACTTTAAGTGAAAGAACATTTGACGAAATGCCTTACAGTATACCACACCACTTTAAGTAGACTTACGTCTCACTTTAAGTTTACTTAAAGTCTACTTAAAGTGGGAAAGTTTAAGTAGACTTTAAGTGGCAAAATACCAGAGTGAAAGAGCGAAAAATTCTGAATAAGATAAATCATTTCAAAGTGGTCAGTACGGCCAATATGTAAATTTATCTTTCAATACTCTCTGTTTTTGGTACAAAATAATTCGTTACAAGTCTAATTGTCAATGATACTTATCGAGTAATATACTATGTGAAAGAGGAAAAAATTCTGAATGAGACACACTTCAGGTCATGTCGAGCTGTAATATTTTACTGCTGCTATAATGACCGAAGTACAAAAGTAGCTTTTACTCTGATATGATCAAGATAACTTGAGAAATATGAAAATGAAAATGAAACCTATCGTGTCATATACCAAATGAAAGAGCGAAAAATTCTGAATAAGATAAACCATTTCAAAGTGGTCAGTGTTTTTGGTACAAAATAATTCGTTACAAGTCTAATTGTCAATGATACTTATCGAGTAATATACTATGTGAAAGAGGAAAAAATTCTGAATGAGACACACCTCAGGTCATGTCGAGCTGTAATATTTTACTGCTGCTATAATGACCGAAGTACAAAAGTAGCTTTTACTCTGATATGATCAAGATAACTTGAGAAATATGAAAATGAAAATGAAACCTATCGTGTCATATACCAAATGAAAGAGCGAAAAATTCTGAATAAGATAAACCATTTCAAAGTGGTCAGTACGGCCAATATGTAAATTTATCTTTCAATACTCTCTGTTTTTGGTACAAAATAATTCGTTACAAGTCTAATTGTCAATGATACTTATCGAGTAATATACTATGTGAAAGAGGAAAAAATTCTGAATGAGACACACTTCAGGTCATGTCGAGCTGTAATATTTTACTGCTGCTATAATGACCGAAGTACAAAAGTAGCTTTTACTCTGATATGATCAAGATAACTTGAGAAATATGAAAATGAAAATGAAACCTATCGTGTCATATACCAAATGAAAGAGCGAAAAATTCTGAATAAGATAAACCATTTCAAAGTGGTCAGTGTTTTTGGTACAAAATAATTCGTTACAAGTCTAATTGTCAATGATACTTATCGAGTAATATACTATGTGAAAGAGGAAAAAATTCTGAATGAGACACACCTCAGGTCATGTCGAGCTGTAATATTTTACTGCTGCTATAATGACCGAAGTACAAAAGTAGCTTTTACTCTGATATGATCAAGATAACTTGAGAAATATGAAAATGAAAATGAAACCTATCGTGTCATATACCAAATGAAAGAGCGAAAAATTCTGAATAAGATAAATCATTTCAAAGTGGTCAGTACGGCCAATATGTAAATTTATCTTTCAATACTCTCTGTTTTTGGTACAAAATAATTCGTTACAAGTCTAATTGTCAATGATATTTAGCGAAAAATTCTGAATAAGATAAACCATTTCAAAGTGGTCAGTACGGCCAATATGTAAATTTATCTTTCAATACTCTCTGTTTTTGGTACAAAATAATTCGTTACAAGTCTAATTGTCAATGATACTTATCGAGTAATATACTATGTGAAAGAGGAAAAAATTCTGAATGAGACACACCTCAGGTCATGTCGAGCTGTAATATTTTACTGCTGCTATAATGACCGAAGTACAAAAGTAGCTTTTACTCTGATATGATCAAGATAACTTGAGAAATATGAAAATGAAAATGAAACCTATCGTGTCATATACCAAATGAAAGAGCGAAAAATTCTGAATAAGATAAACCATTTCAAAGTGGTCAGTGTTTTTGGTACAAAATAATTCGTTACAAGTCTAATTGTCAATGATACTTATCGAGTAATATACTATGTGAAAGAGGAAAAAATTCTGAATGAGACACACCTCAGGTCATGTCGAGCTGTAATATTTTACTGCTGCTATAATGACCGAAGTACAAAAGTAGCTTTTACTCTGATATGATCAAGATAACTTGAGAAATATGAAAATGAAAATGAAACCTATCGAGTCATATACCAAATGAAAGAGCGAAAAATTCTGAATAAGATAAACCATTTCAAAGTGGTCAGTACGGCCAATATGTAAATTTATCTTTCAATACTCTCTGTTTTTGGTACAAAATAATTCGTTACAAGTCTAATTGTCAATGATACTTATCGAGTAATATACTATGTGAAAGAGGAAAAAATTCTGAATGAGACACACTTCAGGTCATGTCGAGCTGTAATATTTTACTGTTGCTATAATGACCGAAGTACAAAAGTAGCTTTTACTCTGATATGATCAAGATAACTTGAGAAATATGAAAATGAAAATGAAACCTATCGTGTCATATACCAAATGAAAGAGCGAAAAATTCTGAATAAGATAAACCATTTCAAAGTGGTCAGTACGGCCAATATGTAAATTTATCTTTCAATACTCTCTGTTTTTGGTACAAAATAATTCGTTACAAGTCTAATTGTCAATGATACTTATCGAGTAATATACTATGTGAAAGAAGAAAAAACTCTGAATGAGACACACTTCAGGTCATGTCGAGCTGTAATATTTTACTGCTGCTATAATGACCGAAGTACAAAAGTAGCTTTTACTCTGATATGAACAAGATAACTTGAGAAATATCAAAATGAAAATGAAACCTATCGTGTCATACACCAAATGAAAGAGCGAAAAATTCTGAATAAGATAAACCATTTCAAAGTGGTCAGTACGGCCAATATGTAAATTTATCTTTCAATACTCTCTGTTTTTGGTACAAAATAATTCGTTACAAGTCTAATTGTCAATGATACTTATCGATTAATATACTATGTGAAAGAGGAAAAAATTCTGAATGAGACACACTTCAGGTCATGTCGAGCTGTAATATTTTACTGTTGCTATAATGACCGAAGTACAAAAGTAGCTTTTACTCTGATATGATCAAGATAACTTGAGAAATATCAAAATGAAAATGAAACCTATCGTGTCATATACCAAATGAAAGAGCGAAAAATTCTGAATAAGATAAGCTATTTCAAAGTGGTCAGTACGGCCAATATGTAAATTTATCTTTCAATATTCTCTGTTTTTGGTACAAAATAATTCGTTACAAGTCTAATTGTCAATGATATTTAGCGAAAAATTCTGAATAAGATAAACCATTTCAAAGTGGTCAGTACGGCCAATATGTAAATTTATCTTTCAATACTCTCTGTTTTTGGTACAAAATAATTCGTTACAAGTCTAATTGTCAATGATACTTATCGAGTAATATACTATGTGAAAGAGGAAAAAATTCTGAATGAGACACACCTCAGGTCATGTCGAGCTGTAATATTTTACTGCTGCTATAATGACCGAAGTACAAAAGTAGCTTTTACTCTGATATGATCAAGATAACTTGAGAAATATGAAAATGAAAATGAAACCTATCGTGTCATATACCAAATGAAAGAGCGAAAAATTCTGAATAAGATAAACCATTTCAAAGTGGTCAGTGTTTTTGGTACAAAATAATTCGTTACAAGTCTAATTGTCAATGATACTTATCGAGTAATATACTATGTGAAAGAGGAAAAAATTCTGAATGAGACACACCTCAGGTCATGTCGAGCTGTAATATTTTACTGCTGCTATAATGACCGAAGTACAAAAGTAGCTTTTACTCTGATATGATCAAGATAACTTGAGAAATATGAAAATGAAAATGAAACCTATCGAGTCATATACCAAATGAAAGAGCGAAAAATTCTGAATAAGATAAACCATTTCAAAGTGGTCAGTACGGCCAATATGTAAATTTATCTTTCAATACTCTCTGTTTTTGGTACAAAATAATTCGTTACAAGTCTAATTGTCAATGATACTTATCGAGTAATATACTATGTGAAAGAGGAAAAAATTCTGAATGAGACACACTTCAGGTCATGTCGAGCTGTAATATTTTACTGTTGCTATAATGACCGAAGTACAAAAGTAGCTTTTACTCTGATATGATCAAGATAACTTGAGAAATATGAAAATGAAAATGAAACCTATCGTGTCATATACCAAATGAAAGAGCGAAAAATTCTGAATAAGATAAACCATTTCAAAGTGGTCAGTACGGCCAATATGTAAATTTATCTTTCAATACTCTCTGTTTTTGGTACAAAATAATTCGTTACAAGTCTAATTGTCAATGATACTTATCGAGTAATATACTATGTGAAAGAAGAAAAAACTCTGAATGAGACACACTTCAGGTCATGTCGAGCTGTAATATTTTACTGCTGCTATAATGACCGAAGTACAAAAGTAGCTTTTACTCTGATATGAACAAGATAACTTGAGAAATATCAAAATGAAAATGAAACCTATCGTGTCATACACCAAATGAAAGAGCGAAAAATTCTGAATAAGATAAACCATTTCAAAGTGGTCAGTACGGCCAATATGTAAATTTATCTTTCAATACTCTCTGTTTTTGGTACAAAATAATTCGTTACAAGTCTAATTGTCAATGATACTTATCGATTAATATACTATGTGAAAGAGGAAAAAATTCTGAATGAGACACACTTCAGGTCATGTCGAGCTGTAATATTTTACTGTTGCTATAATGACCGAAGTACAAAAGTAGCTTTTACTCTGATATGATCAAGATAACTTGAGAAATATCAACATGAAAATGAAACCTATCGTGTCATATACCAAATGAAAGTGCGAAAAATTCTGAATAAGATAAACCATTTCAAAGTGGTCAGTACGGCCAATATGTAAATTTATCTTTCAATACTCTCTGTTTTTGGTACAAAATAATTCGTTACAAGTCTAATTGTCAATGATACTTATCGATTAATATACTATGTGAAAGAGGAAAAAATTCTGAATGAGACACACTTCAGGTCATGTCGAGCTGTAATATTTTACTGCTGCTATAATGACCGAAGTACAAAAGTAGCTTTTACTCTGATATGATCAAGATAACTTGAGAAATATGAAAATGAAAATGAAACCTATCGTGTCATATACCAAATGAAAGAGCGAAAAATTCTGAATAAGATAAACCATTTCAAAGTGGTCAGTGTTTTTGGTACAAAATAATTCGTTACAAGTCTAATTGTCAATGATACTTATCGAGTAATATACTATGTGAAAGAGGAAAAAATTCTGAATGAGACACACCTCAGGTCATGTCGAGCTGTAATATTTTACTGCTGCTATAATGACCGAAGTACAAAAGTAGCTTTTACTCTGATATGATCAAGATAACTTGAGAAATATCAACATGAAAATGAAACCTATCGTGTCATATACCAAATGAAAGTGCGAAAAATTCTGAATAAGATAAACCATTTCAAAGTGGTCAGTACGGCCAATATGTAAATTTATCTTTCAATACTCTCTGTTTTTGGTACAAAATAATTCGTTACAAGTCTAATTGTCAATGATACTTATCGATTAATATACTATGTGAAAGAGGAAAAAATTCTGAATGAGACACACTTCAGGTCATGTCGAGCTGTAATATTTTACTGCTGCTATAATGACCGAAGTACAAAAGTAGCTTTTACTCTGATATGATCAAGATAACTTGAGAAATATGAAAATGAAAATGAAACCTATCGTGTCATATACCAAATGAAAGAGCGAAAAATTCTGAATAAGATAAACCATTTCAAAGTGGTCAGTGTTTTTGGTACAAAATAATTCGTTACAAGTCTAATTGTCAATGATACTTATCGAGTAATATACTATGTGAAAGAGGAAAAAATTCTGAATGAGACACACCTCAGGTCATGTCGAGCTGTAATATTTTACTGCTGCTATAATGACCGAAGTACAAAAGTAGCTTTTACTCTGATATGATCAAGATAACTTGAGAAATATGAAAATGAAAATGAAACCTATCGTGTCATATACCAAATGAAAGAGCGAAAAATTCTGAATAAGATAAACCATTTCAAAGTGGTCAGTACGGCCAATATGTAAATTTATCTTTCAATACTCTCTGTTTTTGGTACAAAATAATTCGTTACAAGTCTAATTGTCAATGATACTTATCGAGTAATATACTATGTGAAAGAGGAAAAAATTCTGAATGAGACACACTTCAGGTCATGTCGAGCTGTAATATTTTACTGTTGCTATAATGACCGAAGTACAAAAGTAGCTTTTACTCTGATATGATCAAGATAACTTGAGAAATATGAAAATGAAAATGAAACCTATCGTGTCATATACCAAATGAAAGAGCGAAAAATTCTGAATAAGATAAACCATTTCAAAGTGGTCAGTACGGCCAATATGTAAATTTATCTTTCAATACTCTCTGTTTTTGGTACAAAATAATTCGTTACAAGTCTAATTGTCAATGATACTTATCGAGTAATATACTATGTGAAAGAGGAAAAAATTCTGAATGAGACACACTTCAGGTCATGTCGAGCTGTAATATTTTACTGCTGCTATAATGACCGAAGTACAAAAGTAGCTTTTACTCTGATATGAACAAGATAACTTGAGAAATATCAAAATGAAAATGAAACCTATCGTGTCATATACCAAATGAAAGAGCGAAAAATTCTGAATAAGATAAATCATTTCAAAGTGGTCAGTACGGCCAATATGTAAATTTATCTTTCAATACTCTCTGTTTTTGGTACAAAATAATTCGTTACAAGTCTAATTGTCAATGATACTTATCTAGTAATATACTATGTGAAAGAGGAAAAAATTCTGAATGAGACACACCTCAGGTCATGTCGAGCTGTAATATTTTACTGCTGCTATAATGACCGAAGTACAAAAGTAGCTTTTACTCTGATATGATCAAGATAACTTGAGAAATATCAAAATGAAAATGAAACCTATCGTGTCATATACCAAATGAAAGAGCGAAAAATTCTGAATAAGATAAATCATTTCAAAGTGGTCAGTACGGCCAATATGTAAATTTATCTTTCAATACTCTCTGTTTTTGGTACAAAATAATTCGTTACAAGTCTAATTGTCAATGATACTTATCGAGTAATATACTATGTGAAAGAGGAAAAAATTCTGAATGAGACACACTTCAGGTCATGTCGAGCTGTAATATTTTACTGCTGCTATAATGACCGAAGTACAAAAGTAGCTTTTACTCTGATATGATCAAGATAACTTGAGAAATATGAAAATGAAAATGAAACCTATCGTGTCATATACCAAATGAAAGAGCGAAAAATTCTGAATAAGATAAACCATTTCAAAGTGGTCAGTACGGCCAATATGTAAATTTATCTTTCAATACTCTCTGTTTTTGGTACAAAATAATTCGTTACAAGTCTAATTGTCAATGATACTTATCGAGTAATATACTATGTGAAAGAGGAAAAAATTCTGAATGAGACACACTTCAGGTCATGTCGAGCTGTAATATTTTACTGTTGCTATAATGACCGAAGTACAAAAGTAGCTTTTACTCTGATATGATCAAGATAACTTGAGAAATATGAAAATGAAAATGAAACCTATCGTGTCATATACCAAATGAAAGAGCGAAAAATTCTGAATAAGATAAACCATTTCAAAGTGGTCAGTACGGCCAATATGTAAATTTATCTTTCAATACTCTCTGTTTTTGGTACAAAATAATTCGTTACAAGTCTAATTGTCAATGATACTTATCGAGTAATATACTATGTGAAAGAGGAAAAAATTCTGAATGAGACACACTTCAGGTCATGTCGAGCTGTAATATTTTACTGCTGCTATAATGACCGAAGTACAAAAGTAGCTTTTACTCTGATATGAACAAGATAACTTGAGAAATATCAAAATGAAAATGAAACCTATCGTGTCATATACCAAATGAAAGAGCGAAAAATTCTGAATAAGATAAATCATTTCAAAGTGGTCAGTACGGCCAATATGTAAATTTATCTTTCAATACTCTCTGTTTTTGGTACAAAATAATTCGTTACAAGTCTAATTGTCAATGATACTTATCTAGTAATATACTATGTGAAAGAGGAAAAAATTCTGAATGAGACACACCTCAGGTCATGTCGAGCTGTAATATTTTACTGCTGCTATAATGACCGAAGTACAAAAGTAGCTTTTACTCTGATATGATCAAGATAACTTGAGAAATATCAAAATGAAAATGAAACCTATCGTGTCATATACCAAATGAAAGAGCGAAAAATTCTGAATAAGATAAATCATTTCAAAGTGGTCAGTACGGCCAATATGTAAATTTATCTTTCAATACTCTCTGTTTTTGGTACAAAATAATTCGTTACAAGTCTAATTGTCAATGATACTTATCGAGTAATATACTATGTGAAAGAGGAAAAAATTCTGAATGAGACACACTTCAGGTCATGTCGAGCTGTAATATTTTACTGCTGCTATAATGACCGAAGTACAAAAGTAGCTTTTACTCTGATATGATCAAGATAACTTGAGAAATATGAAAATGAAAATGAAACCTATCGTGTCATATACCAAATGAAAGAGCGAAAAATTCTGAATAAGATAAACCATTTCAAAGTGGTCAGTGTTTTTGGTACAAAATAATTCGTTACAAGTCTAATTGTCAATGATACTTATCGAGTAATATACTATGTGAAAGAGGAAAAAATTCTGAATGAGACACACCTCAGGTCATGTCGAGCTGTAATATTTTACTGCTGCTATAATGACCGAAGTACAAAAGTAGCTTTTACTCTGATATGATCAAGATAACTTGAGAAATATGAAAATGAAAATGAAACCTATCGTGTCATATACCAAATGAAAGAGCGAAAAATTCTGAATAAGATAAACCATTTCAAAGTGGTCAGTACGGCCAATATGTAAATTTATCTTTCAATACTCTCTGTTTTTGGTACAAAATAATTCGTTACAAGTCTAATTGTCAATGATACTTATCGAGTAATATACTATGTGAAAGAGGAAAAAATTCTGAATGAGACACACTTCAGGTCATGTCGAGCTGTAATATTTTACTGTTGCTATAATGACCGAAGTACAAAAGTAGCTTTTACTCTGATATGATCAAGATAACTTGAGAAATATGAAAATGAAAATGAAACCTATCGTGTCATATACCAAATGAAAGAGCGAAAAATTCTGAATAAGATAAACCATTTCAAAGTGGTCAGTACGGCCAATATGTAAATTTATCTTTCAATACTCTCTGTTTTTGGTACAAAATAATTCGTTACAAGTCTAATTGTCAATGATACTTATCGAGTAATATACTATGTGAAAGAGGAAAAAATTCTGAATGAGACACACTTCAGGTCATGTCGAGCTGTAATATTTTACTGCTGCTATAATGACCGAAGTACAAAAGTAGCTTTTACTCTGATATGAACAAGATAACTTGAGAAATATCAAAATGAAAATGAAACCTATCGTGTCATATACCAAATGAAAGAGCGAAAAATTCTGAATAAGATAAATCATTTCAAAGTGGTCAGTACGGCCAATATGTAAATTTATCTTTCAATACTCTCTGTTTTTGGTACAAAATAATTCGTTACAAGTCTAATTGTCAATGATACTTATCTAGTGATATACTATGTGAAAGAGGAAAAAATTCTGAATGAGACACACCTCAGGTCATGTCGAGCTGTAATATTTTACTGCTGCTATAATGACCGAAGTACAAAAGTAGCTTTTACTCTGATATGATCAAGATAACTTGAGAAATATCAAAATGAAAATGAAACCTATCGTGTCATATACCAAATGAAAGAGCGAAAAATTCTGAATAAGATAAATCATTTCAAAGTGGTCAGTACGGCCAATATGTAAATTTATCTTTCAATACTCTCTGTTTTTGGTACAAAATAATTCGTTACAAGTCTAATTGTCAATGATACTTATCGAGTAATATACTATGTGAAAGAGGAAAAAATTCTGAATGAGACACACTTCAGGTCATGTCGAGCTGTAATATTTTACTGCTGCTATAATGACCGAAGTACAAAAGTAGCTTTTACTCTGATATGATCAAGATAACTTGAGAAATATCAAAATGAAAATGAAACCTATCGTGTCATATACCAAATGAAAGAGCGAAAAATTCTGAATAAGATAAACCATTTCAAAGTGGTCAGTACGGCCAATATGTAAATTTATCTTTCAATACTCTCTGTTTTTGGTACAAAATAATTCGTTACAAGTCTAATTGTCAATGATACTTATCGAGTAATATACTATGTGAAAGAGGAAAAAATTCTGAATGAGACACACTTCAGGTCATGTCGAGCTGTAATATTTTACTGCTGCTATAATGACCGAAGTACAAAAGTAGCTTTTACTCTGATATGATCAAGATAACTTGAGAAATATCAAAATGAAAATGAAACCTATCGTGTCATATACCAAATGAAAGAGCGAAAAATTCTGAATAAGATAAATCATTTCAAAGTGGTCAGTACGGCCAATATGTAAATTTATCTTTCAATACTCTCTGTTTTTGGTACAAAATAATTCGTTACAAGTCTAATTGTCAATGATACTTATCGAGTAATATACTATGTGAAAGAGGAAAAAATTCTGAATGAGACACACTTCAGGTCATGTCGAGCTGTAATATTTTACTGCTGCTATAATGACCGAAGTACAAAAGTAGCTTTTACTCTGATATGATCAAGATAACTTGAGAAATATCAAAATGAAAATGAAACCTATCGTGTCATATACCAAATGAAAGAGCGAAAAATTCTGAATAAGATAAGCTATTTCAAAGTGGTCAGTACGGCCAATATGTAAATTTATCTTTCAATATTCTCTGTTTTTGGTACAAAATAATTCGTTACAAGTCTAATTGTCAATGATATTTAGCGAAAAATTCTGAATAAGATAAACCATTCCAAAGTGGTCAGTACGGCCAATATGTAAATTTATCTTTCAATACTCTCTGTTTTTGGTACAAAATAATTCGTTACAAGTCTAATTGTCAATGATACTTATCGAGTAATATACTATGTGAAAGAGGAAAAAATTCTGAATGAGACACACCTCAGGTCATGTCGAGCTGTAATATTTTACTGCTGCTATATTGACCGAAGTACAAAAGTAGCTTTTACTCTGATATGATCAAGATAACTTGAGAAATATGAAAATGAAAATGAAACCTATCGTGTCATATACCAAATGAAAGAGCGAAAAATTCTGAATAAGATAAACCATTTCAAAGTGGTCAGTGTTTTTGGTACAAAATAATTCGTTACAAGTCTAATTGTCAATGATACTTATCGAGTAATATACTATGTGAAAGAGGAAAAAATTCTGAATGAGACACACCTCAGGTCATGTCGAGCTGTAATATTTTACTGCTGCTATAATGACCGAAGTACAAAAGTAGCTTTTACTCTGATATGATCAAGATAACTTGAGAAATATGAAAATGAAAATGAAACCTATCGTGTCATATACCAAATGAAAGAGCGAAAAATTCTGAATAAGATAAACCATTTCAAAGTGGTCAGTACGGCCAATATGTAAATTTATCTTTCAATACTCTCTGTTTTTGGTACAAAATAATTCGTTACAAGTCTAATTGTCAATGATACTTATCGAGTAATATACTATGTGAAAGAGGAAAAAATTCTGAATGAGACACACTTCAGGTCATGTCGAGCTGTAATATTTTACTGTTGCTATAATGACCGAAGTACAAAAGTAGCTTTTACTCTGATATGATCAAGATAACTTGAGAAATATGAAAATGAAAATGAAACCTATCGTGTCATATACCAAATGAAAGAGCGAAAAATTCTGAATAAGATAAACCATTTCAAAGTGGTCAGTGTTTTTGGTACAAAATAATTCGTTACAAGTCTAATTGTCAATGATACTTATCGAGTAATATACTATGTGAAAGAGGAAAAAATTCTGAATGAGACACACCTCAGGTCATGTCGAGCTGTAATATTTTACTGCTGCTATAATGACCGAAGTACAAAAGTAGCTTTTACTCTGATATGATCAAGATAACTTGAGAAATATGAAAATGAAAATGAAACCTATCGTGTCATATACCAAATGAAAGAGCGAAAAATTCTGAATAAGATAAACCATTTCAAAGTGGTCAGTACGGCCAATATGTAAATTTATCTTTCAATACTCTCTGTTTTTGGTACAAAATAATTCGTTACAAGTCTAATTGTCAATGATACTTATCGAGTAATATACTATGTGAAAGAGGAAAAAATTCTGAATGAGACACACTTCAGGTCATGTCGAGCTGTAATATTTTACTGTTGCTATAATGACCGAAGTACAAAAGTAGCTTTTACTCTGATATGATCAAGATAACTTGAGAAATATGAAAATGAAAATGAAACCTATCGTGTCATATACCAAATGAAAGAGCGAAAAATTCTGAATAAGATAAACCATTTCAAAGTGGTCAGTACGGCCAATATGTAAATTTATCTTTCAATACTCTCTGTTTTTGGTACAAAATAATTCGTTACAAGTCTAATTGTCAATGATACTTATCGAGTAATATACTATGTGAAAGAAGAAAAAACTCTGAATGAGACACACTTCAGGTCATGTCGAGCTGTAATATTTTACTGCTGCTATAATGACCGAAGTACAAAAGTAGCTTTTACTCTGATATGAACAAGATAACTTGAGAAATATCAAAATGAAAATGAAACCTATCGTGTCATACACCAAATGAAAGAGCGAAAAATTCTGAATAAGATAAACCATTTCAAAGTGGTCAGTACGGCCAATATGTAAATTTATCTTTCAATACTCTCTGTTTTTGGTACAAAATAATTCGTTACAAGTCTAATTGTCAATGATACTTATCGATTAATATACTATGTGAAAGAGGAAAAAATTCTGAATGAGACACACTTCAGGTCATGTCGAGCTGTAATATTTTACTGTTGCTATAATGACCGAAGTACAAAAGTAGCTTTTACTCTGATATGATCAAGATAACTTGAGAAATATCAACATGAAAATGAAACCTATCGTGTCATATACCAAATGAAAGTGCGAAAAATTCTGAATAAGATAAACCATTTCAAAGTGGTCAGTACGGCCAATATGTAAATTTATCTTTCAATACTCTCTGTTTTTGGTACAAAATAATTCGTTACAAGTCTAATTGTCAATGATACTTATCGATTAATATACTATGTGAAAGAGGAAAAAATTCTGAATGAGACACACTTCAGGTCATGTCGAGCTGTAATATTTTACTGCTGCTATAATGACCGAAGTACAAAAGTAGCTTTTACTCTGATATGATCAAGATAACTTGAGAAATATGAAAATGAAAATGAAACCTATCGTGTCATATACCAAATGAAAGAGCGAAAAATTCTGAATAAGATAAACCATTTCAAAGTGGTCAGTGTTTTTGGTACAAAATAATTCGTTACAAGTCTAATTGTCAGTGATACTTATCGAGTAATATACTATGTGAAAGAGGAAAAAATTCTGAATGAGACACACCTCAGGTCATGTCGAGCTGTAATATTTTACTGCTGCTATAATGACCGAAGTACAAAAGTAGCTTTTACTCTGATATGATCAGATAACTTGAGAAATATCAAAATGAAAATGAAACCTATCGTGTCATATACCAAATGAAAGTGCGAAAAATTCTGAATAAGATAAACCATTTCAAAGTGGTCAGTACGGCCAATATGTAAATTTATCTTTCAATACTCTCTGTTTTTGGTACAAAATAATTCGTTACAAGTCTAATTGTCAATGATACTTATCGAGTAATATACTATGTGAAAGAAGAAAAAACTCTGAATGAGACACACTTCAGGTCATGTCGAGCTGTAATATTTTACTGCTGCTATAATGACCGAAGTACAAAAGTAGCTTTTACTCTGATATGAACAAGATAACTTGAGAAATATCAAAATGAAAATGAAACCTATCGTGTCATACACCAAATGAAAGAGCGAAAAATTCTGAATGAGATAAACCATTTCAAAGTGGTCAGTACGGCCAATATGTAAATTTATCTTTCAATACTCTCTGTTTTTGGTACAAAATAATTCGTTACAAGTCTAATTGTCAATGATACTTATCGATTAATATACTATGTGAAAGAGGAAAAAATTCTGAATGAGACACACTTCAGGTCATGTCGAGCTGTAATATTTTACTGTTGCTATAATGACCGAAGTACAAAAGTAGCTTTTACTCTGATATGATCAAGATAACTTGAGAAATATCAACATGAAAATGAAACCTATCGTGTCATATACCAAATGAAAGTGCGAAAAATTCTGAATAAGATAAACCATTTCAAAGTGGTCAGTACGGCCAATATGTAAATTTATCTTTCAATACTCTCTGTTTTTGGTACAAAATAATTCGTTACAAGTCTAATTGTCAATGATACTTATCGATTAATATACTATGTGAAAGAGGAAAAAATTCTGAATGAGACACACTTCAGGTCATGTCGAGCTGTAATATTTTACTGCTGCTATAATGACCGAAGTACAAAAGTAGCTTTTACTCTGATATGATCAAGATAACTTGAGAAATATGAAAATGAAAATGAAACCTATCGTGTCATATACCAAATGAAAGAGCGAAAAATTCTGAATAAGATAAACCATTTCAAAGTGGTCAGTGTTTTTGGTACAAAATAATTCGTTACAAGTCTAATTGTCAGTGATACTTATCGAGTAATATACTATGTGAAAGAGGAAAAAATTCTGAATGAGACACACCTCAGGTCATGTCGAGCTGTAATATTTTACTGCTGCTATAATGACCGAAGTACAAAAGTAGCTTTTACTCTGATATGATCAGATAACTTGAGAAATATCAAAATGAAAATGAAACCTATCGTGTCATATACCAAATGAAAGTGCGAAAAATTCTGAATAAGATAAACCATTTCAAAGTGGTCAGTACGGCCAATATGTAAATTTATCTTTCAATACTCTCTGTTTTTGGTACAAAATAATTCGTTACAAGTCTAATTGTCAATGATACTTATCGAGTAATATACTATGTGAAAGAAGAAAAAACTCTGAATGAGACACACTTCAGGTCATGTCGAGCTGTAATATTTTACTGCTGCTATAATGACCGAAGTACAAAAGTAGCTTTTACTCTGATATGAACAAGATAACTTGAGAAATATCAAAATGAAAATGAAACCTATCGTGTCATACACCAAATGAAAGAGCGAAAAATTCTGAATAAGATAAACCATTTCAAAGTGGTCAGTACGGCCAATATGTAAATTTATCTTTCAATACTCTCTGTTTTTGGTACAAAATAATTCGTTACAAGTCTAATTGTCAATGATACTTATCGATTAATATACTATGTGAAAGAGGAAAAAATTCTGAATGAGACACACTTCAGGTCATGTCGAGCTGTAATATTTTACTGTTGCTATAATGACCGAAGTACAAAAGTAGCTTTTACTCTGATATGATCAAGATAACTTGAGAAATATCAACATGAAAATGAAACCTATCGTGTCATATACCAAATGAAAGTGCGAAAAATTCTGAATAAGATAAACCATTTCAAAGTGGTCAGTACGGCCAATATGTAAATTTATCTTTCAATACTCTCTGTTTTTGGTACAAAATAATTCGTTACAAGTCTAATTGTCAATGATACTTATCGATTAATATACTATGTGAAAGAGGAAAAAATTCTGAATGAGACACACTTCAGGTCATGTCGAGCTGTAATATTTTACTGCTGCTATAATGACCGAAGTACAAAAGTAGCTTTTACTCTGATATGATCAAGATAACTTGAGAAATATGAAAATGAAAATGAAACCTATCGTGTCATATACCAAATGAAAGAGCGAAAAATTCTGAATAAGATAAACCATTTCAAAGTGGTCAGTGTTTTTGGTACAAAATAATTCGTTACAAGTCTAATTGTCAGTGATACTTATCGAGTAATATACTATGTGAAAGAGGAAAAAAATCTGAATGAGACACACCTCAGGTCATGTCGAGCTGTAATATTTTACTGCTGCTATAATGACCGAAGTACAAAAGTAGCTTTTACTCTGATATGATCAAGATAACTTGAGAAATATGAAAATGAAAATGAAACCTATCGTGTCATATACCAAATGAAAGAGCGAAAAATTCTGAATAAGATAAACCATTTCAAAGTGGTCAGTACGGCCAATATGTAAATTTATCTTTCAATACTCTCTGTTTTTGGTACAAAATAATTCGTTACAAGTCTAATTGTCAATGATACTTATCGAGTAATATACTATGTGAAAGAGGAAAAAATTCTGAATGAGACACACTTCAGGTCATGTCGAGCTGTAATATTTTACTGTTGCTATAATGACCGAAGTACAAAAGTAGCTTTTACTCTGATATGATCAAGATATCTTGAGAAATATCAAAATGAAAATGAAACCTATCGTGTCATATACCAAATGAAAGAGCGAAAAATTCTGAATAAGATAAACCATTTCAAAGTGGTCAGTGTTTTTGGTACAAAATAATTCGTTACAAGTCTAATTGTCAGTGATACTTATCGAGTAATATACTATGTGAAAGAGGAAAAAATTCTGAATGAGACACACCTCAGGTCATGTCGAGCTGTAATATTTTACTGCTGCTATAATGACCGAAGTACAAAAGTAGCTTTTACTCTGATATGATCAAGATAACTTGAGAAATATGAAAATGAAAATGAAACCTATCGTGTCATATACCAAATGAAAGAGCGAAAAATTCTGAATAAGATAAACCATTTCAAAGTGGTCAGTACGGCCAATATGTAAATTTATCTTTCAATACTCTCTGTTTTTGGTACAAAATAATTCGTTACAAGTCTAATTGTCAATGATACTTATCGAGTAATATACTATGTGAAAGAGGAAAAAATTCTGAATGAGACACACTTCAGGTCATGTCGAGCTGTAATATTTTACTGTTGCTATAATGACCGAAGTACAAAAGTAGCTTTTACTCTGATATGATCAAGATAACTTGAGAAATATCAAAATGAAAATGAAACCTATCGTGTCATATACCAAATGAAAGAGCGAAAAATTCTGAATAAGATAAACCATTTCAAAGTGGTCAGTACGGCCAATATGTAAATTTATCTTTCAATACTCTCTGTTTTTGGTACAAAATAATTCGTTACAAGTCTAATTGTCAATGATACTTATCGATTAATATACTATGTGAAAGAGGAAAAAATTCTGAATGAGACACACTTCAGGTCATGTCGAGCTGTAATATTTTACTGTTGCTATAATGACCGAAGTACAAAAGTAGCTTTTACTCTGATATGATCAAGATTACTTGAGAAATATCAAAATGAAAATGAAACCTATCGTGTCATATACCAAATGAAAGAGCGAAAAATTCTGAATAAGATAAACGATTTCAAAGTGGTCAGTACGGCCAATATGTAAATTTATCTTTCAATACTCTCTGTTTTTGGTACAAAATAATTCGTTACAAGTCTAATTGTCAATGTTACTTATCGAGTAATATACTATGTGAAAGAGGAAAAAATTCTGAATGAGACACACTTCAGGACATGTCGAGCTGTAATATTTTACTGTTGCTATAATGACCGAAGTACAAAAGTAGCTTTTACTCTGATATGATCAAGATAACTTGAGAAATATGAAAATGAAAATGAAACCTATCCTGTCATATACCAAATGAAAGAGCGAAAAATTCTGAATAAGATAAACCATTTCAAAGTGGTCAGTACGGCCAATATGTAAATTTATCTTTCAATACTCTCTGTTTTTGGTACAAAATAATTCGTTACAAGTCTAATTGTCAATGATACATATCGAGTAATATACTATGTGAAAGAAGAAAAAACTCTGAATGAGACACACTTCAGGTCATGTCGAGCTGTAATATTTTACTGCTGCTATAATGACCGAAGTACAAAAGTAGCTTTTACTCTGATATGAACAAGATAACTTGAGAAATATCAAAATGAAAATGAAACCTATCGTGTCATACACCAAATGAAAGAGCGAAAAAATCTGAATAAGATAAACCATTTCAAAGTGGTCAGTACGGCCAATATGTAAATTTATCTTTCAATACTCTCTGTTTTTGGTACAAAATAATTCGTTACAAGTCTAATTGTCAATGATACTTATCGATTAATATACTATGTGAAAGAGGAAAAAATTCTGAATGAGACACACTTCAGGTCATGTCGAGCTGTAATATTTTACTGTTGCTATAATGACCGAAGTACAAAAGTAGCTTTTACTCTGATATGATCAAGATAACTTGAGAAATATCAAAATGAAAATGAAACCTATCGTGTCATATACCAAATGAAAGAGCGAAAAATTCTGAATAAGATAAACCATTTCAAAGTGGTCAGTACGGCCAATATGTAAATTTATCTTTCAATACTCTCTGTTTTTGGTACAAAATAATTCGTTACAAGTCTAATTGTCAATGATACTTATCGAGTAATATACTATGTGAAAGAGGAAAAAATTCTGAATGAGACACACTTCAGGTCATGTCGAGCTGTAATATTTTACTGTTGCTATAATGACCGAAGTACAAAAGTAGCTTTTACTCTGATATGATCAAGATAACTTGAGAAATATCAAAATGAAAATGAAACCTATCGTGTCATATACCAAATGAAAGAGCGAAAAATTCTGAATAAGATAAACCATTTCAAAGTGGTCAGTACGGCCAATATGTAAATTTATCTTTCAATACTCTCTGTTTTTGGTACAAAATAATTCGTTACAAGTCTAATTGTCAATGATACTTATCGAGTAATATACTATGTGAAAGAGGAAAAAATTCTGAATGAGACACACTTCAGGTCATGTCGAGCTGTAATATTTTACTGTTGCTATAATGACCGAAGTACAAAAGTAGCTTTTACTCTGATATGATCAAGATAACTTGAGAAATATCAAAATGAAAATGAAACCTATCGTGTCATATACCAAATGAATGAGCGAAAAATTCTGAATAAGATAAACCATTTCAAAGTGGTCAGTACGGCCAATATGTAAATTTATCTTTCAATACTCTCTGTTTTTGGTACAAAATAATTCGTTACAAGTCAATTGTCAATGATACTTATCGAGTAATATACTATGTGAAAGAAGAAAAAACTCTGAATGAGACACACTTCAGGTCATGTCGAGCTGTAATATTTTACTGTTGCTATAATGACCGAAGTACAAAAGTAGCTTTTACTCTGATATGATCAAGATAACTTGAGAAATATCAAAATGAAAATGAAACCTATCGTGTCATATACCAAATGAAAGAGCGAAAAATTCTGAATAAGATAAACCATTTCAAAGTGGTCAGTACGGCCAATATGTAAATTTATCTTTCAATACTCTCTGTTTTTGGTACAAAATAATTCGTTACAAGTCTAATTGTCAATGATACTTATCGAGTAATATACTATGTGAAAGAAGAAAAAACTCTGAATGAGACACACTTCAGGTCATGTCGAGCTGTAATATTTTACTGCTGCTATAATGACCGAAGTACAAAAGTAGCTTTTACTCTGATATGAACAAGATAACTTGAGAAATATCAAAATGAAAATGAAACCTATCGTGTCATACACCAAATGAAAGAGCGAAAAAATCTGAATAAGATAAACCATTTCAAAGTGGTCAGTACGGCCAATATGTAAATTTATCTTTCAATACTCTCTGTTTTTGGTACAAAATAATTCGTTACAAGTCTAATTGTCAATGATACTTATCGATTAATATACTATGTGAAAGAGGAAAAAATTCTGAATGAGACACACTTCAGGTCATGTCGAGCTGTAATATTTTACTGTTGCTATAATGACCGAAGTACAAAAGTAGCTTTTACTCTGATATGATCAAGATAACTTGAGAAATATCAAAATGAAAATGAAACCTATCGTGTCATATACCAAATGAAAGAGCGAAAAATTCTGAATAAGATAAACCATTTCAAAGTGGTCAGTACGGCCAATATGTAAATTTATCTTTCAATACTCTCTGTTTTTGGTACAAAATAATTCGTTACAAGTCTAATTGTCAATGATACTTATCGAGTAATATACTATGTGAAAGAGGAAAAAATTCTGAATGAGACACACTTCAGGTCATGTCGAGCTGTAATATTTTACTGTTGCTATAATGACCGAAGTACAAAAGTAGCTTTTACTCTGATATGATCAAGATAACTTGAGAAATATCAAAATGAAAATGAAACCTATCGTGTCATATACCAAATGAATGAGCGAAAAATTCTGAATAAGATAAACCATTTCAAAGTGGTCAGTACGGCCAATATGTAAATTTATCTTTCAATACTCTCTGTTTTTGGTACAAAATAATTCGTTACAAGTCAATTGTCAATGATACTTATCGAGTAATATACTATGTGAAAGAAGAAAAAACTCTGAATGAGACACACTTCAGGTCATGTCGAGCTGTAATATTTTACTGTTGCTATAATGACCGAAGTACAAAAGTAGCTTTTACTCTGATATGATCAAGATAACTTGAGAAATATCAAAATGAAAATGAAACCTATCGTGTCATATACCAAATGAAAGAGCGAAAAATTCTGAATAAGATAAACCATTTCAAAGTGGTCAGTACGGCCAATATGTAAATTTATCTTTCAATACTCTCTGTTTTTGGTACAAAATAATTCGTTACAAGTCTAATTGTCAATGATACTTATCGAGTAATATACTATGTGAAAGAAGAAAAAACTCTGAATGAGACACACTTCAGGTCATGTCGAGCTGTAATATTTTACTGCTGCTATAATGACCGAAGTACAAAAGTAGCTTTTACTCTGATATGAACAAGATAACTTGAGAAATATCAAAATGAAAATGAAACCTATCGTGTCATACACCAAATGAAAGAGCGAAAAAATCTGAATAAGATAAACCATTTCAAAGTGGTCAGTACGGCCAATATGTAAATTTATCTTTCAATACTCTCTGTTTTTGGTACAAAATAATTCGTTACAAGTCTAATTGTCAATGATACTTATCGATTAATATACTATGTGAAAGAGGAAAAAATTCTGAATGAGACACACTTCAGGTCATGTCGAGCTGTAATATTTTACTGTTGCTATAATGACCGAAGTACAAAAGTAGCTTTTACTCTGATATGATCAAGATAACTTGAGAAATATCAAAATGAAAATGAAACCTATCGTGTCATATACCAAATGAAAGAGCGAAAAATTCTGAATAAGATAAACCATTTCAAAGTGGTCAGTACGGCCAATATGTAAATTTATCTTTCAATACTCTCTGTTTTTGGTACAAAATAATTCGTTACAAGTCTAATTGTCAATGATACTTATCGAGTAATATACAATGTGAAAGAGGAAAAAATTCTGAATGAGACACACTTCAGGTCATGTCGAGCTGTAATATTTTACTGTTGCTATAATGACCGAAGTACAAAAGTAGCTTTTACTCTGATATGATCAAGATAACTTGAGAAATATCAAAATGAAAATGAAACCTATCGTGTCATATACCAAATGAAAGAGCGAAAAATTCTGAATAAGATAAACCATTTCAAAGTGGTCAGTACGGCCAATATGTAAATTTATCTTTCAATACTCTCTGTTTTTGGTACAAAATAATTCGTTACAAGTCTAATTGTCAATGATACTTATCGAGTAATATACTATGTGAAAGAGGAAAAAATTCTGAATGAGACACACTTCAGGTCATGTCGAGCTGTAATATTTTACTGTTGCTATAATGACCGAAGTACAAAAGTAGCTTTTACTCTGATATGATCAAGATAACTTGAGAAATATCAAAATGAAAATGAAACCTATCGTGTCATATACCAAATGAAAGAGCGAAAAATTCTGAATAAGATAAACCATTTCAAAGTGGTCAGTACGGCCAATATGTAAATTTATCTTTCAATACTCTCTGTTTTTGGTACAAAATAATTCGTTACAAGTCTAATTGTCAATGATACTTATCGAGTAATATACTATGTGAAAGAAGAAAAAACTCTGAATGAGACACACTTCAGGTCATGTCGAGCTGTAATATTTTACTGTTGCTATAATGACCGAAGTACAAAAGTAGCTTTTACTCTGATATGATCAAGATAACTTGAGAAATATCAAAATGAAAATGAAACCTATCGTGTCATATACCAAATGAAAGAGCGAAAAATTCTGAATAAGATGAACCATTTCAAAGTGGTCAGTACGGCCAATATGTAAATTTATCTTTCAATACTCTCTGTTTTTGGTACAAAATAATTCGTTACAAGTCTAATTGTCAATGATACTTATCGAGTAATATACTATGTGAAAGAGGAAAAAATTCTGAATGAGACACACTTCAGGTCATGTCGAGCTGTAATATTTTACTGTTGCTATAATGACCGAAGTACAAAAGTAGCTTTTACTCTGATATGATCAAGATAACTTGAGAAATATCAAAATGAAAATGAAACCTATCGTGTCATATACCAAATGAAAGAGCGAAAAATTCTGAATAAGATAAACCATTTCAAAGTGGTCAGTACGGCCAATATGTAAATTTATCTTTCAATACTCTCTGTTTTTGGTACAAAATAATTCGTTACAAGTCTAATTGTCAATGATACTTATCGAGTAATATACTATGTGAAAGAGGAAAAAATTCTGAATGAGACACACTTCAGGTCATGTCGAGCTGTAATATTTTACTGTTGCTATAATGACCGAAGTACAAAAGTAGCTTTTACTCTGATATGATCAAGATAACTTGAGAAATATCAAAATGAAAATGAAACCTATCGTGTCATATACCAAATGAAAGAGCGAAAAATTCTGAATAAGATAAACCATTTCAAAGTGGTCAGTACGGCCAATATGTAAATTTATCTTTCAATACTCTCTGTTTTTGGTACAAAATAATTCGTTACAAGTCTAATTGTCAATGATACTTATCGAGTAATATACTATGTGAAAGAGGAAAAAATTCTGAATGAGACACACTTCAGGTCATGTCGAGCTGTAATATTTTACTGTTGCTATAATGACCGAAGTACAAAAGTAGCTTTTACTCTGATATGATCAAGATAACTTGAGAAATATCAAAATGAAAATGAAACCTATCGTGTCATATACCAAATGAAAGAGCGAAAAATTCTGAATAAGATAAACCATTTCAAAGTGGTCAGTACGGCCAATATGTAAATTTATCTTTCAATACTCTCTGTTTTTGGTACAAAATAATTCGTTACAAGTCTAATTGTCAATGATACTTATCGAGTAATATACTATGTGAAAGAGGAAAAAATTCTGAATGAGACACACTTCAGGTCATGTCGAGCTGTAATATTTTACTGTTGCTATAATGACCGAAGTACAAAAGTAGCTTTTACTCTGATATGATCAAGATAACTTGAGAAATATCAAAATGAAAATGAAACCTATCGTGTCATATACCAAATGAATGAGCGAAAAATTCTGAATAAGATAAACCATTTCAAAGTGGTCAGTACGGCCAATATGTAAATTTATCTTTCAATACTCTCTGTTTTTGGTACAAAATAATTCGTTACAAGTCAATTGTCAATGATACTTATCGAGTAATATACTATGTGAAAGAAGAAAAAACTCTGAATGAGACACACTTCAGGTCATGTCGAGCTGTAATATTTTACTGTTGCTATAATGACCGAAGTACAAAAGTAGCTTTTACTCTGATATGATCAAGATAACTTGAGAAATATCAAAATGAAAATGAAACCTATCGTGTCATATACCAAATGAAAGAGCGAAAAATTCTGAATAAGATAAACCATTTCAAAGTGGTCAGTACGGCCAATATGTAAATTTATCTTTCAATACTCTCTGTTTTTGGTACAAAATAATTCGTTACAAGTCTAATTGTCAATGATACTTATCGAGTAATATACTATGTGAAAGAAGAAAAAACTCTGAATGAGACACACTTCAGGTCATGTCGAGCTGTAATATTTTACTGCTGCTATAATGACCGAAGTACAAAAGTAGCTTTTACTCTGATATGAACAAGATAACTTGAGAAATATCAAAATGAAAATGAAACCTATCGTGTCATACACCAAATGAAAGAGCGAAAAAATCTGAATAAGATAAACCATTTCAAAGTGGTCAGTACGGCCAATATGTAAATTTATCTTTCAATACTCTCTGTTTTTGGTACAAAATAATTCGTTACAAGTCTAATTGTCAATGATACTTATCGATTAATATACTATGTGAAAGAGGAAAAAATTCTGAATGAGACACACTTCAGGTCATGTCGAGCTGTAATATTTTACTGTTGCTATAATGACCGAAGTACAAAAGTAGCTTTTACTCTGATATGATCAAGATAACTTGAGAAATATCAAAATGAAAATGAAACCTATCGTGTCATATACCAAATGAAAGAGCGAAAAATTCTGAATAAGATAAACCATTTCAAAGTGGTCAGTACGGCCAATATGTAAATTTATCTTTCAATACTCTCTGTTTTTGGTACAAAATAATTCGTTACAAGTCTAATTGTCAATGATACTTATCGAGTAATATACAATGTGAAAGAGGAAAAAATTCTGAATGAGACACACTTCAGGTCATGTCGAGCTGTAATATTTTACTGTTGCTATAATGACCGAAGTACAAAAGTAGCTTTTACTCTGATATGATCAAGATAACTTGAGAAATATCAAAATGAAAATGAAACCTATCGTGTCATATACCAAATGAAAGAGCGAAAAATTCTGAATAAGATAAACCATTTCAAAGTGGTCAGTACGGCCAATATGTAAATTTATCTTTCAATACTCTCTGTTTTTGGTACAAAATAATTCGTTACAAGTCTAATTGTCAATGATACTTATCGAGTAATATACTATGTGAAAGAGGAAAAAATTCTGAATGAGACACACTTCAGGTCATGTCGAGCTGTAATATTTTACTGTTGCTATAATGACCGAAGTACAAAAGTAGCTTTTACTCTGATATGATCAAGATAACTTGAGAAATATCAAAATGAAAATGAAACCTATCGTGTCATATACCAAATGAAAGAGCGAAAAATTCTGAATAAGATAAACCATTTCAAAGTGGTCAGTACGGCCAATATGTAAATTTATCTTTCAATACTCTCTGTTTTTGGTACAAAATAATTCGTTACAAGTCTAATTGACAATGATACTTATCGAGTAATATACTATGTGAAAGAAGAAAAAACTCTGAATGAGACACACTTCAGGTCATGTCGAGCTGTAATATTTTACTGTTGCTATAATGACCGAAGTACAAAAGTAGCTTTTACTCTGATATGATCAAGATAACTTGAGAAATATCAAAATGAAAATGAAACCTATCGTGTCATATACCAAATGAAAGAGCGAAAAATTCTGAATAAGATGAACCATTTCAAAGTGGTCAGTACGGCCAATATGTAAATTTATCTTTCAATACTCTCTGTTTTTGGTACAAAATAATTCGTTACAAGTCTAATTGTCAATGATACTTATCGAGTAATATACTATGTGAAAGAGGAAAAAATTCTGAATGAGACACACTTCAGGTCATGTCGAGCTGTAATATTTTACTGTTGCTATAATGACCGAAGTACAAAAGTAGCTTTTACTCTGATATGATCAAGATAACTTGAGAAATATCAAAATGAAAATGAAACCTATCGTGTCATATACCAAATGAAAGAGCGAAAAATTCTGAATAAGATAAACCATTTCAAAGTGGTCAGTACGGCCAATATGTAAATTTATCTTTCAATACTCTCTGTTTTTGGTACAAAATAATTCGTTACAAGTCTAATTGTCAATGATACTTATCGAGTAATATACTATGTGAAAGAGGAAAAAATTCTGAATGAGACACACTTCAGGTCATGTCGAGCTGTAATATTTTACTGTTGCTATAATGACCGAAGTACAAAAGTAGCTTTTACTCTGATATGATCAAGATAACTTGAGAAATATCAAAATGAAAATGAAACCTATCGTGTCATATACCAAATGAAAGAGCGAAAAATTCTGAATAAGATAAACCATTTCAAAGTGGTCAGTACGGCCAATATGTAAATTTATCTTTCAATACTCTCTGTTTTTGGTACAAAATAATTCGTTACAAGTCTAATTGTCAATGATACTTATCGAGTAATATACTATGTGAAAGAGGAAAAAATTCTGAATGAGACACACTTCAGGTCATGTCGAGCTGTAATATTTTACTGTTGCTATAATGACCGAAGTACAAAAGTAGCTTTTACTCTGATATGATCAAGATAACTTGAGAAATATCAAAATGAAAATGAAACCTATCGTGTCATATACCAAATGAAAGAGCGAAAAATTCTGAATAAGATAAACCATTTCAAAGTGGTCAGTACGGCCAATATGTAAATTTATCTTTCAATACTCTCTGTTTTTGGTACAAAATAATTCGTTACAAGTCTAATTGTCAATGATACTTATCGAGTAATATACTATGTGAAAGAAGAAAAAACTCTGAATGAGACACACTTCAGGTCATGTCGAGCTGTAATATTTTACTGCTGCTATAATGACCGAAGTACAAAAGTAGCTTTTACTCTGATATGAACAAGATAACTTGAGAAATATCAAAATGAAAATGAAACCTATCGTGTCATACACCAAATGAAAGAGCGAAAAAATCTGAATAAGATAAACCATTTCAAAGTGGTCAGTACGGCCAATATGTAAATTTATCTTTCAATACTCTCTGTTTTTGGTACAAAATAATTCGTTACAAGTCTAATTGTCAATGATACTTATCGATTAATATACTATGTGAAAGAGGAAAAAATTCTGAATGAGACACACTTCAGGTCATGTCGAGCTGTAATATTTTACTGCTGCTATAGTGACCGAAGTACAAAAGTAGCTTTTACTCTGATATGATCAAGATAACTTGAGAAATATGAAAATGAAAATGAAACCTATCGTGTCATATACCAAATGAAAGAGCGAAAAATTCTGAATAAGATAAACCATTTCAAAGTGGTCAGTACGGCCAATATGTAAATTTATCTTTCAATACTCTCTGTTTTTGGTACAAAATAATTCGTTACAAGTCTAATTGTCAATGATACTTATCGAGTAATATACTATGTGAAAGAGGAAAAAATTCTGAATGAGACACACTTCAGGTCATGTCGAGCTGTAATATTTTACTGTTGCTATAATGACCGAAGTACAAAAGTAGCTTTTACTCTGATATGATCAAGATAACTTGAGAAATATCAAAATGAAAATGAAACCTATCGTGTCATATACCAAATGAAAGAGCGAAAAATTCTGAATAAGATAAACCATTTCAAAGTGGTCAGTACGGCCAATATGTAAATTTATCTTTCAATACTCTCTGTTTTTGGTACAAAATAATTCGTTACAAGTCTAATTGTCAATGATACTTATCGAGTAATATACTATGTGAAAGAGGAAAAAATTCTGAATGAGACACACTTCAGGTCATGTCGAGCTGTAATATTTTACTGTTGCTATAATGACCGAAGTACAAAAGTAGCTTTTACTCTGATATGATCAAGATAACTTGAGAAATATCAAAATGAAAATGAAACCTATCGTGTCATATACCAAATGAAAGAGCGAAAAATTCTGAATAAGATAAACCATTTCAAAGTGGTCAGTACGGCCAATATGTAAATTTATCTTTCAATACTCTCTGTTTTTGGTACAAAATAATTCGTTACAAGTCTAATTGTCAATGATACTTATCGAGTAATATACTATGTGAAAGAGGAAAAAATTCTGAATGAGACACACTTCAGGTCATGTCGAGCTGTAATATTTTACTGTTGCTATAATGACCGAAGTACAAAAGTAGCTTTTACTCTGATATGATCAAGATAACTTGAGAAATATCAAAATGAAAATGAAAGCTATCATGTCATATACCAAATGAAAGAGCGAAAAATTCTGAATAAGATAAACCATTTCAAAGTGGTCAGTACGGCCAATATGTAAATTTATCTTTCAATACTCTCTGTTTTTGGTACAAAATAATTCGTTACAAGTCTAATTGTCAATGATACTTATCGAGTAATATACTATGTGAAAGAGGAAAAAATTCTGAATGAGACACACTTCAGGTCATGTCGAGCTGTAATATTTTACTGTTGCTATAATGACCGAAGTACAAAAGTAGCTTTTACTCTGATATGATCAAGATAACTTGAGAAATATCAAAATGAAAATGAAACCTATGGTGTCATATACCAAATGAAAGAGCGAAAAATTCTGAATAAGATAAACCATTTCAAAGTGGTCAGTACGGCCAATATGTAAATTTATCTTTCAATACTCTCTGTTTTTGGTACAAAATAATTCGTTACAAGTCTAATTGTCAATGATACTTATCGAGTAATATACTATGTGAAAGAGGAAAAAATTCTGAATGAGACACACTTCAGGTCATGTCGAGCTGTAATATTTTACTGTTGCTATAATGACCGAAGTACAAAAGTAGCTTTTACTCTGATATGATCAAGATAACTTGAGAAATATCAAAATGAAAATGAAAGCTATCATGTCATATACCAAATGAAAGAGCGAAAAATTCTGAATAAGATAAACCATTTCAAAGTGGTCAGTACGGCCAATATGTAAATTTATCTTTCAATACTCTCTGTTTTTGGTACAAAATAATTCGTTACAAGTCTAATTGTCAATGATACTTATCGAGTAATATACTATGTGAAAGAGGAAAAAATTCTGAATGAGACACACTTCAGGTCATGTCGAGCTGTAATATTTTACTGTTGCTATAATGACCGAAGTACAAAAGTAGCTTTTACTCTGATATGATCAAGATAACTTGAGAAATATCAAAATGAAAATGAAACCTATCGTGTCATATACCAAATGAAAGAGCGAAAAATTCTGAATAAGATAAACCATTTCAAAGTGGTCAGTACGGCCAATATGTAAATTTATCTTTCAATACTCTCTGTTTTTGGTACAAAATAATTCGTTACAAGTCTAATTGTCAATGATACTTATCGAGTAATATACTATGTGAAAGAGGAAAAAATTCTGAATGAGACACACTTCAGGTCATGTCGAGCTGTAATATTTTACTGTTGCTATAATGACCGAAGTACAAAAGTAGCTTTTACTCTGATATGATCAAGATAACTTGAGAAATATCAAAATGAAAATGAAACCTATCGTGTCATATACCAAATGAAAGAGCGAAAAATTCTGAATAAGATAAACCATTTCAAAGTGGTCAGTACGGCCAATATGTAAATTTATCTTTCAATACTCTCTGTTTTTGGTACAAAATAATTCGTTACAAGTCTAATTGTCAATGATACTTATCGAGTAATATACTATGTGAAAGAGGAAAAAATTCTGAATGAGACACACTTCAGGTCATGTCGAGCTGTAATATTTTACTGTTGCTATAATGACCGAAGTACAAAAGTAGCTTTTACTCTGATATGATCAAGATAACTTGAGAAATATCAAAATGAAAATGAAACCTATCGTGTCATATACCAAATGAAAGAGCGAAAAATTCTGAATAAGATAAACCATTTCAAAGTGGTCAGTACGGCCAATATGTAAATTTATCTTTCAATACTCTCTGTTTTTGGTACAAAATAATTCGTTACAAGTCTAATTGTCAATGATACTTATCGAGTAATATACTATGTGAAAGAGGAAAAAATTCTGAATGAGACACACTTCAGGTCATGTCGAGCTGTAATATTTTACTGTTGCTATAATGACCGAAGTACAAAAGTAGCTTTTACTCTGATATGATCAAGATAACTTGAGAAATATCAAAATGAAAATGAAACCTATCGTGTCATATACCAAATGAAAGAGCGAAAAATTCTGAATAAGATAAACCATTTCAAAGTGGTCAGTACGGCCAATATGTAAATTTATCTTTCAATACTCTCTGTTTTTGGTACAAAATAATTCGTTACAAGTCTAATTGTCAATGATACTTATCGAGTAATATACTATGTGAAAGAGGAAAAAATTCTGAATGAGACACACTTCAGGTCATGTCGAGCTGTAATATTTTACTGTTGCTATAATGACCGAAGTACAAAAGTAGCTTTTACTCTGATATGATCAAGATAACTTGAGAAATATCAAAATGAAAATGAAACCTATCGTGTCATATACCAAATGAAAGAGCGAAAAATTCTGAATAATATAAACCATTTCAAAGTGGTCAGTACGGCCAATATGTAAATTTATCTTTCAATACTCTCTGTTTTTGGTACAAAATAATTCGTTACAAGTCTAATTGTCAATGATACTTATCGAGTAATATACTATGTGAAAGAGGAAAAAATTCTGAATGAGACACACTTCAGGTCATGTCGAGCTGTAATATTTTACTGTTGCTATAATGACCGAAGTACAAAAGTAGCTTTTACTCTGATATGATCAAGATAACTTGAGAAATATCAAAATGAAAATGAAACCTATCGTGTCATATACCAAATGAAAGAGCGAAAAATTCTGAATAAGATAAACCATTTCAAAGTGGTCAGTACGGCCAATATGTAAAATTATCTTTCAATACTCTCTGTTTTTGGTACAAAATAATTCGTTACAAGTCTAATTGTCAATGATACTTATCGAGTAATATACTATGTGAAAGAGGAAAAAATTCTGAATGAGACACACTTCAGGTCATGTCGAGCTGTAATATTTTACTGTTGCTATAATGACCGAAGTACAAAAGTAGCTTTTACTCTGATATGATCAAGATAACTTGAGAAATATCAAAATGAAAATGAAAGCTATCATGTCATATACCAAATGAAAGAGCGAAAAATTCTGAATAAGATAAACCATTTCAAAGTGGTCAGTACGGCCAATATGTAAATTTATCTTTCAATACTCTCTGTTTTTGGTACAAAATAATTCGTTACAAGTCTAATTGTCAATGATACTTATCGAGTAATATACTATGTGAAAGAGGAAAAAATTCTGAATGAGACACACTTCAGGTCATGTCGAGCTGTAATATTTTACTGTTGCTATAATGACCGAAGTACAAAAGTAGCTTTTACTCTGATATGATCAAGATAACTTGAGAAATATCAAAATGAAAATGAAACCTATCGTGTCATATACCAAATGAAAGAGCGAAAAATTCTGAATAAGATAAACCATTTCAAAGTGGTCAGTACGGCCAATATGTAAATTTATCTTTCAATACTCTCTGTTTTTGGTACAAAATAATTCGTTACAAGTCTAATTGTCAATGATACTTATCGAGTAATATACTATGTGAAAGAGGAAAAAATTCTGAATGAGACACACTTCAGGTCATGTCGAGCTGTAATATTTTACTGTTGCTATAATGACCGAAGTACAAAAGTAGCTTTTACTCTGATATGATCAAGATAACTTGAGAAATATCAAAATGAAAATGAAACCTATCGTGTCATATACCAAATGAAAGAACGAAAAATTCTGAATAAGATAAACCATTTCAAAGTGGTCAGTGCGGCCAATATGTAAATTTATCTTTCAATACTCTCTGTTTTTGGTACAAAATAATTCGTTACAAGTCTAATTGTCAATGATACTTATCGAGTAATATACTATGTGAAAGAGGAAAAAATTCTGAATGAGACACACTTCAGGTCATGTCGAGCTGTAATATTTTACTGTTGCTATAATGACCGAAGTACAAAAGTAGCTTTTACTCTGATATGATCAAGATAACTTGAGAAATATCAAAATGAAAATGAAACCTATCGTGTCATATACCAAATGAAAGAGCGAAAAATTCTGAATAAGATAAACCATTTTAAAGTGGTCAGTACGGCCAATATGTAAATTTATCTTTCAATACTCTCTGTTTTTGGTACAAAATAATTCGTTACAAGTCTAATTGTCAATGATACTTATCGAGTAATATACTATGTGAAAGAGGAAAAAATTCTGAATGAGACACACTTCAGGTCATGTCGAGCTGTAATATTTTACTGTTGCTATAATGACCGAAGTACAAAAGTAGCTTTTACTCTGATATGATCAAGATAACTTGAGAAATATCAAAATGAAAATGAAACCTATCGTGTCATATACCAAATGAAAGAGCGAAAAATTCTGAATAAGATAAACCATTTCAAAGTGGTCAGTACGGCCAATATGTAAATTTATCTTTCAATACTCTCTGTTTTTGGTACAAAATAATTCGTTACAAGTCTAATTGTCAATGATACTTATCGAGTAATATACTATGTGAAAGAGGAAAAAATTCTGAATGAGACACACTTCAGGTCATGTCGAGCTGTAATATTTTACTGTTGCTATAATGACCGAAGTACAAAAGTAGCTTTTACTCTGATATGATCAAGATAACTTGAGAAATATCAAAATGAAAATGAAACCTATCGTGTCATATACCAAATGAAAGAGCGAAAAATTCTGAATAAGATAAACCATTTCAAAGTGGTCAGTACGGCCAATATGTAAATTTATCTTTCAATACTCTCTGTTTTTGGTACAAAATAATTCGTTACAAGTCTAATTGTCAATGATACTTATCGAGTAATATACTATGTGAAAGAGGAAAAAATTCTGAATGAGACACACTTCAGGTCATGTCGAGCTGTAATATTTTACTGTTGCTATAATGACCGAAGTACAAAAGTAGCTTTTACTCTGATATGATCAAGATAACTTGAGAAATATCAAAATGAAAATGAAACCTATCGTGTCATATACCAAATGAAAGAACGAAAAATTCTGAATAAGATAAACCATTTCAAAGTGGTCAGTGCGGCCAATATGTAAATTTATCTTTCAATACTCTCTGTTTTTGGTACAAAATAATTCGTTACAAGTCTAATTGTCAATGATACTTATCGAGTAATATACTATGTGAAAGAGGAAAAAATTCTGAATGAGACACACTTCAGGTCATGTCGAGCTGTAATATTTTACTGTTGCTATAATGACCGAAGTACAAAAGTAGCTTTTACTCTGATATGATCAAGATAACTTGAGAAATATCAAAATGAAAATGAAACCTATCGTGTCATATACCAAATGAAAGAGCGAAAAATTCTGAATAAGATAAACCATTTTAAAGTGGTCAGTACGGCCAATATGTAAATTTATCTTTCAATACTCTCTGTTTTTGGTACAAAATAATTCGTTACAAGTCTAATTGTCAATGATACTTATCGATTAATATACTATGTGAAAGAGGAAAAAATTCTGAATGAGACACACTTCAGGTCATGTCGAGCTGTAATATTTTACTGCTGCTATAGTGACCGAAGTACAAAAGTAGCTTTTACTCTGATATGATCAAGATAACTTGAGAAATATGAAAATGAAAATGAAACCTATCGTGTCATATACCAAATGAAAGAGCGAAAAATTCTGAATAAGATAAACCATTTCAAAGTGGTCAGTACGGCCAATATGTAAATTTATCTTTCAATACTCTCTGTTTTTGGTACAAAATAATTCGTTACAAGTCTAATTGTCAATGATACTTATCGAGTAATATACTATGTGAAAGAGGAAAAAATTCTGAATGAGACACACTTCAGGTCATGTCGAGCTGTAATATTTTACTGTTGCTATAATGACCGAAGTACAAAAGTAGCTTTTACTCTGATATGATCAAGATAACTTGAGAAATATCAAAATGAAAATGAAACCTATCGTGTCATATACCAAATGAAAGAACGAAAAATTCTGAATAAGATAAACCATTTCAAAGTGGTCAGTGCGGCCAATATGTAAATTTATCTTTCAATACTCTCTGTTTTTGGTACAAAATAATTCGTTACAAGTCTAATTGTCAATGATACTTATCGAGTAATATACTATGTGAAAGAGGAAAAAATTCTGAATGAGACACACTTCAGGTCATGTCGAGCTGTAATATTTTACTGTTGCTATAATGACCGAAGTACAAAAGTAGCTTTTACTCTGATATGATCAAGATAACTTGAGAAATATCAAAATGAAAATGAAACCTATCGTGTCATATACCAAATGAAAGAACGAAAAATTCTGAATAAGATAAACCATTTCAAAGTGGTCAGTGCGGCCAATATGTAAATTTATCTTTCAATACTCTCTGTTTTTGGTACAAAATAATTCGTTACAAGTCTAATTGTCAATGATACTTATCGAGTAATATACTATGTGAAAGAGGAAAAAATTCTGAATGAGACACACTTCAGGTCATGTCGAGCTGTAATATTTTACTGTTGCTATAATGACCGAAGTACAAAAGTAGCTTTTACTCTGATATGATCAAGATAACTTGAGAAATATCAAAATGAAAATGAAACCTATCGTGTCATATACCAAATGAAAGAGCGAAAAATTCTGAATAAGATAAACCATTTTAAAGTGGTCAGTACGGCCAATATGTAAATTTATCTTTCAATACTCTCTGTTTTTGGTACAAAATAATTCGTTACAAGTCTAATTGTCAATGATACTTATCGATTAATATACTATGTGAAAGAGGAAAAAATTCTGAATGAGACACACTTCAGGTCATGTCGAGCTGTAATATTTTACTGCTGCTATAGTGACCGAAGTACAAAAGTAGCTTTTACTCTGATATGATCAAGATAACTTGAGAAATATGAAAATGAAAATGAAACCTATCGTGTCATATACCAAATGAAAGAGCGAAAAATTCTGAATAAGATAAACCATTTCAAAGTGGTCAGTACGGCCAATATGTAAATTTATCTTTCAATACTCTCTGTTTTTGGTACAAAATAATTCGTTACAAGTCTAATTGTCAATGATACTTATCGAGTAATATACTATGTGAAAGAGGAAAAAATTCTGAATGAGACACACTTCAGGTCATGTCGAGCTGTAATATTTTACTGTTGCTATAATGACCGAAGTACAAAAGTAGCTTTTACTCTGATATGATCAAGATAACTTGAGAAATATCAAAATGAAAATGAAACCTATCGTGTCATATACCAAATGAAAGAGCGAAAAATTCTGAATAAGATAAACCATTTCAAAGTGGTCAGTACGGCCAATATGTAAATTTATCTTTCAATACTCTCTGTTTTTGGTACAAAATAATTCGTTACAAGTCTAATTGTCAATGATACTTATCGAGTAATATACTACGTGAAAGAGGAAAAAATTCTGAATGAGACACACTTCAGGTCATGTCGAGCTGTAATATTTTACTGTTGCTATAATGACCGAAGTACAAAAGTAGCTTTTACTCTGATATGATCAAGATAACTTGAGAAATATGAAAATGAAAATGAAACCTATCGTGTCATATACCAAATGAAAGAGCGAAAAATTCTGAATAAGATAAACCATTTCAAAGTGGTCAGTACGGCCAATATGTAAATTTATCTTTCAATACTCTCTGTTTTTGGTACAAAATAATTCGTTACAAGTCTAATTGTCAATGATACTTATCGAGTAATATACTATGTGAAAGAGGAAAAAATTCTGAATGAGACACACTTCAGGTCATGTCGAGCTGTAATATTTTACTGTTGCTATAATGACCGAAGTACAAAAGTAGCTTTTACTCTGATATGATAAAGATAACTTGAGAAATATCAAAATGAAATGAAACCTATCGTGTCATATACCAAATGAAAGAGCGAAAAATTCTGAATAAGATAAACCATTTCAAAGTGGTCAGTACGGCTAATATGTAAATTTATCTTTCAATACTCTCTGTTTTTGGTACAAAATAATTCGTTACAAGTCTAATTGTCAATGATACTTATCGAGTAATATACTATGTGAAAGAGGAAAAAATTCTGAATGAGACACACTTCAGGTCATGTCGAGCTGTAATATTTTACTGTTGCTATAATGACCGAAGTACAAAAGTAGCTTTTACTCTGATATGATCAAGATAACTTGAGAAATATCAAAATGAAAATGAAACCTATCGTGTCATATACCAAATGAAAGAGCGAAAAATTCTGAATAAGATAAACCATTTTAAAGTGGTCAGTACGGCCAATATGTAAATTTATCTTTCAATACTCTCTGTTTTTGGTACAAAATAATTCGTTACAAGTCTAATTGTCAATGATACTTATCGAGTAATATACTATGTGAAAGAGGAAAAAATTCTGAATGAGACACACTTCAGGTCATGTCGAGCTGTAATATTTTACTGCTGCTATAGTGACCGAAGTACAAAAGTAGCTTTTACTCTGATATGATCAAGATAACTTGAGAAATATGAAAATGGAAATGAAACCTATCGTGTCATATACCAAATGAAAGAGCGAAAAATTCTGAATAAGATAAACCATTTCAAAGTGGTCAGTACGGCCAATATGTAAATTTATCTTTCAATACTCTCTGTTTTTGGTACAAAATAATTCGTTACAAGTCTAATTGTCAATGATACTTATCGATTAATATACTATGTGAAAGAGGAAAAAATTCTGAATGAGACACACTTCAGGTCATGTCGAGCTGTAATATTTTACTGTTGCTATAATGACCGAAGTACAAAAGTAGCTTTTACTCTGATATGATCAAGATAACTTGAGAAATATGAAAATGAAAATGAAACCTATCGTGTCATATGCCAAATGAAAGAGCGAAAAATTCTGAATAAGTTAAACCATTTCAAAGTGGTCAGTACGGCCAATATGTAAATTTATCTTTCAATAATCTCTGTTTTTGGTAAAAAATAATTCGTTACAAGTCAAATTGTCAATGATACTTATCGAGTAATATACTATGTGAAAGAGGAAAAAATTCTGAATGAGACACACTTCAGGTCATGTCGAGCTGTAATATTTTACTGTTGCTATAATGACCGAAGTACAAAAGTAGCTTTTACTCTGATATGATCAAGATAACTTGAGAAATATGAAAATGAAAATGAAACCTATCGTGTCATATGCCAAATGAAAGAGCGAAAAATTCTGAATAAGTTAAACCATTTCAAAGTGGTCAGTACGGCCAATATGTAAATTTATCTTTCAATAATCTCTGTTTTTGGTAAAAAATAATTCGTTACAAGTCAAATTGTCAATGATACTTATCGAGTAATATACTATGTGAAAGAGGAAAAAATTCTGAATGAGACACACTTCAGGTCATGTCGAGCTGTAATATTTTACTGTTGCTATAATGACCGAAGTACAAAAGTAGCTTTTACTCTGATATGATCAAGATAACTTGAGAAATATCAAAATGAAAATGAAACCTATCGTGTCATATACCAAATGAAAGAGCGAAAAATTCTGAATAAGATAAACCATTTCAAAGTGGTCAGTACGGCCAATATGTAAATTTATCTTTCAATACTCTCTGTTTTTGGTACAAAATAATTCGTTACAAGTCTAATTGTCAATGATACTTATCGAGTAATATACTATGTGAAAGAGGAAAAAATTCTGAATGAGACACACTTCAGGTCATGTCGAGCTGTAATATTTTACTGTTGCTATAATGACCGAAGTACAAAAGTAGCTTTTACTCTGATATGATCAAGATAACTTGAGAAATATCAAAATGAAAATGAAACCTATCGTGTCATATACCAAATGAAAGAGCGAAAAATTCTGAATAAGATAAACCATTTCAAAGTGGTCAGTACGGCCAATATGTAAATTTATCTTTCAATACTCTCTGTTTTTGGTACAAAATAATTCGTTACAAGTCTAATTGTCAATGATACTTATCGAGTAATATACTATGTGAAAGAGGAAAAAATTCTGAATGAGACACACTTCAGGTCATGTCGAGCTGTAATATTTTACTGTTGCTATAATGACCGAAGTACAAAAGTAGCTTTTACTCTGATATGATCAAGATAACTTGAGAAATATCAAAATGAAAATGAAACCTATCGTGTCATATACCAAATGAAAGAGCGAAAAATTCTGAATAAGATAAACCATTTCAAAGTGGTCAGTACGGCCAATATGTAAATTTATCTTTCAATACTCTCTGTTTTTGGTACAAAATAATTCGTTACAAGTCTAATTGTCAATGATACTTATCGATTAATATACTATGTGAAAGAGGAAAAAATTCTGAATGAGACACACTTCAGGTCATGTCGAGCTGTAATATTTTACTGTTGCTATAATGACCGAAGTACAAAAGTAGCTTTTACTCTGATATGATCAAGATAACTTGAGAAATATGAAAATGAAAATGAAACCTATCGTGTCATATGCCAAATGAAAGAGCGAAAAATTCTGAATAAGTTAAACCATTTCAAAGTGGTCAGTACGGCCAATATGTAAATTTATCTTTCAATAATCTCTGTTTTTGGTAAAAAATAATTCGTTACAAGTCAAATTGTCAATGATACTTATCGAGTAATATACTATGTGAAAGAGGAAAAAATTCTGAATGAGACACACTTCAGGTCATGTCGAGCTGTAATATTTTACTGTTGCTATAATGACCGAAGTACAAAAGTAACTTTTACTCTGATATGATCAAGATAACTTGAGAAATATCAAAATGAAAATGAAACCTATCGTGTCATATACCAAATGAAAGAGCGAAAAATTCTGAATAAGATAAACCATTTCAAAGTGGTCAGTACGGACAATATGTAAATTTATCTTTCAATACTCTCTGTTTTTGGTACACAATAATTCGTTACAAGTCTAATTGTCAATGATACTTATCGAGTAATATACTATGTGAAAGAGGAAAAAATTCTGAATGAGACACACTTCAGGTCATGTCGAGCTGTAATATTTTACTGCTGCTATAATGACCGAAGTACAAAAGTAGCTTTTACTCTGATATGATCAAGATAACTTGAGAAATATCAAAATGAAAATGAAACCTATCGTGTCATATGCCAAATGAAAGAGCGAAAAATTCTGAATAAGATAAACCATTTCAAAGTGGTCAGTACGGCCAATATTTAAATTTATCTTTCAATACTCTCTGTTTTTGGTACACAATAATTCGTTACAAGTCTAATTGTCAATGATACTTATCGAGTAATATACTATGTGAAAGAGGAAAAAATTCTGAATGAGACACACTTCAGGTCATGTCGAGCTGTAATATTTTACTGCTGCTATAATGACCGAAGTACAAAAGTAGCTTTTACTCTGATATGATCAAGATAACTTGAGAAATATCAAAATGAAAATGAAACCTATCGTGTCATATGCCAAATGAAAGAGCGAAAAATTCTGAATAAGATAAACCATTTCAAAGTGGTCAGTACGGCCAATATTTAAATTTATCTTTCAATACTCTCTGTTTTTGGTACAAAATAATTCGTTACAAGTCTAATTGTCAATGATACTTATCGAGTAATATACTATGTGAAAGAAGAAAAAATTCTGAATGAGACACACTTCAGGTCATGTCGAGCTGTAATATTTTACTGCTGCTATAATGACCGAAGTACAAAAGTAGCTTTTACTCTGATATGAACAAGATAACTTGAGAAATATCAAAATGAAAATGAAACCTATCGTGTCATACACCAAATGAAAGAGCGAAAAATTCTGAATAAGATAAACCATTTCAAAGTGGTCAGTACGGCCAATATGTAAATTTATCTTTCAATACTCTCTGTTTTTGGTACAAAATAATTCGTTACAAGTCTAATTGTCAATGATACTTATCGATTAATATACTATGTGAAAGAGGAAAAAATTCTAAATATGATAAACTATTTCAAAGTGGTCAGTACGGACAATATGTAAATTTATCTTTCAATACTCTCTGTTTTTGGTACACAATAATTCGTTACAAGTCTAATTGTCAATGATACTTATCGAGTAATATACTATGTGAAAGAGGAAAAAATTCTGAATGAGACACACTTCAGGTCATGTCGAGCTGTAATATTTTACTGCTGCTATAATGACCGAAGTACAAAAGTAGCTTTTACTCTGATATGATCAAGATAACTTGAGAAATATCAAAATGAAAATGAAACCTATCGTGTCATATGCCAAATGAAAGAGCGAAAAATTCTGAATAAGATAAACCATTTCAAAGTGGTCAGTACGGCCAATATGTAAATTTATCTTTCAATACTCTCTGTTTTTGGTACAAAATAATTCGTTACAAGTCTAATTGTCAATGATACTGATCGAGTAATATACTATGTGAAAGAGGAAAAAATTCTGAATGAGACACACTTCAGGTCATGTCGAGCTGTAATATTTTACTGCTGCTATAATGACCGAAGTACAAAAGTAGCTTTTACTCTGATATGATCAAGATAACTTGAGAAATATGAAAATGAAAATGAAGCCTATCGTGTCATATACCAAATGAAAGAGCGAAAAATTCTGAATAAGATAAACCATTTCAAAGTGGTCAGTACGGACAATATGTAAATTTATCTTTCAATACTCTCTGTTTTTGGTACACAATAATTCGTTACAAGTCTAATTGTCAATGATACTTATCGAGTAATATACTATGTGAAAGAGGAAAAAATTCTGAATGAGACACACTTCAGGTCATGTCGAGCTGTAATATTTTACTGCTGCTATAATGACCGAAGTACAAAAGTAGCTTTTACTCTGATATGATCAAGATAACTTGAGAAATATCAAAATGAAAATGAAACCTATCGTGTCATATGCCAAATGAAAGAGCGAAAAATTCTGAATAAGATAAACCATTTCAAAGTGGTCAGTACGGCCAATATTTAAATTTATCTTTCAATACTCTCTGTTTTTGGTACAAAATAATTCGTTACAAGTCTAATTGTCAATGATACTTATCGAGTAATATACTATGTGAAAGAAGAAAAAATTCTGAATGAGACACACTTCAGGTCATGTCGAGCTGTAATATTTTACTGCTGCTATAATGACCGAAGTACAAAAGTAGCTTTTACTCTGATATGAACAAGATAACTTGAGAAATATCAAAATGAAAATGAAACCTATCGTGTCATACACCAAATGAAAGAGCGAAAAATTCTGAATAAGATAAACCATTTCAAAGTGGTCAGTACGGCCAATATGTAAATTTATCTTTCAATACTCTCTGTTTTTGGTACAAAATAATTCGTTACAAGTCTAATTGTCAATGATACTTATCGATTAATATACTATGTGAAAGAGCGAAAAATTCTGAATAAGATAAACCATTTCAAAGTGGTCAGTACGGCCAATATTTAAATTTATCTTTCAATACTCTCTGTTTTTGGTACACAATAATTCGTTACAAGTCTAATTGTCAATGATACTTATCGAGTAATATACTATGTGAAAGAAGAAAAAATTCTGAATGAGACACACTTCAGGTCATGTCGAGCTGTAATATTTTACTGCTGCTATAATGACCGAAGTACAAAAGTAGCTTTTACTCTGATATGAACAAGATAACTTGAGAAATATCAAAATGAAAATGAAACCTATCGTGTCATACACCAAATGAAAGAGCGAAAAATTCTGAATAAGATAAACCATTTCAAAGTGGTCAGTACGGCCAATATGTAAATTTATCTTTCAATACTCTCTGTTTTTGGTACAAAATAATTCGTTACAAGTCTAATTGTCAATGATACTTATCGAGTAATATACTATGTGAAAGAGGAAAAAATTCTGAATGAGACACACTTCAGGTCATGTCGAGCTGTAATATTTTACTGCTGCTATAATGACCGAAGTACAAAAGTAGCTTTTACTCTGATATGATCAAGATAACTTGAGAAATATGAAAATGAAAATGAAGCCTATCGTGTCATATACCAAATGAAAGAGCGAAAAATTCTGAATAAGATAAACCATTTCAAAGTGGTCAGTACGGACAATATGTAAATTTATCTTTCAATACTCTCTGTTTTTGGTACACAATAATTCGTTACAAGTCTAATTGTCAATGATACTTATCGAGTAATATACTATGTGAAAGAGGAAAAAATTCTGAATGAGACACACTTCAGGTCATGTCGAGCTGTAATATTTTACTGCTGCTATAATGACCGAAGTACAAAAGTAGCTTTTACTCTGATATGATCAAGATAACTTGAGAAATATGAAAATGAAAATGAAACCTATCGTGTCATATGCCAAATGAAAGAGCGAAAAATTCTGAATAAGTTAAACCATTTCAAAGTGGTCAGTACGGCCAATATGTAAATTTATCTTTCAATAATCTCTGTTTTTGGTAAAAAATAATTCGTTACAAGTCAAATTGTCAATGATACTTATCGAGTAATATACTATGTGAAAGAGGAAAAAATTCTGAATGAGACACACTTCAGGTCATGTCGAGCTGTAATATTTTACTGTTGCTATAATGACCGAAGTACAAAAGTAACTTTTACTCTGATATGATCAAGATAACTTGAGAAATATCAAAATGAAAATGAAACCTATCGTGTCATATACCAAATGAAAGAGCGAAAAATTCTGAATAAGATAAACCATTTCAAAGTGGTCAGTACGGACAATATGTAAATTTATCTTTCAATACTCTCTGTTTTTGGTACACAATAATTCGTTACAAGTCTAATTGTCAATGATACTTATCGAGTAATATACTATGTGAAAGAGGAAAAAATTCTGAATGAGACACACTTCAGGTCATGTCGAGCTGTAATATTTTACTGCTGCTATAATGACCGAAGTACAAAAGTAGCTTTTACTCTGATATGATCAAGATAACTTGAGAAATATCAAAATGAAAATGAAACCTATCGTGTCATATGCCAAATGAAAGAGCGAAAAATTCTGAATAAGATAAACCATTTCAAAGTGGTCAGTACGGCCAATATTTAAATTTATCTTTCAATACTCTCTGTTTTTGGTACACAATAATTCGTTACAAGTCTAATTGTCAATGATACTTATCGAGTAATATACTATGTGAAAGAGGAAAAAATTCTGAATGAGACACACTTCAGGTCATGTCGAGCTGTAATATTTTACTGCTGCTATAATGACCGAAGTACAAAAGTAGCTTTTACTCTGATATGATCAAGATAACTTGAGAAATATCAAAATGAAAATGAAACCTATCGTGTCATATGCCAAATGAAAGAGCGAAAAATTCTGAATAAGATAAACCATTTCAAAGTGGTCAGTACGGCCAATATTTAAATTTATCTTTCAATACTCTCTGTTTTTGGTACAAAATAATTCGTTACAAGTCTAATTGTCAATGATACTTATCGAGTAATATACTATGTGAAAGAAGAAAAAATTCTGAATGAGACACACTTCAGGTCATGTCGAGCTGTAATATTTTACTGCTGCTATAATGACCGAAGTACAAAAGTAGCTTTTACTCTGATATGAACAAGATAACTTGAGAAATATCAAAATGAAAATGAAACCTATCGTGTCATACACCAAATGAAAGAGCGAAAAATTCTGAATAAGATAAACCATTTCAAAGTGGTCAGTACGGCCAATATGTAAATTTATCTTTCAATACTCTCTGTTTTTGGTACAAAATAATTCGTTACAAGTCTAATTGTCAATGATACTTATCGAGTAATATACTATGTGAAAGAGGAAAAAATTCTGAATGAGACACACTTCAGGTCATGTCGAGCTGTAATATTTTACTGCTGCTATAATGACCGAAGTACAAAAGTAGCTTTTACTCTGATATGATCAAGATAACTTGAGAAATATGAAAATGAAAATGAAGCCTATCGTGTCATATACCAAATGAAAGAGCGAAAAATTCTGAATAAGATAAACCATTTCAAAGTGGTCAGTACGGACAATATGTAAATTTATCTTTCAATACTCTCTGTTTTTGGTACACAATAATTCGTTACAAGTCTAATTGTCAATGATACTTATCGAGTAATATACTATGTGAAAGAGGAAAAAATTCTGAATGAGACACACTTCAGGTCATGTCGAGCTGTAATATTTTACTGCTGCTATAATGACCGAAGTACAAAAGTAGCTTTTACTCTGATATGATCAAGATAACTTGAGAAATATCAAAATGAAAATGAAACCTATCGTGTCATATGCCAAATGAAAGAGCGAAAAATTCTGAATAAGATAAACCATTTCAAAGTGGTCAGTACGGCCAATATTTAAATTTATCTTTCAATACTCTCTGTTTTTGGTACAAAATAATTCGTTACAAGTCTAATTGTCAATGATACTTATCGAGTAATATACTATGTGAAAGAAGAAAAAATTCTGAATGAGACACACTTCAGGTCATGTCGAGCTGTAATATTTTACTGCTGCTATAATGACCGAAGTACAAAAGTAGCTTTTACTCTGATATGAACAAGATAACTTGAGAAATATCAAAATGAAAATGAAACCTATCGTGTCATACACCAAATGAAAGAGCGAAAAATTCTGAATAAGATAAACCATTTCAAAGTGGTCAGTACGGCCAATATGTAAATTTATCTTTCAATACTCTCTGTTTTTGGTACAAAATAATTCGTTACAAGTCTAATTGTCAATGATACTTATCGATTAATATACTATGTGAAAGAGGAAAAAATTCTAAATATGATAAACTATTTCAAAGTGGTCAGTACGGACAATATGTAAATTTATCTTTCAATACTCTCTGTTTTTGGTACACAATAATTCGTTACAAGTCTAATTGTCAATGATACTTATCGAGTAATATACTATGTGAAAGAGGAAAAAATTCTGAATGAGACACACTTCAGGTCATGTCGAGCTGTAATATTTTACTGCTGCTATAATGACCGAAGTACAAAAGTAGCTTTTACTCTGATATGATCAAGATAACTTGAGAAATATCAAAATGAAAATGAAACCTATCGTGTCATATGCCAAATGAAAGAGCGAAAAATTCTGAATAAGATAAACCATTTCAAAGTGGTCAGTACGGCCAATATTTAAATTTATCTTTCAATACTCTCTGTTTTTGGTACAAAATAATTCGTTACAAGTCTAATTGTCAATGATACTTATCGAGTAATATACTATGTGAAAGAAGAAAAAATTCTGAATGAGACACACTTCAGGTCATGTCGAGCTGTAATATTTTACTGCTGCTATAATGACCGAAGTACAAAAGTAGCTTTTACTCTGATATGAACAAGATAACTTGAGAAATATCAAAATGAAAATGAAACCTATCGTGTCATACACCAAATGAAAGAGCGAAAAATTCTGAATAAGATAAACCATTTCAAAGTGGTCAGTACGGCCAATATGTAAATTTATCTTTCAATACTCTCTGTTTTTGGTACAAAATAATTCGTTACAAGTCTAATTGTCAATGATACTTATCGATTAATATACTATGTGAAAGAGGAAAAAATTCTAAATATGATAAACTATTTCAAAGTGGTCAGTACGGACAATATGTAAATTTATCTTTCAATACTCTCTGTTTTTGGTACACAATAATTCGTTACAAGTCTAATTGTCAATGATACTTATCGAGTAATATACTATGTGAAAGAGGAAAAAATTCTGAATGAGACACACTTCAGGTCATGTCGAGCTGTAATATTTTACTGCTGCTATAATGACCGAAGTACAAAAGTAGCTTTTACTCTGATATGATCAAGATAACTTGAGAAATATCAAAATGAAAATGAAACCTATCGTGTCATATGCCAAATGAAAGAGCGAAAAATTCTGAATAAGATAAACCATTTCAAAGTGGTCAGTACGGCCAATATGTAAATTTATCTTTCAATACTCTCTGTTTTTGGTACAAAATAATTCGTTACAAGTCTAATTGTCAATGATACTTATCGAGTAATATACTATGTGAAAGAGGAAAAAATTCTGAATGAGACACACTTCAGGACATGTCGAGCTGTAATATTTTACTGCTGCTATAATGACCGAAGTACAAAAGTAGCTTTTACTCTGATATGATCAAGATAACTTGAGAAATATGAAAATGAAAATGAAGCCTATCGTGTCATATACCAAATGAAAGAGCGAAAAATTCTGAATAAGATAAACCATTTCAAAGTGGTCAGTACGGCCAATATGTAAATTTATCTTTCAATACTCTCTGTTTTTGGTACAAAATAATTCGTTACAAGTCTAATTGTCAGTGATACTTATCGAGTAATATACTATGTGAAAGAAGAAAAAAATCTGAATGAGCCACACTTCAGGTCATGTCGAGCTGTAATATTTTACTGCTGCTATAATGACCGAAGTACAAAAGTAGCTTTTACTCTGATATGATCAAGATAACTTGAGAAATATCAAAATGAAAATGAAACCTATCGTGTCATATACCAAATGAAAGAGCGAAAAATTCTGAATATGATAAACTATTTCAAAGTGGTCAGTACGGACAATATGTAAATTTATCTTTCAATACTCTCTGTTTTTGGTACACAATAATTCGTTACAAGTCTAATTGTCAATGATACTTATCGAGTAATATACTATGTGAAAGAGGAAAAAATTCTGAATGAGACACACTTCAGGTCATGTCGAGCTGTAATATTTTACTGTTGCTATAATGACCGAAGTACAAAAGTAGCTTTTACTCTGATATGATCAAGATAACTTGAGAAATATGAAAATGAAAATGAAGCCTATCGTGTCATATACCAAATGAAAGAGCGAAAAATTCTGAATAAGATAAACCATTTCAAAGTGATCAGTACGGCCAATATGTAAATTTATCTTTCAATACTCTCTGTTTTTGGTACAAAATAATTCGTTACAAGTCTAATTGTCAATGATACTTATCGAGTAATATACTATGTGAAAGAAGAAAAAAATCTGAATGAGACACACTTCAGGTCATGTCGAGCTGTAATATTTTACTGCTGCTATAATGACCGAAGTACAAAAGTAGCTTTTACTCTGATATGATCAAGATAACTTGAGAAATATCAAAATGAAAATGAAACCTATCGTGTCATATACCAAATGAAAGAGCGAAAAATTCTGAATATGATAAACTATTTCAAAGTGGTCAGTACGGACAATATGTAAATTTATCTTTCAATACTCTCTGTTTTTGGTACACAATAATTCGTTACAAGTCTAATTGTCAATGATACTTATCGAGTAATATACTATGTGAAAGAAGAAAAAAATCTGAATGAGACACACTTCAGGTCATGTCGAGCTGTAATATTTTACTGCTGCTATAATGACCGAAGTACAAAAGTAGCTTTTACTCTGATATGATCAAGATAACTTGAGAAATATCAAAATGAAAATGAAACCTATCGTGTCATATACCAAATGAAAGAGCGAAAAATTCTGAATATGATAAACTATTTCAAAGTGGTCAGTACGGACAATATGTAAATTTATCTTTCAATACTCTCTGTTTTTGGTACACAATAATTCGTTACAAGTCTAATTGTCAATGATACTTATCGAGTAATATACTATGTGAAAGAGGAAAAAATTCTGAATGAGACACACTTCAGGTCATGTCGAGCTGTAATATTTTACTGTTGCTATAATGACCGAAGTACAAAAGTAGCTTTTACTCTGATATGATCAGATAACTTGAGAAATATCAAAATGAAAATGAAACCTATCGTGTCATATACCAAATGAAAGAGCGAAAAATTCTGAATAAGATAAACCATTTCAAAGTGGTCAGTACGGCCAATATGTAAATTTATCTTTCAATACTCTCTGTTTTTGGTACAAAATAATTCGTTACAAGTCTAATTGTCAATGATACTTATCGAGTAATATACTATGTGAAAGAGGAAAAAATTCTGAATGAGACACACTTCAGGTCATGTCGAGCTGTAATATTTTACTGTTGCTATAATGACCGAAGTACAAAAGTAGCTTTTACTCTGATATGATCAAGATAACTTGAGAAATATCAAAATGAAAATGAAACCTATCGTGTCATATACCAAATGAAAGAGCGAAAAATTCTGAATAAGATAAACCATTTCAAAGTGGTCAGTACGGCCAATATGTAAATTTATCTTTCAATACTCTCTGTTTTTGGTACAAAATAATTCGTTACAAGTCTAATTGTCAATGATACTTATCGATTAATATACTATGTGAAAGAAGAAAAAAATCTGAATGAGACACACTTCAGGTCATGTCGAGCTGTAATATTTTACTGCTGCTATAATGACCGAAGTACAAAAGTAGCTTTTACTCTGATATGATCAAGATAACTTGAGAAATATCAAAATGAAAATGAAACCTATCGTGTCATATACCAAATGAAAGAGCGAAAAATTCTGAATATGATAAACTATTTCAAAGTGGTCAGTACGGACAATATGTAAATTTATCTTTCAATACTCTCTGTTTTTGGTACACAATAATTCGTTACAAGTCTAATTGTCAATGATACTTATCGAGTAATATACTATGTGAAAGAGGAAAAAATTCTGAATGAGACACACTTCAGGTCATGTCGAGCTGTAATATTTTACTGCTGCTATAGTGACCGAAGTACAAAAGTAGCTTTTACTCTGATATGATCAAGATAACTTGAGAAATATGAAAATGGAAATGAAACCTATCGTGTCATATACCAAATGAAAGAGCGAAAAATTCTGAATAAGATAAACCATTTCAAAGTGGTCAGTACGGCCAATATGTAAATTTATCTTTCAATACTCTCTGTTTTTGGTACAAAATAATTCGTTACAAGTCTAATTGTCAATGATACTTATCGATTAATATACTATGTGAAAGAGGAAAAAATTCTGAATGAGACACACTTCAGGTCATGTCGAGCTGTAATATTTTACTGTTGCTATAATGACCGAAGTACAAAAGTAGCTTTTACTCTGATATGATCAAGATAACTTGAGAAATATGAAAATGAAAATGAAACCTATCGTGTCATATGCCAAATGAAAGAGCGAGAAATTCTGAATAAGTTAAACCATTTCAAAGTGGTCAGTACGGCCAATATGTAAATTTATCTTTCAATAATCTCTGTTTTTGGTAAAAAATAATTCGTTACAAGTCTAATTGTCAATGATACTTATCGAGTAATATACTATGTGAAAGAGGAAAAAATTCTGAATGAGACACACTTCAGGTCATGTCGAGCTGTAATATTTTACTGTTGCTATAATGACCGAAGTACAAAAGTAGCTTTTACTCTGATATGAACAAGATAACTTGAGAAATATCAAAATGAAAATGAAACCTATCGTGTCATACACCAAATGAAAGAGCGAAAAATTCTGAATAAGATAAACCATTTCAAAGTGGTCAGTACGGCCAATATGTAAATTTATCTTTCAATACTCTCTGTTTTTGGTACAAAATAATTCGTTACAAGTCTAATTGTCAATGATACTTATCGATTAATATACTATGTGAAAGAGGAAAAAATTCTGAATGAGACACACTTCAGGTCATGTCGAGCTGTAATATTTTACTGCTGCTATAGTGACCGAAGTACAAAAGTAGCTTTTACTCTGATATGATCAAGATAACTTGAGAAATATGAAAATGGAAATGAAACCTATCGTGTCATATACCAAATGAAAGTTCGAAAAATTCTGAATAAGATAAACCATTTCAAAGTGGTCAGTACGGCCAATATGTAAATTTATCTTTCAATACTCTCTGTTTTTGGTACAAAATAATTCGTTACAAGTCTAATTGTCAATGATACTTATCGATTAATATACTATGTGAAAGAGGAAAAAATTCTGAATGAGACACACTTCAGGTCATGTCGAGCTGTAATATTTTACTGCTGCTATAGTGACCGAAGTACAAAAGTAGCTTTTACTCTGATATGATCAAGATAACTTGAGAAATATGAAAATGGAAATGAAACCTATCGTGTCATATACCAAATGAAAGAGCGAAAAATTCTGAATAAGATAAACCATTTCAAAGTGGTCAGTACGGCCAATATGTAAATTTATCTTTCAATACTCTCTGTTTTTGGTACAAAATAATTCGTTACAAGTCTAATTGTCAATGATACTTATCGATTAATATACTATGTGAAAGAGGAAAAAATTCTGAATGAGACACACTTCAGGTCATGTCGAGCTGTAATATTTTACTGCTGCTATAGTGACCGAAGTACAAAAGTAGCTTTTACTCTGATATGATCAAGATAACTTGAGAAATATGAAAATGGAAATGAAACCTATCGTGTCATATACCAAATGAAAGAGCGAAAAATTCTGAATAAGATAAACCATTTCAAAGTGGTCAGTACGGCCAATATGTAAATTTATCTTTCAATACTCTCTGTTTTTGGTACAAAATAATTCGTTACAAGTCTAATTGTCAATGATACTTATCGATTAATATACTATGTGAAAGAGGAAAAAATTCTGAATGAGACACACTTCAGGTCATGTCGAGCTGTAATATTTTACTGTTGCTATAATGACCGAAGTACAAAAGTAGCTTTTACTCTGATATGATCAAGATAACTTGAGAAATATGAAAATGAAAATGAAACCTATCGTGTCATATGCCAAATGAAAGAGCGAAAAATTCTGAATAAGTTAAACCATTTCAAAGTGGTCAGTACGGCCAATATGTAAATTTATCTTTCAATAATCTCTGTTTTTGGTAAAAAATAATTCGTTACAAGTCTAATTGTCAATGATACTTATCGAGTAATATACTATGTGAAAGAGGAAAAAATTCTGAATGAGACACACTTCAGGTCATGTCGAGCTGTAATATTTTACTGTTGCTATAATGACCGAAGTACAAAAGTAGCTTTTACTCTGATATGATCAAGATAACTTGAGAAATATCAAAATGAAAATGAAACCTATCGTGTCATATACCAAATGAAAGAGCGAAAAATTCTGAATAAGATAAACCATTTCAAAGTGGTCAGTACGGCCAATATGTAAATTTATCTTTCAATACTCTCTGTTTTTGGTACAAAATAATTCGTTACAAGTCTAATTGTCAATGATACTTATCGATTAATATACTATGTGAAAGAGGAAAAAATTCTGAATGAGACACACTTCAGGTCATGTCGAGCTGTAATATTTTACTGCTGCTATAGTGACCGAAGTACAAAAGTAGCTTTTACTCTGATATGATCAAGATAACTTGAGAAATATGAAAATGGAAATGAAACCTATCGTGTCATATACCAAATGAAAGAGCGATAAATTCTGAATAAGATAAACCATTTCAAAGTGGTCAGTACGGCCAATATGTAAATTTATCTTTCAATACTCTCTGTTTTTGGTACAAAATAATTCGTTACAAGTCTAATTGTCAATGATACTTATCGATTAATATACTATGTGAAAGAGGAAAAAATTCTGAATGAGACACACTTCAGGTCATGTCGAGCTGTAATATTTTACTGTTGCTATAATGACCGAAGTACAAAAGTAGCTTTTACTCTGATATGATCAAGATAACTTGAGAAATATGAAAATGAAAATGAAACCTATCGTGTCATATGCCAAATGAAAGAGCGAAAAATTCTGAATAAGTTAAACCATTTCAAAGTGGTCAGTACGGCCAATATGTAAATTTATCTTTCAATAATCTCTGTTTTTGGTAAAAAATAATTCGTTACAAGTCTAATTGTCAATGATACTTATCGAGTAATATACTATGTGAAAGAGGAAAAAATTCTGAATGAGACACACTTCAGGTCATGTCGAGCTGTAATATTTTACTGTTGCTATAATGACCGAAGTACAAAAGTAGCTTTTACTCTGATATGATCAAGATAACTTGAGAAATATCAAAATGAAAATGAAACCTATCGTGTCATATACCAAATGAAAGAGCGAAAAATTCTGAATAAGATAAACCATTTCAAAGTGGTCAGTACGGCCAATATGTAAATTTATCTTTCAATACTCTCTGTTTTTGGTACAAAATAATTCGTTACAAGTCTAATTGTCAATGATACTTATCGATTAATATACTATGTGAAAGAGGAAAAAATTCTGAATGAGACACACTTCAGGTCATGTCGAGCTGTAATATTTTACTGTTGCTATAATGACCGAAGTACAAAAGTAGCTTTTACTCTGATATGATCAAGATAACTTGAGAAATATGAAAATGAAAATGAAACCTATCGTGTCATATGCCAAATGAAAGAGCGAGAAATTCTGAATAAGTTAAACCATTTCAAAGTGGTCAGTACGGCCAATATGTAAATTTATCTTTCAATAATCTCTGTTTTTGGTAAAAAATAATTCGTTACAAGTCTAATTGTCAATGATACTTATCGAGTAATATACTATGTGAAAGAGGAAAAAATTCTGAATGAGACACACTTCAGGTCATGTCGAGCTGTAATATTTTACTGTTGCTATAATGACCGAAGTACAAAAGTAGCTTTTACTCTGATATGAACAAGATAACTTGAGAAATATCAAAATGAAAATGAAACCTATCGTGTCATACACCAAATGAAAGAGCGAAAAATTCTGAATAAGATAAACCATTTCAAAGTGGTCAGTACGGCCAATATGTAAATTTATCTTTCAATACTCTCTGTTTTTGGTACAAAATAATTCGTTACAAGTCTAATTGTCAATGATACTTATCGATTAATATACTATGTGAAAGAGGAAAAAATTCTGAATGAGACACACTTCAGGTCATGTCGAGCTGTAATATTTTACTGCTGCTATAGTGACCGAAGTACAAAAGTAGCTTTTACTCTGATATGATCAAGATAACTTGAGAAATATGAAAATGGAAATGAAACCTATCGTGTCATATACCAAATGAAAGAGCGAAAAATTCTGAATAAGATAAACCATTTCAAAGTGGTCAGTACGGCCAATATGTAAATTTATCTTTCAATACTCTCTGTTTTTGGTACAAAATAATTCGTTACAAGTCTAATTGTCAATGATACTTATCGATTAATATACTATGTGAAAGAGGAAAAAATTCTGAATGAGACACACTTCAGGTCATGTCGAGCTGTAATATTTTACTGTTGCTATAATGACCGAAGTACAAAAGTAGCTTTTACTCTGATATGATCAAGATAACTTGAGAAATATGAAAATGAAAATGAAACCTATCGTGTCATATGCCAAATGAAAGAGCGAAAAATTCTGAATAAGTTAAACCATTTCAAAGTGGTCAGTACGGCCAATATGTAAATTTATCTTTCAATAATCTCTGTTTTTGGTAAAAAATAATTCGTTACAAGTCTAATTGTCAATGATACTTATCGAGTAATATACTATGTGAAAGAGGAAAAAATTCTGAATGAGACACACTTCAGGTCATGTCGAGCTGTAATATTTTACTGTTGCTATAATGACCGAAGTACAAAAGTAGCTTTTACTCTGATATGATCAAGATAACTTGAGAAATATCAAAATGAAAATGAAACCTATCGTGTCATATACCAAATGAAAGAGCGAAAAATTCTGAATAAGATAAACCATTTCAAAGTGGTCAGTACGGCCAATATGTAAATTTATCTTTCAATACTCTCTGTTTTTGGTACAAAATAATTCGTTACAAGTCTAATTGTCAATGATACTTATCGAGTAATATACTATGTGAAAGAGGAAAAAATTCTGAATGAGACACACTTCAGGTCATGTCGAGCTGTAATATTTTACTGTTGCTATAATGACCGAAGTACAAAAGTAGCTTTTACTCTGATATGAACAAGATAACTTGAGAAATATCAAAATGAAAATGAAACCTATCGTGTCATACACCAAATGAAAGAGCGAAAAATTCTGAATAAGATAAACCATTTCAAAGTGGTCAGTACGGCCAATATGTAAATTTATCTTTCAATACTCTCTGTTTTTGGTACAAAATAATTCGTTACAAGTCTAATTGTCAATGATACTTATCGATTAATATACTATGTGAAAGAGGAAAAAATTCTGAATGAGACACACTTCAGGTCATGTCGAGCTGTAATATTTTACTGCTGCTATAGTGACCGAAGTACAAAAGTAGCTTTTACTCTGATATGATCAAGATAACTTGAGAAATATGAAAATGGAAATGAAACCTATCGTGTCATATACCAAATGAAAGAGCGAAAAATTCTGAATAAGATAAACCATTTCAAAGTGGTCAGTACGGCCAATATGTAAATTTATCTTTCAATACTCTCTGTTTTTGGTACAAAATAATTCGTTACAAGTCTAATTGTCAATGATACTTATCGATTAATATACTATGTGAAAGAGGAAAAAATTCTGAATGAGACACACTTCAGGTCATGTCGAGCTGTAATATTTTACTGTTGCTATAATGACCGAAGTACAAAAGTAGCTTTTACTCTGATATGATCAAGATAACTTGAGAAATATCAAAATGAAAATGAAACCTATCGTGTCATATACCAAATGAAAGAGCGAAAAATTCTGAATAAGATAAACCATTTCAAAGTGGTCAGTACGGCCAATATGTAAATTTATCTTTCAATACTCTCTGTTTTTGGTACAAAATAATTCGTTACAAGTCTAATTGTCAATGATACTTATCGATTAATATACTATGTGAAAGAGGAAAAAATTCTGAATGAGACACACTTCAGGTCATGTCGAGCTGTAATATTTTACTGTTGCTATAATGACCGAAGTACAAAAGTAGCTTTTACTCTGATATGATCAAGATAACTTGAGAAATATGAAAATGAAAATGAAACCTATCGTGTCATATGCCAAATGAAAGAGCGAGAAATTCTGAATAAGTTAAACCATTTCAAAGTGGTCAGTACGGCCAATATGTAAATTTATCTTTCAATAATCTCTGTTTTTGGTAAAAAATAATTCGTTACAAGTCTAATTGTCAATGATACTTATCGAGTAATATACTATGTGAAAGAGGAAAAAATTCTGAATGAGACACACTTCAGGTCATGTCGAGCTGTAATATTTTACTGTTGCTATAATGACCGAAGTACAAAAGTAGCTTTTACTCTGATATGATCAAGATAACTTGAGAAATATGAAAATGAAAATGAAACCTATCGTGTCATATGCCAAATGAAAGAGCGAAAAATTCTGAATAAGTTAAACCATTTCAAAGTGGTCAGTACGGCCAATATGTAAATTTATCTTTCAATAATCTCTGTTTTTGGTAAAAAATAATTCGTTACAAGTCTAATTGTCAATGATACTTATCGAGTAATATACTATGTGAAAGAGGAAAAAATTCTGAATGAGACACACTTCAGGTCATGTCGAGCTGTAATATTTTACTGTTGCTATAATGACCGAAGTACAAAAGTAGCTTTTACTCTGATATGATCAAGATAACTTGAGAAATATCAAAATGAAAATGAAACCTATCGTGTCATATACCAAATGAAAGAGCGAAAAATTCTGAATAAGATAAACCATTTCAAAGTGGTCAGTACGGCCAATATGTAAATTTATCTTTCAATACTCTCTGTTTTTGGTACAAAATAATTCGTTACAAGTCTAATTGTCAATGATACTTATCGAGTAATATACTATGTGAAAGAGGAAAAAATTCTGAATGAGACACACTTCAGGTCATGTCGAGCTGTAATATTTTACTGTTGCTATAATGACCGAAGTACAAAAGTAGCTTTTACTCTGATATGATCAAGATAACTTGAGAAATATGAAAATGAAAATGAAACCTATCGTGTCATATGCCAAATGAAAGAGCGAAAAATTCTGAATAAGTTAAACCATTTCAAAGTGGTCAGTACGGCCAATATGTAAATTTATCTTTCAATAATCTCTGTTTTTTGGTAAAAAATAATTCGTTACAAGTCTAATTGTCAATGATACTTATCGAGTAATATACTATGTGAAAGAGGAAAAAATTCTGAATGAGACACACTTCAGGTCATGTCGAGCTGTAATATTTTACTGTTGCTATAATGACCGAAGTACAAAAGTAGCTTTTACTCTGATATGATCAAGATAACTTGAGAAATATCAAAATGAAAATGAAACCTATCGTGTCATATACCAAATGAAAGAGCGAAAAATTCTGAATAAGATAAACCATTTCAAAGTGGTCAGTACGGCCAATATGTAAATTTATCTTTCAATACTCTCTGTTTTTGGTACAAAATAATTCGTTACAAGTCTAATTGTCAATGATACTTATCGAGTAATATACTATGTGAAAGAGGAAAAAATTCTGAATGAGACACACTTCAGGTCATGTCGAGCTGTAATATTTTACTGCTGCTATAGTGACCGAAGTACAAAAGTAGCTTTTACTCTGATATGATCAAGATAACTTGAGAAATATGAAAATGGAAATGAAACCTATCGTGTCATATACCAAATGAAAGAGCGAAAAATTCTGAATAAGATAAACCATTTCAAAGTGGTCAGTACGGCCAATATGTAAATTTATCTTTCAATACTCTCTGTTTTTGGTACAAAATAATTCGTTACAAGTCTAATTGTCAATGATACTTATCGATTAATATACTATGTGAAAGAGGAAAAAATTCTGAATGAGACACACTTCAGGTCATGTCGAGCTGTAATATTTTACTGCTGCTATAGTGACCGAAGTACAAAAGTAGCTTTTACTCTGATATGATCAAGATAACTTGAGAAATATGAAAATGGAAATGAAACCTATCGTGTCATATACCAAATGAAAGAGCGAAAAATTCTGAATAAGATAAACCATTTCAAAGTGGTCAGTACGGCCAATATGTAAATTTATCTTTCAATACTCTCTGTTTTTGGTACAAAATAATTCGTTACAAGTCTAATTGTCAATGATACTTATCGATTAATATACTATGTGAAAGAGGAAAAAATTCTGAATGAGACACACTTCAGGTCATGTCGAGCTGTAATTTTTTACTGCTGCTATAGTGACCGAAGTACAAAAGTAGCTTTTACTCTGATATGATCAAGATAACTTGAGAAATATGAAAATGGAAATGAAACCTATCGTGTCATATACCAAATGAAAGAGCGAAAAATTCTGAATAAGATAAACCATTTCAAAGTGGTCAGTACGGCCAATATGTAAATTTATCTTTCAATACTCTCTGTTTTTGGTACAAAATAATTCGTTACAAGTCTAATTGTCAATGATACTTATCGATTAATATACTATGTGAAAGAGGAAAAAATTCTGAATGAGACACACTTCAGGTCATGTCGAGCTGTAATATTTTACTGCTGCTATAGTGACCGAAGTACAAAAGTAGCTTTTACTCTGATATGATCAAGATAACTTGAGAAATATGAAAATGGAAATGAAACCTATCGTGTCATATACCAAATGAAAGAGCGAAAAATTCTGAATAAGATAAACCATTTCAAAGTGGTCAGTACGGCCAATATGTAAATTTATCTTTCAATACTCTCTGTTTTTGGTACAAAATAATTCGTTACAAGTCTAATTGTCAATGATACTTATCGATTAATATACTATGTGAAAGAGGAAAAAATTCTGAATGAGACACACTTCAGGTCATGTCGAGCTGTAATATTTTACTGCTGCTATAGTGACCGAAGTACAAAAGTAGCTTTTACTCTGATATGATCAAGGTAACTTGAGAAATATGAAAATGGAAATGAAACCTATCGTGTCATATACCAAATGAAAGAGCGAAAAATTCTGAATAAGATAAACCATTTCAAAGTGGTCAGTACGGCCAATATGTAAATTTATCTTTCAATACTCTCTGTTTTTGGTACAAAATAATTCGTTACAAGTCTAATTGTCAATGATACTTATCGATTAATATACTATGTGAAAGAGGAAAAAATTCTGAATGAGACACACTTCAGGTCATGTCGAGCTGTAATATTTTACTGTTGCTATAATGACCGAAGTACAAAAGTAGCTTTTACTCTGATATGATCAAGATAACTTGAGAAATATGAAAATGAAAATGAAACCTATCGTGTCATATGCCAAATGAAAGAGCGAAAAATTCTGAATAAGTTAAACCATTTCAAAGTGGTCAGTACGGCCAATATGTAAATTTATCTTTCAATAATCTCTGTTTTTGGTAAAAAATAATTCGTTACAAGTCTAATTGTCAATGATACTTATCGAGTAATATACTATGTGAAAGAGGAAAAAATTCTGAATGAGACACACTTCAGGTCATGTCGAGCTGTAATATTTTACTGTTGCTATAATGACCGAAGTACAAAAGTAGCTTTTACTCTGATATGATCAAGATAACTTGAGAAATATGAAAATGAAAATGAAACCTATCGTGTCATATGCCAAATGAAAGAGCGAAAAATTCTGAATAAGTTAAACCATTTCAAAGTGGTCAGTACGGCCAATATGTAAATTTATCTTTCAATAATCTCTGTTTTTGGTAAAAAATAATTCGTTACAAGTCTAATTGTCAATGATACTTATCGAGTAATATACTATGTGAAAGAGGAAAAAATTCTGAATGAGACACACTTCAGGTCATGTCGAGCTGTAATATTTTACTGTTGCTATAATGACCGAAGTACAAAAGTAGCTTTTACTCTGATATGATCAAGATAACTTGAGAAATATCAAAATGAAAATGAAACCTATCGTGTCATATACCAAATGAAAGAGCGAAAAATTCTGAATAAGATAAACCATTTCAAAGTGGTCAGTACGGCCAATATGTAAATTTATCTTTCAATACTCTCTGTTTTTGGTACAAAATAATTCGTTACAAGTCTAATTGTCAATGATACTTATCGAGTAATATACTATGTGAAAGAGGAAAAAATTCTGAATGAGACACACTTCAGGTCATGTCGAGCTGTAATATTTTACTGCTGCTATAGTGACCGAAGTACAAAAGTAGCTTTTACTCTGATATGATCAAGATAACTTGAGAAATATGAAAATGGAAATGAAACCTATCGTGTCATATACCAAATGAAAGAGCGAAAAATTCTGAATAAGATAAACCATTTCAAAGTGGTCAGTACGGCCAATATGTAAATTTATCTTTCAATACTCTCTGTTTTTGGTACAAAATAATTCGTTACAAGTCTAATTGTCAATGATACTTATCGATTAATATACTATGTGAAAGAGGAAAAAATTCTGAATGAGACACACTTCAGGTCATGTCGAGCTGTAATATTTTACTGTTGCTATAATGACCGAAGTACAAAAGTAGCTTTTACTCTGATATGATCAAGATAACTTGAGAAATATGAAAATGAAAATGAAACCTATCGTGTCATATGCCAAATGAAAGAGCGAAAAATTCTGAATAAGTTAAACCATTTCAAAGTGGTCAGTACGGCCAATATGTAAATTTATCTTTCAATAATCTCTGTTTTTGGTAAAAAATAATTCGTTACAAGTCTAATTGTCAATGATACTTATCGAGTAATATACTATGTGAAAGAGGAAAAAATTCTGAATGAGACACACTTCAGGTCATGTCGAGCTGTAATATTTTACTGTTGCTATAATGACCGAAGTACAAAAGTAGCTTTTACTCTGATATGATCAAGATAACTTGAGAAATATCAAAATGAAAATGAAACCTATCGTGTCATATACCAAATGAAAGAGCGAAAAATTCTGAATAAGATAAACCATTTCAAAGTGGTCAGTACGGCCAATATGTAAATTTATCTTTCAATACTCTCTGTTTTTGGTACAAAATAATTCGTTACAAGTCTAATTGTCAATGATACTTATCGAGTAATATACTATGTGAAAGAGGAAAAAATTCTGAATGAGACACACTTCAGGTCATGTCGAGCTGTAATATTTTACTGCTGCTATAGTGACCGAAGTACAAAAGTAGCTTTTACTCTGATATGATCAAGATAACTTGAGAAATATGAAAATGGAAATGAAACCTATCGTGTCATATACCAAATGAAAGAGCGAAAAATTCTGAATAAGATAAACCATTTCAAAGTGGTCAGTACGGCCAATATGTAAATTTATCTTTCAATACTCTCTGTTTTTGGTACAAAATAATTCGTTACAAGTCTAATTGTCAATGATACTTATCGATTAATATACTATGTGAAAGAGGAAAAAATTCTGAATGAGACACACTTCAGGTCATGTCGAGCTGTAATATTTTACTGTTGCTATAATGACCGAAGTACAAAAGTAGCTTTTACTCTGATATGATCAAGATAACTTGAGAAATATGAAAATGAAAATGAAACCTATCGTGTCATATGCCAAATGAAAGAGCGAAAAATTCTGAATAAGTTAAACCATTTCAAAGTGGTCAGTACGGCCAATATGTAAATTTATCTTTCAATAATCTCTGTTTTTGGTAAAAAATAATTCGTTACAAGTCTAATTGTCAATGATACTTATCGAGTAATATACTATGTGAAAGAGGAAAAAATTCTGAATGAGACACACTTCAGGTCATGTCGAGCTGTAATATTTTACTGTTGCTATAATGACCGAAGTACAAAAGTAGCTTTTACTCTGATATGATCAAGATAACTTGAGAAATATCAAAATGAAAATGAAACCTATCGTGTCATATACCAAATGAAAGAGCGAAAAATTCTGAATAAGATAAACCATTTCAAAGTGGTCAGTACGGCCAATATGTAAATTTATCTTTCAATACTCTCTGTTTTTGGTACAAAATAATTCGTTACAAGTCTAATTGTCAATGATACTTATCGAGTAATATACTATGTGAAAGAGGAAAAAATTCTGAATGAGACACACTTCAGGTCATGTCGAGCTGTAATATTTTACTGTTGCTATAATGACCGAAGTACAAAAGTAGCTTTTACTCTGATATGATCAAGATAACTTGAGAAATATCAAAATGAAAATGAAACCTATCGTGTCATATACCAAATGAAAGAGCGAAAAATTCTGAATAAGATAAACCATTTCAAAGTGGTCAGTACGGCCAATATGTAAATTTATCTTTCAATACTCTCTGTTTTTGGTACAAAATAATTCGTTACAAGTCTAATTGTCAATGATACTTATCGAGTAATATACTATGTGAAAGAGGAAAAAATTCTGAATGAGACACACTTCAGGTCATGTCGAGCTGTAATATTTTACTGTTGCTATAATGACCGAAGTACAAAAGTAGCTTTTACTCTGATATGATCAAGATAACTTGAGAAATATCAAAATGAAAATGAAACCTATCGTGTCATATACCAAATGAAAGAGCGAAAAATTCTGAATAAGATAAACCATTTCAAAGTGGTCAGTACGGCCAATATGTAAATTTATCTTTCAATACTCTCTGTTTTTGGTACAAAATAATTCGTTACAAGTCTAATTGTCAATGATACTTATCGATTAATATACTATGTGAAAGAGGAAAAAATTCTGAATGAGACACACTTCAGGTCATGTCGAGCTGCAATATTTTACTGTTGCTATAATGACCGAAGTACAAAAGTAGCTTTTACTCTGATATGATCAAGATAACTTGAGAAATATCAAAATGAAAATGAAACCTATCGTGTCATATACCAAATGAAAGAGCGAAAAATTCTGAATAAGATAAACCATTTCAAAGTGGTCAGTACGGCCAATATGTAAATTTATCTTTCAATACTCTCTGTTTTGGTACAAAATAATTCGTTACAAGTCTAATTGTCAATGATACTTATCGATTAATATACTATGTGAAAGAGGAAAAAATTCTAAATATGATAAACTATTTCAAAGTGGTCAGTACGGACAATATGTAAATTTATCTTTCAATACTCTCTGTTTTTGGTACACAATAATTCGTTACAAGTCTAATTGTCAATGATACTTATCGAGTAATATACTATGTGAAAGAGGAAAAAATTCTGAATGAGACACACTTCAGGTCATGTCGAGCTGTAATATTTTACTGCTGCTATAATGACCGAAGTACAAAAGTAGCTTTTACTCTGATATGATCAAGATAACTTGAGAAATATCAAAATGAAAATGAAACCTATCGTGTCATATGCCAAATGAAAGAGCGAAAAATTCTGAATAAGATAAACCATTTCAAAGTGGTCAGTACGGCCAATATGTAAATTTATCTTTCAATACTCTCTGTTTTTGGTACAAAATAATTCGTTACAAGTCTAATTGTCAATGATACTTATCGAGTAATATACTATGTGAAAGAGGAAAAAATTCTGAATGAGACACACTTCAGGTCATGTCGAGCTGTAATATTTTACTGCTGCTATAATGACCGAAGTACAAAAGTAGCTTTTACTCTGATATGATCAAGATAACTTGAGAAATATGAAAATGAAAATGAAGCCTATCGTGTCATATACCAAATGAAAGAGCGAAAAATTCTGAATAAGATAAACCATTTCAAAGTGGTCAGTACGGCCAATATGTAAATTTATCTTTCAATACTCTCTGTTTTTGGTACAAAATAATTCGTTACAAGTCTAATTGTCAATGATACTTATCGAGTAATATACTATGTGAAAGAAGAAAAAAATCTGAATGAGACACACTTCAGGTCATGTCGAGCTGTAATATTTTACTGCTGCTATAATGACCGAAGTACAAAAGTAGCTTTTACTCTGATATGATCAAGATAACTTGAGAAATATGAAAATGGAAATGAAACCTATCGTGTCATATGCCAAATGAAAGAGCGAGAAATTCTGAATAAGTTAAACCATTTCAAAGTGGTCAGTACGGCCAATATGTAAATTTATCTTTCAATAATCTCTGTTTTTGGTAAAAAATAATTCGTTACAAGTCTAATTGTCAATGATACTTATCGAGTAATATACTATGTGAAAGAGGAAAAAATTCTGAATGAGACACACTTCAGGTCATGTCGAGCTGTAATATTTTACTGTTGCTATAATGACCGAAGTACAAAAGTAGCTTTTACTCTGATATGAACAAGATAACTTGAGAAATATCAAAATGAAAATGAAACCTATCGTGTCATACACCAAATGAAAGAGCGAAAAATTCTGAATAAGATAAACCATTTCAAAGTGGTCAGTACGGCCAATATGTAAATTTATCTTTCAATACTCTCTGTTTTTGGTACAAAATAATTCGTTACAAGTCTAATTGTCAATGATACTTATCGATTAATATACTATGTGAAAGAGGAAAAAATTCTGAATGAGACACACTTCAGGTCATGTCGAGCTGTAATATTTTACTGCTGCTATAGTGACCGAAGTACAAAAGTAGCTTTTACTCTGATATGATCAAGATAACTTGAGAAATATGAAAATGGAAATGAAACCTATCGTGTCATATACCAAATGAAAGAGCGAAAAATTCTGAATAAGATAAACCATTTCAAAGTGGTCAGTACGGCCAATATGTAAATTTATCTTTCAATACTCTCTGTTTTTGGTACAAAATAATTCGTTACAAGTCTAATTGTCAATGATACTTATCGATTAATATACTATGTGAAAGAGGAAAAAATTCTGAATGAGACACACTTCAGGTCATGTCGAGCTGTAATATTTTACTGTTGCTATAATGACCGAAGTACAAAAGTAGCTTTTACTCTGATATGATCAAGATAACTTGAGAAATATGAAAATGAAAATGAAACCTATCGTGTCATATGCCAAATGAAAGAGCGAAAAATTCTGAATAAGTTAAACCATTTCAAAGTGGTCAGTACGGCCAATATGTAAATTTATCTTTCAATAATCTCTGTTTTTGGTAAAAAATAATTCGTTACAAGTCTAATTGTCAATGATACTTATCGAGTAATATACTATGTGAAAGAGGAAAAAATTCTGAATGAGACACACTTCAGGTCATGTCGAGCTGTAATATTTTACTGTTGCTATAATGACCGAAGTACAAAAGTAGCTTTTACTCTGATATGATCAAGATAACTTGAGAAATATCAAAATGAAAATGAAACCTATCGTGTCATATACCAAATGAAAGAGCGAAAAATTCTGAATAAGATAAACCATTTCAAAGTGGTCAGTACGGCCAATATGTAAATTTATCTTTCAATACTCTCTGTTTTTGGTACAAAATAATTCGTTACAAGTCTAATTGTCAATGATACTTATCGATTAATATACTATGTGAAAGAGGAAAAAATTCTGAATGAGACACACTTCAGGTCATGTCGAGCTGTAATATTTTACTGTTGCTATAATGACCGAAGTACAAAAGTAGCTTTTACTCTGATATGATCAAGATAACTTGAGAAATATCAAAATGAAAATGAAACCTATCGTGTCATATACCAAATGAAAGAGCGAAAAATTCTGAATAAGATAAACCATTTCAAAGTGGTCAGTACGGCCAATATGTAAATTTATCTTTCAATACTCTCTGTTTTTGGTACAAAATAATTCGTTACAAGTCTAATTGTCAATGATACTTATCGATTAATATACTATGTGAAAGAGGAAAAAATTCTAAATATGATAAACTATTTCAAAGTGGTCAGTACGGACAATATGTAAATTTATCTTTCAATACTCTCTGTTTTTGGTACACAATAATTCGTTACAAGTCTAATTGTCAATGATACTTATCGAGTAATATACTATGTGAAAGAGGAAAAAATTCTGAATGAGACACACTTCAGGTCATGTCGAGCTGTAATATTTTACTGCTGCTATAATGACCGAAGTACAAAAGTAGCTTTTACTCTGATATGATCAAGATAACTTGAGAAATATCAAAATGAAAATGAAACCTATCGTGTCATATGCCAAATGAAAGAGCGAAAAATTCTGAATAAGATAAACCATTTCAAAGTGGTCAGTACGGCCAATATGTAAATTTATCTTTCAATACTCTCTGTTTTTGGTACAAAATAATTCGTTACAAGTCTAATTGTCAATGATACTTATCGATTAATATACTATGTGAAAGAGGAAAAAATTCTGAATGAGACACACTTCAGGTCATGTCGAGCTGTAATATTTTACTGTTGCTATAATGACCGAAGTACAAAAGTAGCTTTTACTCTGATATGATCAAGATAACTTGAGAAATATCAAAATGAAAATGAAACCTATCGTGTCATATACCAAATGAAAGAGCGAAAAATTCTGAATAAGATAAACCATTTCAAAGTGGTCAGTACGGCCAATATGTAAATTTATCTTTCAATACTCTCTGTTTTTGGTACAAAATAATTCGTTACAAGTCTAATTGTCAATGATACTTATCGATTAATATACTATGTGAAAGAGGAAAAAATTCTAAATATGATAAACTATTTCAAAGTGGTCAGTACGGACAATATGTAAATTTATCTTTCAATACTCTCTGTTTTTGGTACACAATAATTCGTTACAAGTCTAATTGTCAATGATACTTATCGAGTAATATACTATGTGAAAGAGGAAAAAATTCTGAATGAGACACACTTCAGGTCATGTCGAGCTGTAATATTTTACTGCTGCTATAATGACCGAAGTACAAAAGTAGCTTTTACTCTGATATGATCAAGATAACTTGAGAAATATCAAAATGAAAATGAAACCTATCGTGTCATATGCCAAATGAAAGAGCGAAAAATTCTGAATAAGATAAACCATTTCAAAGTGGTCAGTACGGCCAATATGTAAATTTATCTTTCAATACTCTCTGTTTTTGGTACAAAATAATTCGTTACAAGTCTAATTGTCAATGATACTTATCGAGTAATATACTATGTGAAAGAGGAAAAAATTCTGAATGAGACACACTTCAGGTCATGTCGAGCTGTAATATTTTACTGCTGCTATAATGACCGAAGTACAAAAGTAGCTTTTACTCTGATATGATCAAGATAACTTGAGAAATATGAAAATGAAAATGAAGCCTATCGTGTCATATACCAAATGAAAGAGCGAAAAATTCTGAATAAGATAAACCATTTCAAAGTGGTCAGTACGGCCAATATGTAAATTTATCTTTCAATACTCTCTGTTTTTGGTACAAAATAATTCGTTACAAGTCTAATTGTCAATGATACTTATCGAGTAATATACTATGTGAAAGAAGAAAAAAATCTGAATGAGACACACTTCAGGTCATGTCGAGCTGTAATATTTTACTGCTGCTATAATGACCGAAGTACAAAAGTAGCTTTTACTCTGATATGATCAAGATAACTTGAGAAATATCAAAATGAAAATGAAACCTATCGTGTCATATACCAAATGAAAGAGCGAAAAATTCTGAATATGATAAACTATTTCAAAGTGGTCAGTACGGACAATATGTAAATTTATCTTTCAATACTCTCTGTTTTTGGTACACAATAATTCGTTACAAGTCTAATTGTCAATGATACTTATCGAGTAATATACTATGTGAAAGAAGAAAAAAATCTGAATGAGACACACTTCAGGTCATGTCGAGCTGTAATATTTTACTGCTGCTATAATGACCGAAGTACAAAAGTAGCTTTTACTCTGATATGATCAAGATAACTTGAGAAATATCAAAATGAAAATGAAACCTATCGTGTCATATACCAAATGAAAGAGCGAAAAATTCTGAATATGATAAACTATTTCAAAGTGGTCAGTACGGACAATATGTAAATTTATCTTTCAATACTCTCTGTTTTTGGTACACAATAATTCGTTACAAGTCTAATTGTCAATGATACTTATCGAGTAATATACTATGTGAAAGAGGAAAAAATTCTGAATGAGACACACTTCAGGTCATGTCGAGCTGTAATATTTTACTGTTGCTATAATGACCGAAGTACAAAAGTAGCTTTTACTCTGATATGATCAGATAACTTGAGAAATATCAAAATGAAAATGAAACCTATCGTGTCATATGCCAAATGAAAGAGCGAAAAATTCTGAATAAGTTAAACCATTTCAAAGTGGTCAGTACGGCCAATATGTAAATTTATCTTTCAATAATCTCTGTTTTTGGTAAAAAATAATTCGTTACAAGTCTAATTGTCAATGATACTTATCGAGTAATATACTATGTGAAAGAGGAAAAAATTCTGAATGAGACACACTTCAGGTCATGTCGAGCTGTAATATTTTACTGTTGCTATAATGACCGAAGTACAAAAGTAGCTTTTACTCTGATATGATCAAGATAACTTGAGAAATATCAAAATGAAAATGAAACCTATCGTGTCATATACCAAATGAAAGAGCGAAAAATTCTGAATAAGATAAACCATTTCAAAGTGGTCAGTACGGCCAATATGTAAATTTATCTTTCAATACTCTCTGTTTTTGGTACAAAATAATTCGTTACAAGTCTAATTGTCAATGATACTTATCGATTAATATACTATGTGAAAGAGGAAAAAATTCTGAATGAGACACACTTCAGGTCATGTCGAGCTGTAATATTTTACTGTTGCTATAATGACCGAAGTACAAAAGTAGCTTTTACTCTGATATGATCAAGATAACTTGAGAAATATCAAAATGAAAATGAAACCTATCGTGTCATATACCAAATGAAAGAGCGAAAAATTCTGAATAAGATAAACCATTTCAAAGTGGTCAGTACGGCCAATATGTAAATTTATCTTTCAATACTCTCTGTTTTTGGTACAAAATAATTCGTTACAAGTCTAATTGTCAATGATACTTATCGATTAATATACTATGTGAAAGAGGAAAAAATTCTAAATATGATAAACTATTTCAAAGTGGTCAGTACGGACAATATGTAAATTTATCTTTCAATACTCTCTGTTTTTGGTACACAATAATTCGTTACAAGTCTAATTGTCAATGATACTTATCGAGTAATATACTATGTGAAAGAGGAAAAAATTCTGAATGAGACACACTTCAGGTCATGTCGAGCTGTAATATTTTACTGCTGCTATAATGACCGAAGTACAAAAGTAGCTTTTACTCTGATATGATCAAGATAACTTGAGAAATATCAAAATGAAAATGAAACCTATCGTGTCATATGCCAAATGAAAGAGCGAAAAATTCTGAATAAGATAAACCATTTCAAAGTGGTCAGTACGGCCAATATGTAAATTTATCTTTCAATACTCTCTGTTTTTGGTACAAAATAATTCGTTACAAGTCTAATTGTCAATGATACTTATCGAGTAATATACTATGTGAAAGAGGAAAAAATTCTGAATGAGACACACTTCAGGTCATGTCGAGCTGTAATATTTTACTGCTGCTATAATGACCGAAGTACAAAAGTAGCTTTTACTCTGATATGATCAAGATAACTTGAGAAATATGAAAATGAAAATGAAGCCTATCGTGTCATATACCAAATGAAAGAGCGAAAAATTCTGAATAAGATAAACCATTTCAAAGTGGTCAGTACGGCCAATATGTAAATTTATCTTTCAATACTCTCTGTTTTTGGTACAAAATAATTCGTTACAAGTCTAATTGTCAATGATACTTATCGAGTAATATACTATGTGAAAGAAGAAAAAAATCTGAATGAGACACACTTCAGGTCATGTCGAGCTGTAATATTTTACTGCTGCTATAATGACCGAAGTACAAAAGTAGCTTTTACTCTGATATGATCAAGATAACTTGAGAAATATCAAAATGAAAATGAAACCTATCGTGTCATATACCAAATGAAAGAGCGAAAAATTCTGAATATGATAAACTATTTCAAAGTGGTCAGTACGGACAATATGTAAATTTATCTTTCAATACTCTCTGTTTTTGGTACACAATAATTCGTTACAAGTCTAATTGTCAATGATACTTATCGAGTAATATACTATGTGAAAGAAGAAAAAAATCTGAATGAGACACACTTCAGGTCATGTCGAGCTGTAATATTTTACTGCTGCTATAATGACCGAAGTACAAAAGTAGCTTTTACTCTGATATGATCAAGATAACTTGAGAAATATCAAAATGAAAATGAAACCTATCGTGTCATATACCAAATGAAAGAGCGAAAAATTCTGAATATGATAAACTATTTCAAAGTGGTCAGTACGGACAATATGTAAATTTATCTTTCAATACTCTCTGTTTTTGGTACACAATAATTCGTTACAAGTCTAATTGTCAATGATACTTATCGAGTAATATACTATGTGAAAGAGGAAAAAATTCTGAATGAGACACACTTCAGGTCATGTCGAGCTGTAATATTTTACTGTTGCTATAATGACCGAAGTACAAAAGTAGCTTTTACTCTGATATGATCAGATAACTTGAGAAATATCAAAATGAAAATGAAACCTATCGTGTCATATACCAAATGAAAGAGCGAAAAATTCTGAATAAGATAAACCATTTCAATGTGGTCAGTACGGCCAATATGTAAATTTATCTTTCAATACTCTCTGTTTTTGGTACAAAATAATTCGTTACAAGTCTAATTGTCAATGATACTTATCGAGTAATATACTATGTGAAAGAGGAAAAAATTCTGAATGAGACACACTTCAGGTCATGTCGAGCTGTAATATTTTACTGTTGCTATAATGACCGAAGTACAAAAGTAGCTTTTACTCTGATATGATCAAGATAACTTGAGAAATATCAAAATGAAAATGAAACCTATCGTGTCATATACCAAATGAAAGAGCGAAAAATTCTGAATATGATAAACTATTTCAAAGTGGTCAGTACGGACAATATGTAAATTTATCTTTCAATACTCTCTGTTTTTGGTACACAATAATTCGTTACAAGTCTAATTGTCAATGATACTTATCGAGTAATATACTATGTGAAAGAAGAAAAAAATCTGAATGAGACACACTTCAGGTCATGTCGAGCTGTAATATTTTACTGCTGCTATAATGACCGAAGTACAAAAGTAGCTTTTACTCTGATATGATCAAGATAACTTGAGAAATATCAAAATGAAAATGAAACCTATCGTGTCATATACCAAATGAAAGAGCGAAAAATTCTGAATATGATAAACTATTTCAAAGTGGTCAGTACGGACAATATGTAAATTTATCTTTCAATACTCTCTGTTTTTGGTACACAATAATTCGTTACAAGTCTAATTGTCAATGATACTTATCGAGTAATATACTATGTGAAAGAGGAAAAAATTCTGAATGAGACACACTTCAGGTCATGTCGAGCTGTAATATTTTACTGTTGCTATAATGACCGAAGTACAAAAGTAGCTTTTACTCTGATATGATCAGATAACTTGAGAAATATCAAAATGAAAATGAAACCTATCGTGTCATATACCAAATGAAAGAGCGAAAAATTCTGAATAAGATAAACCATTTCAATGTGGTCAGTACGGCCAATATGTAAATTTATCTTTCAATACTCTCTGTTTTTGGTACAAAATAATTCGTTACAAGTCTAATTGTCAATGATACTTATCGAGTAATATACTATGTGAAAGAGGAAAAAATTCTGAATGAGACACACTTCAGGTCATGTCGAGCTGTAATATTTTACTGTTGCTATAATCACCGAAGTACAAAAGTAGCTTTTACTCTGATATGATCAAGATAACTTGAGAAATATCAAAATGAAAATGAAACCTATCGTGTCATATACCAAATGAAAGAGCGAAAAATTCTGAATATGATAAACTATTTCAAAGTGGTCAGTACGGACAATATGTAAATTTATCTTTCAATACTCTCTGTTTTTGGTACACAATAATTCGTTACAAGTCTAATTGTCAATGATACTTATCGAGTAATATACTATGTGAAAGAAGAAAAAAATCTGAATGAGACACACTTCAGGTCATGTCGAGCTGTAATATTTTACTGCTGCTATAATGACCGAAGTACAAAAGTAGCTTTTACTCTGATATGATCAAGATAACTTGAGAAATATCAAAATGAAAATGAAACCTATCGTGTCATATACCAAATGAAAGAGCGAAAAATTCTGAATATGATAAACTATTTCAAAGTGGTCAGTACGGACAATATGTAAATTTATCTTTCAATACTCTCTGTTTTTGGTACACAATAATTCGTTACAAGTCTAATTGTCAATGATACTTATCGAGTAATATACTATGTGAAAGAGGAAAAAATTCTGAATGAGACACACTTCAGGTCATGTCGAGCTGTAATATTTTACTGTTGCTATAATGACCGAAGTACAAAAGTAGCTTTTACTCTGATATGATCAGATAACTTGAGAAATATCAAAATGAAAATGAAACCTATCGTGTCATATACCAAATGAAAGAGCGAAAAATTCTGAATAAGATAAACCATTTCAATGTGGTCAGTACGGCCAATATGTAAATTTATCTTTCAATACTCTCTGTTTTTGGTACAAAATAATTCGTTACAAGTCTAATTGTCAATGATACTTATCGAGTAATATACTATGTGAAAGAGGAAAAAATTCTGAATGAGACACACTTCAGGTCATGTCGAGCTGTAATATTTTACTGTTGCTATAATGACCGAAGTACAAAAGTAGCTTTTACTCTGATATGATCAAGATAACTTGAGAAATATGAAAATGAAAATGAAGCCTATCGTGTCATATACCAAATGAAAGAGCGAAAAATTCTGAATAAGATAAACCATTTCAAAGTGGTCAGTACGGCCAATATGTAAATTTATCTTTCAATACTCTCTGTTTTTGGTACAAAATAATTCGTTACAAGTCTAATTGTCAATGATACTTATCGAGTAATATACTATGTGAAAGAAGAAAAAAATCTGAATGAGACACACTTCAGGTCATGTCGAGCTGTAATATTTTACTGCTGCTATAATGACCGAAGTACAAAAGTAGCTTTTACTCTGATATGATCAAGATAACTTGAGAAATATCAAAATGAAAATGAAACCTATCGTGTCATATACCAAATGAAAGAGCGAAAAATTCTGAATATGATAAACTATTTCAAAGTGGTCAGAACGGCCAATATGTAAATTTATCTTTCAATACTCTGTTTTTGGTACACAATAATTCGTTACAAGTCTAATTGTCAATGATACTTATCGAGTAATATACTATGTGAAAGAAGAAAAAAATCTGAATGAGACACACTTCAGGTCATGTCGAGCTGTAATATTTTACTGCTGCTATAATGACCGAAGTACAAAAGTAGCTTTTACTCTGATATGATCAAGATAACTTGAGAAATATCAAAATGAAAATGAAACCTATCGTGTCATATACCAAATGAAAGAGCGAAAAATTCTGAATATGATAAACTATTTCAAAGTGGTCAGTACGGACAATATGTAAATTTATCTTTCAATACTCTCTGTTTTTGGTACACAATAATTCGTTACAAGTCTAATTGTCAATGATACTTATCGAGTAATATACTATGTGAAAGAGGAAAAAATTCTGAATGAGACACACTTCAGGTCATGTCGAGCTGTAATATTTTACTGTTGCTATAATGACCGAAGTACAAAAGTAGCTTTTACTCTGATATGATCAGATAACTTGAGAAATATCAAAATGAAAATGAAACCTATCGTGTCATATACCAAATGAAAGAGCGAAAAATTCTGAATAAGATAAACCATTTCAAAGTGGTCAGTACGGCCAATATGTAAATTTATCTTTCAATACTCTCTGTTTTTGGTACAAAATAATTCGTTACAAGTCTAATTGTCAATGATACTTATCGAGTAATATACTATGTGAAAGAGGAAAAAATTCTGAATGAGACACACTTCAGGTCATGTCGAGCTGTAATATTTTACTGTTGCTATAATGACCGAAGTACAAAAGTAGCTTTTACTCTGATATGATCAAGATAACTTGAGAAATATCAAAATGAAAATGAAACCTATCGTGTCATATACCAAATGAAAGAGCGAAAAATTCTGAATAAGATAAACCATTTCAAAGTGGTCAGTACGGCCAATATGTAAATTTATCTTTCAATACTCTCTGTTTTTGGTACAAAATAAATCGTTACAAGTCTAATTGTCAATGATACTTATCGATTAATATACTATGTGAAAGAAGAAAAAAATCTGAATGAGACACACTTCAGGTCATGTCGAGCTGTAATATTTTACTGCTGCTATAATGACCGAAGTACAAAAGTAGCTTTTACTCTGATATGATCAAGATAACTTGAGAAATATCAAAATGAAAATGAAACCTATCGTGTCATATACCAAATGAAAGAGCGAAAAATTCTGAATAAGATAAACCATTTCAAAGTGGTCAGTACGGCCAATATGTAAATTTATCTTTCAATACTCTCTGTTTTTGGTACAAAATAATTCGTTACAAGTCTAATTGTCAATGATACTTATCGATTAATATACTATGTGAAAGAGGAAAAAATTCTAAATATGATAAACTATTTCAAAGTGGTCAGTACGGACAATATGTAAATTTATCTTTCAATACTCTCTGTTTTTGGTACACAATAATTCGTTACAAGTCTAATTGTCAATGATACTTATCGAGTAATATACTATGTGAAAGAGGAAAAAATTCTGAATGAGACACACTTCAGGTCATGTCGAGCTGTAATATTTTACTGCTGCTATAATGACCGAAGTACAAAAGTAGCTTTTACTCTGATATGATCAAGATAACTTGAGAAATATCAAAATGAAAATGAAACCTATCGTGTCATATGCCAAATGAAAGAGCGAAAAATTCTGAATAAGATAAACCATTTCAAAGTGGTCAGTACGGCCAATATGTAAATTTATCTTTCAATACTCTCTGTTTTTGGTACAAAATAATTCGTTACAAGTCTAATTGTCAATGATACTTATCGAGTAATATACTATGTGAAAGAGGAAAAAATTCTGAATGAGACACACTTCAGGTCATGTCGAGCTGTAATATTTTACTGCTGCTATAATGACCGAAGTACAAAAGTAGCTTTTACTCTGATATGATCAAGATAACTTGAGAAATATGAAAATGAAAATGAAGCCTATCGTGTCATATACCAAATGAAAGAGCGAAAAATTCTGAATAAGATAAACCATTTCAAAGTGGTCAGTACGGCCAATATGTAAATTTATCTTTCAATACTCTCTGTTTTTGGTACAAAATAATTCGTTACAAGTCTAATTGTCAATGATACTTATCGAGTAATATACTATGTGAAAGAAGAAAAAAATCTGAATGAGACACACTTCAGGTCATGTCGAGCTGTAATATTTTACTGCTGCTATAATGACCGAAGTACAAAAGTAGCTTTTACTCTGATATGATCAAGATAACTTGAGAAATATCAAAATGAAAATGAAACCTATCGTGTCATATGCCAAATGAAAGAGCGAAAAATTCTGAATAAGATAAACCATTTCAAAGTGGTCAGTACGGCCAATATGTAAATTTATCTTTCAATACTCTCTGTTTTTGGTACAAAATAATTCGTTACAAGTCTAATTGTCAATGATACTTATCGAGTAATATACTATGTGAAAGAGGAAAAAATTCTGAATGAGACACACTTCAGGTCATGTCGAGCTGTAATATTTTACTGCTGCTATAATGACCGAAGTACAAAAGTAGCTTTTACTCTGATATGATCAAGATAACTTGAGAAATATGAAAATGAAAATGAAGCCTATCGTGTCATATACCAAATGAAAGAGCGAAAAATTCTGAATAAGATAAACCATTTCAAAGTGGTCAGTACGGCCAATATGTAAATTTATCTTTCAATACTCTCTGTTTTTGGTACAAAATAATTCGTTACAAGTCTAATTGTCAATGATACTTATCGAGTAATATACTATGTGAAAGAAGAAAAAAATCTGAATGAGACACACTTCAGGTCATGTCGAGCTGTAATATTTTACTGCTGCTATAATGACCGAAGTACAAAAGTAGCTTTTACTCTGATATGATCAAGATAACTTGAGAAATATCAAAATGAAAATGAAACCTATCGTGTCATATACCAAATGAAAGAGCGAAAAATTCTGAATATGATAAACTATTTCAAAGTGGTCAGAACGGCCAATATGTAAATTTATCTTTCAATACTCTGTTTTTGGTACACAATAATTCGTTACAAGTCTAATTGTCAATGATACTTATCGAGTAATATACTATGTGAAAGAAGAAAAAAATCTGAATGAGACACACTTCAGGTCATGTCGAGCTGTAATATTTTACTGCTGCTATAATGACCGAAGTACAAAAGTAGCTTTTACTCTGATATGATCAAGATAACTTGAGAAATATCAAAATGAAAATGAAACCTATCGTGTCATATGCCAAATGAAAGAGCGAAAAATTCTGAATAAGATAAACCATTTCAAAGTGGTCAGTACGGCCAATATGTAAATTTATCTTTCAATACTCTCTGTTTTTGGTACAAAATAATTCGTTACAAGTCTAATTGTCAATGATACTTATCGAGTAATATACTATGTGAAAGAGGAAAAAATTCTGAATGAGACACACTTCAGGTCATGTCGAGCTGTAATATTTTACTGCTGCTATAATGACCGAAGTACAAAAGTAGCTTTTACTCTGATATGATCAAGATAACTTGAGAAATATGAAAATGAAAATGAAGCCTATCGTGTCATATACCAAATGAAAGAGCGAAAAATTCTGAATAAGATAAACCATTTCAAAGTGGTCAGTACGGCCAATATGTAAATTTATCTTTCAATACTCTCTGTTTTTGGTACAAAATAATTCGTTACAAGTCTAATTGTCAATGATACTTATCGAGTAATATACTATGTGAAAGAAGAAAAAAATCTGAATGAGACACACTTCAGGTCATGTCGAGCTGTAATATTTTACTGCTGCTATAATGACCGAAGTACAAAAGTAGCTTTTACTCTGATATGATCAAGATAACTTGAGAAATATCAAAATGAAAATGAAACCTATCGTGTCATATACCAAATGAAAGAGCGAAAAATTCTGAATATGATAAACTTTTTCAAAGTGGTCAGTACGGACAATATGTAAATTTATCTTTCAATACTCTCTGTTTTTGGTACACAATAATTCGTTACAAGTCTAATTGTCAATGATACTTATCGAGTAATATACTATGTGAAAGAAGAAAAAAATCTGAATGAGACACACTTCAGGTCATGTCGAGCTGTAATATTTTACTGCTGCTATAATGACCGAAGTACAAAAGTTGCTTTTACTCTGATATGATCAAGATAACTTGAGAAATATCAAAATGAAAATGAAACCTATCGTGTCATATACCAAATGAAAGAGCGAAAAATTCTGAATATGATAAACTATTTCAAAGTGGTCAGTACGGACAATATGTAAATTTATCTTTCAATACTCTCTGTTTTTGTTACAAAATAATTCGTTACAAGTCTAATTGTCAATGACACTTATCGAGTAATATACTATGTGAAAGAGGAAAAAATTCTGAATGAGACACACTTCAGGTCATGTCGAGCTGTAATATTTTACTGCTGCTATAATGACCGAAGTACAAAAGTAGCTTTTACTCTGATATGATCAAGATAACTTGAGAAATATGAAAATGAAAATGAAGCCTATCGTGTCATATACCAAATGAAAGAGCGAAAAATTCTGAATAAGATAAACCATTTCAAAGTGGTCAGTACGGCCAATATGTAAATTTATCTTTCAATACTCTCTGTTTTTGGTACAAAATAATTCGTTACAAGTCTAATTGTCAATGATACTTATCGAGTAATATACTATGTGAAAGAAGAAAAAAATCTGAATGAGACACACTTCAGGTCATGTCGAGCTGTAATATTTTACTGCTGCTATAATGACCGAAGTACAAAAGTAGCTTTTACTCTGATATGATCAAGATAACTTGAGAAATATCAAAATGAAAATGAAACCTATCGTGTCATATACCAAATGAAAGAGCGAAAAATTCTGAATATGATAAACTTTTTCAAAGTGGTCAGTACGGACAATATGTAAATTTATCTTTCAATACTCTCTGTTTTTGGTACACAATAATTCGTTACAAGTCTAATTGTCAATGATACTTATCGAGTAATATACTATGTGAAAGAAGAAAAAAATCTGAATGAGACACACTTCAGGTCATGTCGAGCTGTAATATTTTACTGCTGCTATAATGACCGAAGTACAAAAGTTGCTTTTACTCTGATATGATCAAGATAACTTGAGAAATATCAAAATGAAAATGAAACCTATCGTGTCATATACCAAATGAAAGAGCGAAAAATTCTGAATATGATAAACTATTTCAAAGTGGTCAGTACGGACAATATGTAAATTTATCTTTCAATACTCTCTGTTTTTGGTACACAATAATTCGTTACAAGTCTAATTGTCAATGATACTTATCGAGTAATATACTATGTGAAAGAGGAAAAAATTCTGAATGAGACACACTTCAGGTCATGTCGAGCTGTAATATTTTACTGTTGCTATAATGACCGAAGTACAAAAGTAGCTTTTACTCTGATATGATCAGATAACTTGAGAAATATCAAAATGAAAATGAAACCTATCGTGTCATATACCAAATGAAAGAGCGAAAAATTCTGAATAAGATAAACCATTTCAAAGTGGTCAGTACGGCCAATATGTAAATTTATCTTTCAATACTCTCTGTTTTTGGTACAAAATAATTCGTTACAAGTCTAATTGTCAATGATACTTATCGAGTAATATACTATGTGAAAGAGGAAAAAATTCTGAATGAGACACACTTCAGGTCATGTCGAGCTGTAATATTTTACTGTTGCTATAATGACCGAAGTACAAAAGTAGCTTTTACTCTGATATGATCAAGATAACTTGAGAAATATGAAAATGAAAATGAAGCCTATCGTGTCATATACCAAATGAAAGAGCGAAAAATTCTGAATAAGATAAACCATTTCAAAGTGGTCAGTACGGCCAATATGTAAATTTATCTTTCAATACTCTCTGTTTTTGGTACAAAATAATTCGTTACAAGTCTAATTGTCAATGATACTTATCGAGTAATATACTATGTGAAAGAGGAAAAAATTCTGAATGAGACACACTTCAGGTCATGTCGAGCTGTAATATTTTACTGCTGCTATAATGACCGAAGTACAAAAGTAGCTTTTACTCTGATATGATCAAGATAACTTGAGAAATATCAAAATGAAAATGAAACCTATCGTGTCATATACCAAATGAAAGAGCGAAAAATTCTGAATATGATAAACTATTTCAAAGTGGTCAGAACGGCCAATATGTAAATTTATCTTTCAATACTCTGTTTTTGGTACACAATAATTCGTTACAAGTCTAATTGTCAATGATACTTATCGAGTAATATACTATGTGAAAGAAGAAAAAAATCTGAATGAGACACACTTCAGGTCATGTCGAGCTGTAATATTTTACTGCTGCTATAATGACCGAAGTACAAAAGTAGCTTTTACTCTGATATGATCAAGATAACTTGAGAAATATCAAAATGAAAATGAAACCTATCGTGTCATATACCAAATGAAAGAGCGAAAAATTCTGAATATGATAAACTATTTCAAAGTGGTCAGTACCGACAATATGTAAATTTATCTTTCAATACTCTCTGTTTTTGGTACACAATAATTCGTTACAAGTCTAATTGTCAATGATACTTATCGAGTAATATACTATGTGAAAGAGGAAAAAATTCTGAATGAGACACACTTCAGGTCATGTCGAGCTGTAATATTTTACTGTTGCTATAATGACCGAAGTACAAAAGTAGCTTTTACTCTGATATGATCAGATAACTTGAGAAATATCAAAATGAAAATGAAACCTATCGTGTCATATACCAAATGAAAGAGCGAAAAATTCTGAATAAGATAAACCATTTCAAAGTGGTCAGTACGGCCAATATGTAAATTTATCTTTCAATACTCTCTGTTTTTGGTACAAAATAATTCGTTACAAGTCTAATTGTCAATGATACTTATCGAGTAATATACTATGTGAAAGAGGAAAAAATTCTGAATGAGACACACTTCAGGTCATGTCGAGCTGTAATATTTTACTGTTGCTATAATGACCGAAGTACAAAAGTAGCTTTTACTCTGATATGATCAAGATAACTTGAGAAATATCAAAATGAAAATGAAACCTATCGTGTCATATACCAAATGAAAGAGCGAAAAATTCTGAATAAGATAAACCATTTCAAAGTGGTCAGTACGGCCAATATGTAAATTTATCTTTCAATACTCTCTGTTTTTGGTACAAAATAATTCGTTACAAGTCTAATTGTCAATGATACTTATCGATTAATATACTATGTGAAAGAAGAAAAAAATCTGAATGAGACACACTTCAGGTCATGTCGAGCTGTAATATTTTACTGCTGCTATAATGACCGAAGTACAAAAGTAGCTTTTACTCTGATATGATCAAGATAACTTGAGAAATATCAAAATGAAAATGAAACCTATCGTGTCATATACCAAATGAAAGAGCGAAAAATTCTGAATATGATAAACTATTTCAAAGTGGTCAGAACGGCCAATATGTAAATTTATCTTTCAATACTCTGTTTTTGGTACACAATAATTCGTTACAAGTCTAATTGTCAATGATACTTATCGAGTAATATACTATGTGAAAGAGGAAAAAATTCTGAATGAGACACACTTCAGGTCATGTCGAGCTGTAATATTTTACTGTTGCTATAATGACCGAAGTACAAAAGTAGCTTTTACTCTGATATGATCAGATAACTTGAGAAATATCAAAATGAAAATGAAACCTATCGTGTCATATACCAAATGAAAGAGCGAAAAATTCTGAATAAGATAAACCATTTCAAAGTGGTCAGTACGGCCAATATGTAAATTTATCTTTCAATACTCTCTGTTTTTGGTACAAAATAATTCGTTACAAGTCTAATTGTCAATGATACTTATCGAGTAATATACTATGTGAAAGAGGAAAAAATTCTGAATGAGACACACTTCAGGTCATGTCGAGCTGTAATATTTTACTGTTGCTATAATGACCGAAGTACAAAAGTAGCTTTTACTCTGATATGATCAAGATAACTTGAGAAATATGAAAATGAAAATGAAGCCTATCGTGTCATATACCAAATGAAAGAGCGAAAAATTCTGAATAAGATAAACCATTTCAAAGTGGTCAGTACGGCCAATATGTAAATTTATCTTTCAATACTCTCTGTTTTTGGTACAAAATAATTCGTTACAAGTCTAATTGTCAATGATACTTATCGAGTAATATACTATGTGAAAGAAGAAAAAAATCTGAATGAGACACACTTCAGGTCATGTCGAGCTGTAATATTTTACTGCTGCTATAATGACCGAAGTACAAAAGTAGCTTTTACTCTGATATGATCAAGATAACTTGAGAAATATCAAAATGAAAATGAAACCTATCGTGTCATATACCAAATGAAAGAGCGAAAAATTCTGAATATGATAAACTATTTCAAAGTGGTCAGAACGGCCAATATGTAAATTTATCTTTCAATACTCTGTTTTTGGTACACAATAATTCGTTACAAGTCTAATTGTCAATGATACTTATCGAGTAATATACTATGTGAAAGAAGAAAAAAATCTGAATGAGACACACTTCAGGTCATGTCGAGCTGTAATATTTTACTGCTGCTATAATGACCGAAGTACAAAAGTAGCTTTTACTCTGATATGATCAAGATAACTTGAGAAATATCAAAATGAAAATGAAACCTATCGTGTCATATACCAAATGAAAGAGCGAAAAATTCTGAATATGATAAACTATTTCAAAGTGGTCAGTACCGACAATATGTAAATTTATCTTTCAATACTCTCTGTTTTTGGTACACAATAATTCGTTACAAGTCTAATTGTCAATGATACTTATCGAGTAATATACTATGTGAAAGAGGAAAAAATTCTGAATGAGACACACTTCAGGTCATGTCGAGCTGTAATATTTTACTGTTGCTATAATGACCGAAGTACAAAAGTAGCTTTTACTCTGATATGATCAGATAACTTGAGAAATATCAAAATGAAAATGAAACCTATCGTGTCATATACCAAATGAAAGAGCGAAAAATTCTGAATAAGATAAACCATTTCAAAGTGGTCAGTACGGCCAATATGTAAATTTATCTTTCAATACTCTCTGTTTTTGGTACAAAATAATTCGTTACAAGTCTAATTGTCAATGATACTTATCGAGTAATATACTATGTGAAAGAGGAAAAAATTCTGAATGAGACACACTTCAGGTCATGTCGAGCTGTAATATTTTACTGTTGCTATAATGACCGAAGTACAAAAGTAGCTTTTACTCTGATATGATCAAGATAACTTGAGAAATATCAAAATGAAAATGAAACCTATCGTGTCATATACCAAATGAAAGAGCGAAAAATTCTGAATAAGATAAACCATTTCAAAGTGGTCAGTACGGCCAATATGTAAATTTATCTTTCAATACTCTCTGTTTTTGGTACAAAATAATTCGTTACAAGTCTAATTGTCAATGATACTTATCGATTAATATACTATGTGAAAGAAGAAAAAAATCTGAATGAGACACACTTCAGGTCATGTCGAGCTGTAATATTTTACTGCTGCTATAATGACCGAAGTACAAAAGTAGCTTTTACTCTGATATGATCAAGATAACTTGAGAAATATCAAAATGAAAATGAAACCTATCGTGTCATATACCAAATGAAAGAGCGAAAAATTCTGAATATGATAAACTATTTCAAAGTGGTCAGAACGGCCAATATGTAAATTTATCTTTCAATACTCTGTTTTTGGTACACAATAATTCGTTACAAGTCTAATTGTCAATGATACTTATCGAGTAATATACTATGTGAAAGAAGAAAAAAATCTGAATGAGACACACTTCAGGTCATGTCGAGCTGTAATATTTTACTGCTGCTATAATGACCGAAGTACAAAAGTAGCTTTTACTCTGATATGATCAAGATAACTTGAGAAATATCAAAATGAAAATGAAACCTATCGTGTCATATACCAAATGAAAGAGCGAAAAATTCTGAATATGATAAACTATTTCAAAGTGGTCAGTACGGACAATATGTAAATTTATCTTTCAATACTCTCTGTTTTTGGTACACAATAATTCGTTACAAGTCTAATTGTCAATGATACTTATCGAGTAATATACTATGTGAAAGAGGAAAAAATTCTGAATGAGACACACTTCAGGTCATGTCGAGCTGTAATATTTTACTGTTGCTATAATGACCGAAGTACAAAAGTAGCTTTTACTCTGATATGATCAGATAACTTGAGAAATATCAAAATGAAAATGAAACCTATCGTGTCATATACCAAATGAAAGAGCGAAAAATTCTGAATAAGATAAACCATTTCAAAGTGGTCAGTACGGCCAATATGTAAATTTATCTTTCAATACTCTCTGTTTTTGGTACAAAATAATTCGTTACAAGTCTAATTGTCAATGATACTTATCGAGTAATATACTATGTGAAAGAGGAAAAAATTCTGAATGAGACACACTTCAGGTCATGTCGAGCTGTAATATTTTACTGTTGCTATAATGACCGAAGTACAAAAGTAGCTTTTACTCTGATATGATCAAGATAACTTGAGAAATATCAAAATGAAAATGAAACCTATCGTGTCATATACCAAATGAAAGAGCGAAAAATTCTGAATAAGATAAACCATTTCAAAGTGGTCAGTACGGGCAATATGTAAATTTATCTTTCAATACTCTCTGTTTTTGGTACAAAATAATTCGTTACAAGTCTAATTGTCAATGATACTTATCGATTAAGAGGCATGTTCCCTAAGACTCGATCATATTCGACCACCCCCCGGACACGTGCGCTAGCAATGAGAACTGGGGGTCCATACTTGGGTGTTAGGAGTGTCATCGGCCCTTATTACACAAAACAGCTGAAATTTCCTGTTTCTGCCCTCAGGCTATTAGAAAAATTAATTTCAAAAATAAAGTTTTAAAAATCATAATTTCTCAAATTGTTGAGATGAAGTCTAAATATCATTTGCGATGCGTCTAGGGTGCACAGAGGTTGCTAATACACTATTAGCATCGAATGTGCGTTGATTCCTAAACCACTTTTTTGACTCAAAATTTTGGTTATTTCGGACAAATTATCGCTTGTTGTAGATTGCTGCAAAGATTTCCGACCAGGTATTGTAGCCTAAGCAATTGTGCATTGATTTCACTTAAAACCGGGTTCTTCCCGTTAGACCATCTTGCCGAAATTTTCGTTCGAATTTCCGTCATTGATGGTTTTCCGAACAAATGTATTTTTCAAACGTATTTTCCAAACGATTGGTGGGGAATTGTGCTCTACACAAAGTTTCGAGGTGAGACCAGTAAAGTGACACAAGAAGCCGATCACTTGGATCAATTTTAAAATTTCGATTTTCATGACCCGGGGGTCATGGTCTGAAAATTTCTAAATTTCTAAAGTTTGAAATGTTTTCATTTATGTGGCTTATTGTGAAGTACTAATGATGTGAATAATATTCAACCAATGCTCAATGGCTGATCTATATTTTCAGCCATTTTTTCGAAAATTTTCTTTCTAAATGAATGCGAAAAATCAGAATTGTGTTTGAATAAGTTTCCAACTGGCTTTCTGTAACATTCTGTCATAGTACTTTACAATGTACATAATCAATATGAAAATCGTTTATTTTTGAAAATTCAAAAAATTCAATTTAAGTGTCTACTTTTTCGGAAATTTTTTGAAATATTGCAGTTTGTCGACTCGACAATGAGCAAATGACAATGATTATGTGAAGTTTCATGACGAGCAAACATAGTAGAACAGAAATCCCGGCATTCGGCTCACTTTTCAAAAATCGATTTCCATGACCCCGGGGTCATGGCAAAAAAAAAAGAATTTTCGAAATTGAACGATTTTCATATTGATTATGTACATTGCAAAGTACTATGACAGAATGTTACAGAAAGTAAGTTGGAAACTGATTCAAGCACAATTCTGATTTTTCGCGCGCAATCAGAATGAAAATTTTCGAAAAAAATGGTTGAAAATATATAACAGCCATTGAGCATTGGTTGAATAATATTCACATCATTAGTACTTCACAATAAGCCACATAAATGAAAACATTTCAAACTTGAAAAATTTTGAAATTTTCGGACCATGACCCCCGGGTCATGAAAATCGAAATTTTCAAATTGATCCAACTGATCGGCTTCTTGTGTCACTTTACTGGTCTCACCTCGAAACTTTGTGTAGAGCACAATTCCGCACCAATCGTTTGGAAAATACGTTTGAAAAATACATTTGTTCGGGAAAACCATCGATGACGGAAATTCGAACGAAAATTTCGGCAAGATGGTCTAACGGGAAGAACCCGGTTTTAAGTGAAATCAATGCAGAATTGCTTAGGCTACAATACCTGGTCGGAAATCTTTGCAGCAATCTACAACAAGCGATAATTTATACGAAATAACCAAAATTTTGAGTCAAAAAAGTGGTTTAGGAATCAACGCACATTCGATGCTAATAGTGTATTAGCAACCTTTGTGCACCCTAGACGCATCGCAAATGATATTTAGACTTCTTCTCAACAATTTGAAAAATTATGATTTTTTAACGTTTTTTATTAAAATATATATTTTTTAATAGCCTGAGGGCACAAACAGGAAATTTCTGCTGTTTTGTATAATAAGGGCCGGTGACACTCCTAACACCCAAGTATGGACCCCCAGTTCCCATTGCTAGCGCACGTGTCCGGGGGGTGGTCGAGTCTTAACGGCCATCTCTCTTAATATACTATGTGAAAGAAGAAAAAAATCTGAATGAGACACACTTCAGGTCATGTCGAGCTGTAATATTTTACTGCTGCTATAATGACCGAAGTACAAAAGTAGCTTTTACTCTGATATGATCAAGATAACTTGAGAAAATTCAAAATGAAAATGAAACCTATCGTGTCATATACCAAATGAAAGAGCGAAAAATTCTGAATATGATAAACTATTTCAAAGTGGTCAGTACGGACAATATGTAAATTTATCTTTCAATACTCTCTGTTTTTGGTACACAATAATTCGTTACAAGTCTAATTGTCAATGATACTTATCGAGTAATATACTATGTGAAAGAGGAAAAAATTCTGAATGAGACACACTTCAGGTCATGTCGAGCTGTAATATTTTACTGTTGCTATAATGACCGAAGTACAAAAGTAGCTTTTACTCTGATATGATCAGATAACTTGAGAAATATCAAAATGAAAATGAAACCTATCGTGTCATATACCAAATGAAAGAGCGAAAAATTCTGAATAAGATAAACCATTTCAAAGTGGTCAGTACGGCCAATATGTAAATTTATCTTTCAATACTCTCTGTTTTTGGTACAAAATAATTCGTTACAAGTCTAATTGTCAATGATACTTATCGAGTAATATACTATGTGAAAGAGGAAAAAATTCTGAATGAGACACACTTCAGGTCATGTCGAGCTGTAATATTTTACTGTTGCTATAATGACCGAAGTACAAAAGTAGCTTTTACTCTGATATGATCAAGATAACTTGAGAAATATCAAAATGAAAATGAAACCTATCGTGTCATATACCAAATGAAAGAGCGAAAAATTCTGAATAAGATAAACCATTTCAAAGTGGTCAGTACGGCCAATATGTAAATTTATCTTTCAATACTCTCTGTTTTTGGTACAAAATAATTCGTTACAAGTCTAATTGTCAATGATACTTATCGATTAATATACTATGTGAAAGAAGAAAAAAATCTGAATGAGACACACTTCAGGTCATGTCGAGCTGTAATATTTTACTGCTGCTATAATGACCGAAGTACAAAAGTAGCTTTTACTCTGATATGATCAAGATAACTTGAGAAATATCAAAATGAAAATGAAACCTATCGTGTCATATACCAAATGAAAGAGCGAAAAATTCTGAATATGATAAACTATTTCAAAGTGGTCAGTACGGACAATATGTAAATTTATCTTTCAATACTCTCTGTTTTTGGTACACAATAATTCGTTACAAGTCTAATTGTCAATGATACTTATCGATTAATATACTATGTGAAAGAAGAAAAAAATCTGAATGAGACACACTTCAGGTCATGTCGAGCTGTAATATTTTACTGCTGCTATAATGACCGAAGTACAAAAGTAGCTTTTACTCTGATATGAACAAGATAACTTGAGAAATATCAAAATGAAAATGAAACCTATCGTGTCATACACCAAATGAAAGAGCGAAAAATTCTGAATAAGATAAACCATTTCAAAGTGGTCAGTACGGCCAATATGTAAATTTATCTTTCAATACTCTCTGTTTTTGGTACAAAATAATTCGTTACAAGTCTAATTGTCAATGATACTTATCGATTAATATACTATGTGAAAGAGGAAAAAATTCTGAATGAGACACACTTCAGGTCATGTCGAGCTGTAATATTTTACTGCTGCTTTAGTGACCGAAGTACAAAAGTAGCTTTTACTCTGATATGATCAAGATAACTTGAGAAATATGAAAATGAAAATGAAACCTATCGTGTCATATACCAAATGAAAGAGCGAAAAATTCTGAATAAGATAAACCATTTCAAAGTGGTCAGTACTAGGGTGGCAAGAATGGCGCAAGAGTATTCGTTCCCACTGGCAGTCTTGGCCGAGTTATCGGGGAGAGAGGCATTTACGATCTCTCTCTCATCGAATGAGCCGGGAGAGGGGGTCATTGTCTCGAATAGTCAAAAAACAGTCGAGTCGAAATCGAATGGAAAGGTTTTTCTCAGCACTGCATTGACCAAATTCAAAACTTTTTAAACTTCTGACATAAGCTCATTAAGTGCTATAAAACGAAGCCAAATTTAACAATTTTTTTCAAAAAAATGTTTTGTTAATAATTTGTTGGTTTATGATACAATAATATTATTAATTTGATAACAATTATTATGGCAATACTATTATTAAAGTTCCAATTCGTCATCAGATTCAAACTCTTCAATCTCACTCATATCCCATTTAATGTATTGGGATACGGTATTCATCAAAGAAAAAGAGAAATTTGAATTTGAATTATTTGATGCGAATTGTGTAACATTTTAAAGATCTCGTTATGCTGATTTCAAATATACAAAATTTGTCTAGTTTTGTTCAAACACGGCCTTGAAAAACGCTCGACTCGACTTCGATTCGACCCAAAAACGATTATCCGAGGGAGAGAGATAGAGACTGCCAAGGGGAATGAATATCCTCTCCATTCGACCTCGACTCGATAGAGACTACAAAACAGGCTCATTCGAGAGCAATTCTCGCCACCCTAGTCAGTACGGCCAATATGTAAATTTATCTTTCAATACTCTCTGTTTTTGGTACAAAATAATTCGTTACAAGTCTAATTGTCAATGATACTTATCGATTAATATACTATGTGAAAGAAGAAAAAAATCTGAATGAGACACACTTCAGGTCATGTCGAGCTGTAATATTTTACTGCTGCTATAATGACCGAAGTACAAAAGTAGCTTTTACTCTGATATGAACAAGATAACTTGAGAAATATCAAAATGAAAATGAAACCTATCGTGTCATACACCAAATGAAAGAGCGAAAAATTCTGAATAAGATAAACCATTTCAAAGTGGTCAGTACGGCCAATATGTAAATTTATCTTTCAATACTCTCTGTTTTTGGTACAAAATAATTCGTTACAAGTCTAATTGTCAATGATACTTATCGATTAATATACTATGTGAAAGAGGAAAAAATTCTGAATGAGACACACTTCAGGTCATGTCGAGCTGTAATATTTTACTGCTGCTTTAGTGACCGAAGTACAAAAGTAGCTTTTACTCTGATATGATCAAGATAACTTGAGAAATATGAAAATGAAAATGAAACCTATCGTGTCATATACCAAATGAAAGAGCGAAAAATTCTGAATAAGATAAACCATTTCAAAGTGGTCAGTACGGCCAATATGTAAATTTATCTTTCAATACTCTCTGTTTTTGGTACAAAATAATTCGTTACAAGTCTAATTGTCAATGATACTTATCGAGTAATATACTATGTGAAAGAGGAAAAAATTCTGAATGAGACACACTTCAGGTCATTTCGAGCTGTAATATTTTACTGTTGCTATAATGACCGAAGTACAAAAGTAGCTTTTACTCTGATATGATCAAGATAACTTGAGAAATATCAAAATGAAAATGAAACCTATCGTGTCATATACCAAATGAAAGAGCGAAAAATTCTGAATAAGATAAACCATTTCAAAGTGGTCAGTACGGCCAATATGTAAATTTATCTTTCAATACTCTCTGTTTTTGGTACAAAATAATTCGTTACAAGTCTAATTGTCAATGATACTTATCGATTAATATACTATGTGAAAGAAGAAAAAAATCTGAATGAGACACACTTCAGGTCATGTCGAGCTGTAATATTTTACTGCTGCTATAATGACCGAAGTACAAAAGTAGCTTTTACTCTGATATGAACAAGATAACTTGAGAAATATCAAAATGAAAATGAAACCTATCGTGTCATACACCAAATGAAAGAGCGAAAAATTCTGAATAAGATAAACCATTTCAAAGTGGTCAGTACGGCCAATATGTAAATTTATCTTTCAATACTCTCTGTTTTTGGTACAAAATAATTCGTTACAAGTCTAATTGTCAATGATACTTATCGATTAATATACTATGTGAAAGAGGAAAAAATTCTGAATGAGACACACTTCAGGTCATGTCGAGCTGTAATATTTTACTGCTGCTTTAGTGACCGAAGTACAAAAGTAGCTTTTACTCTGATATGATCAAGATAACTTGAGAAATATGAAAATGAAAATGAAACCTATCGTGTCACATACCAAATGAAAGAGCGAAAAATTCTGAATAAGATAAACCATTTCAAAGTGGTCAGTACGGCCAATATGTAAATTTATCTTTCAATACTCTCTGTTTTTGGTACAAAATAATTCGTTACAAGTCTAATTGTCAATGATACTTATCGAGTAATATACTATGTGAAAGAGGAAAAAATTCTGAATGAGACACACTTCAGGTCATGTCGAGCTGTAATATTTTACTGCTGCTATAATGACCGAAGTAGAAAAGTAGCTTTTACTCTGATATGAACAAGATAACTTGAGAAATATCAAAATGAAAATGAAACCTATCGTGTCATACACCAAATGAAAGAGCGAAAAATTCTGAATAAGATAAACCATTTCAAAGTGGTCAGTACGGCCAATATGTAAATTTATCTTTCAATACTCTCTGTTTTTGGTACAAAATAATTCGTTACAAGTCTAATTGTCAATGATACTTATCGATTAATATACTATGTGAAAGAGGAAAAAATTCTGAATGAGACACACTTCAGGTCATGTCGAGCTGTAATATTTTACTGCTGCTATAATGACCGAAGTACAAAAGTAGCTTTTACTCTGATATGAACAAGATAACTTGAGAAATATCAAAATGAAAATGAAACCTATCGTGTCATAAACCAAATGAAAGAGCGAAAAATTCTGAATAAGATAAACCATTTCAAAGTGGTCAGTACGGCCAATATGTAAATTTATCTTTCAATACTCTCTGTTTTTGGTACAAAATAATTCGTTACAAGTCTAATTGTCAATGATACTTATCGATTAATATACTATGTGAAAGAGGAAAAAATTCTGAATGAGACACACTTCAGGTCATGTCGAGCTGTAATATTTTACTGCTGCTTTAGTGACCGAAGTACAAAAGTAGCTTTTACTCTGATATGATCAAGATAACTTGAGAAATATGAAAATGAAAATGAAACCTATCGTGTCATATACCAAATGAAAGAGCGAAAAATTCTGAATAAGATAAACCATTTCAAAGTGGTCAGTACGGCCAATATGTAAATTTATCTTTCAATACTCTCTGTTTTTGGTACAAAATAATTCGTTACAAGTCTAATTGTCAATGATACTTATCGAGTAATATACTATGTGAAAGAGGAAAAAATTCTGAATGAGACACACTTCAGGTCATGTCGAGCTGTAATATTTTACTGCTGCTATAATGACCGAAGTAGAAAAGTAGCTTTTACTCTGATATGAACAAGATAACTTGAGAAATATCAAAATGAAAATGAAACCTATCGTGTCATACACCAAATGAAAGAGCGAAAAATTCTGAATAAGATAAACCATTTCAAAGTGGTCAGTACGGCCAATATGTAAATTTATCTTTCAATACTCTCTGTTTTTGGTACAAAATAATTCGTTACAAGTCTAATTGTCAATGATACTTATCGATTAATATACTATGTGAAAGAGGAAAAAATTCTGAATGAGACACACTTCAGGTCATGTCGAGCTGTAATATTTTACTGCTGCTATAATGACCGAAGTACAAAAGTAGCTTTTACTCTGATATGAACAAGATAACTTGAGAAATATCAAAATGAAAATGAAACCTATCGTGTCATAAACCAAATGAAAGAGCGAAAAATTCTGAATAAGATAAACCATTTCAAAGTGGTCAGTACGGCCAATATGTAAATTTATCTTTCAATACTCTCTGTTTTTGGTACAAAATAATTCGTTACAAGTCTAATTGTCAATGATACTTATCGATTAATATACTATGTGAAAGAGGAAAAAATTCTGAATGAGACACACTTCAGGTCATGTCGAGCTGTAATATTTTACTGCTGCTTTAGTGACCGAAGTACAAAAGTAGCTTTTACTCTGATATGATCAAGATAACTTGAGAAATATGAAAATGAAAATGAAACCTATCGTGTCATATACCAAATGAAAGAGCGAAAAATTCTGAATAAGATAAACCATTTCAAAGTGGTCAGTACGGCCAATATGTAAATTTATCTTTCAATACTCTCTGTTTTTGGTACAAAATAATTCGTTACAAGTCTAATTGTCAATGATACTTATCGAGTAATATACTATGTGAAAGAGGAAAAAATTCTGAATGAGACACACTTCAGGTCATGTCGAGCTGTAATATTTTACTGTTGCTATAATGACCGAAGTACAAAAGTAGCTTTTACTCTGATATGATCAAGATAACTTGAGAAATATCAAAATGAAAATGAAACCTATCGTGTCATATACCAAATGAAAGAGCGAAAAATTCTGAATAAGATAAACCATTTCAAAGTGGTCAGTACGGCCAATATGTAAATTTATCTTTCAATACTCTCTGTTTTTGGTACAAAATAATTCGTTACAAGTCTAATTGTCAATGATACTTATCGATTAATATACTATGTGAAAGAAGAAAAAAATCTGAATGAGACACACTTCAGGTCATGTCGAGCTGTAATATTTTACTGCTGCTATAATGACCGAAGTACAAAAGTAGCTTTTACTCTGATATGAACAAGATAACTTGAGAAATATCAAAATGAAAATGAAACCTATCGTGTCATACACCAAATGAAAGAGCGAAAAATTCTGAATAAGATAAACCATTTCAAAGTGGTCAGTACGGCCAATATGTAAATTTATCTTTCAATACTCTCTGTTTTTGGTACAAAATAATTCGTTACAAGTCTAATTGTCAATGATACTTATCGATTAATATACTATGTGAAAGAGGAAAAAATTCTGAATGAGACACACTTCAGGTCATGTCGAGCTGTAATATTTTACTGCTGCTTTAGTGACCGAAGTACAAAAGTAGCTTTTACTCTGATATGATCAAGATAACTTGAGAAATATGAAAATGAAAATGAAACCTATCGTGTCACATACCAAATGAAAGAGCGAAAAATTCTGAATAAGATAAACCATTTCAAAGTGGTCAGTACGGCCAATATGTAAATTTATCTTTCAATACTCTCTGTTTTTGGTACAAAATAATTCGTTACAAGTCTAATTGTCAATGATACTTATCGAGTAATATACTATGTGAAAGAGGAAAAAATTCTGAATGAGACACACTTCAGGTCATGTCGAGCTGTAATATTTTACTGCTGCTATAATGACCGAAGTAGAAAAGTAGCTTTTACTCTGATATGAACAAGATAACTTGAGAAATATCAAAATGAAAATGAAACCTATCGTGTCATACACCAAATGAAAGAGCGAAAAATTCTGAATAAGATAAACCATTTCAAAGTGGTCAGTACGGCCAATATGTAAATTTATCTTTCAATACTCTCTGTTTTTGGTACAAAATAATTCGTTACAAGTCTAATTGTCAATGATACTTATCGATTAATATACTATGTGAAAGAGGAAAAAATTCTGAATGAGACACACTTCAGGTCATGTCGAGCTGTAATATTTTACTGCTGATATAATGACCGAAGTACAAAAGTAGCTTTTACTCTGATATGAACAAGATAACTTGAGAAATATCAAAATGAAAATGAAACCTATCGTGTCATATACCAAATGAAAGAGCGAAAAATTCTGAATATGATAAACTATTTCAAAGTGGTCAGAACGGCCAATATGTAAATTTATCTTTCAATACTCTGTTTTTGGTACACAATAATTCGTTACAAGTCTAATTGTCAATGATACTTATCGAGTAATATACTATGTGAAAGAAGAAAAAAATCTGAATGAGACACACTTCAGGTCATGTCGAGCTGTAATATTTTACTGCTGCTATAATGACCGAAGTACAAAAGTAGCTTTTACTCTGATATGATCAAGATAACTTGAGAAATATCAAAATGAAAATGAAACCTATCGTGTCATATACCAAATGAAAGAGCGAAAAATTCTGAATATGATAAACTATTTCAAAGTGGTCAGTACGGACAATATGTAAATTTATCTTTCAATACTCTCTGTTTTTGGTACACAATAATTCGTTACAAGTCTAATTGTCAATGATACTTATCGAGTAATATACTATGTGAAAGAGGAAAAAATTCTGAATGAGACACACTTCAGGTCATGTCGAGCTGTAATATTTTACTGTTGCTATAATGACCGAAGTACAAAAGTAGCTTTTACTCTGATATGATCAGATAACTTGAGAAATATCAAAATGAAAATGAAACCTATCGTGTCATATACCAAATGAAAGAGCGAAAAATTCTGAATAAGATAAACCATTTCAAAGTGGTCAGTACGGCCAATATGTAAATTTATCTTTCAATACTCTCTGTTTTTGGTACAAAATAATTCGTTACAAGTCTAATTGTCAATGATACTTATCGAGTAATATACTATGTGAAAGAGGAAAAAATTCTGAATGAGACACACTTCAGGTCATGTCGAGCTGTAATATTTTACTGTTGCTATAATGACCGAAGTACAAAAGTAGCTTTTACTCTGATATGATCAAGATAACTTGAGAAATATCAAAATGAAAATGAAACCTATCGTGTCATATACCAAATGAAAGAGCGAAAAATTCTGAATAAGATAAACCATTTCAAAGTGGTCAGTACGGGCAATATGTAAATTTATCTTTCAATACTCTCTGTTTTTGGTACAAAATAATTCGTTACAAGTCTAATTGTCAATGATACTTATCGATTAATATACTATGTGAAAGAAGAAAAAAATCTGAATGAGACACACTTCAGGTCATGTCGAGCTGTAATATTTTACTGCTGCTATAATGACCGAAGTACAAAAGTAGCTTTTACTCTGATATGATCAAGATAACTTGAGAAAATTCAAAATGAAAATGAAACCTATCGTGTCATATACCAAATGAAAGAGCGAAAAATTCTGAATATGATAAACTATTTCAAAGTGGTCAGTACGGACAATATGTAAATTTATCTTTCAATACTCTCTGTTTTTGGTACACAATAATTCGTTACAAGTCTAATTGTCAATGATACTTATCGAGTAATATACTATGTGAAAGAGGAAAAAATTCTGAATGAGACACACTTCAGGTCATGTCGAGCTGTAATATTTTACTGTTGCTATAATGACCGAAGTACAAAAGTAGCTTTTACTCTGATATGATCAGATAACTTGAGAAATATCAAAATGAAAATGAAACCTATCGTGTCATATACCAAATGAAAGAGCGAAAAATTCTGAATAAGATAAACCATTTCAAAGTGGTCAGTACGGCCAATATGTAAATTTATCTTTCAATACTCTCTGTTTTTGGTACAAAATAATTCGTTACAAGTCTAATTGTCAATGATACTTATCGAGTAATATACTATGTGAAAGAGGAAAAAATTCTGAATGAGACACACTTCAGGTCATGTCGAGCTGTAATATTTTACTGTTGCTATAATGACCGAAGTACAAAAGTAGCTTTTACTCTGATATGATCAAGATAACTTGAGAAATATCAAAATGAAAATGAAACCTATCGTGTCATATACCAAATGAAAGAGCGAAAAATTCTGAATAAGATAAACCATTTCAAAGTGGTCAGTACGGCCAATATGTAAATTTATCTTTCAATACTCTCTGTTTTTGGTACAAAATAATTCGTTACAAGTCTAATTGTCAATGATACTTATCGATTAATATACTATGTGAAAGAAGAAAAAAATCTGAATGAGACACACTTCAGGTCATGTCGAGCTGTAATATTTTACTGCTGCTATAATGACCGAAGTACAAAAGTAGCTTTTACTCTGATATGATCAAGATAACTTGAGAAATATCAAAATGAAAATGAAACCTATCGTGTCATATACCAAATGAAAGAGCGAAAAATTCTGAATATGATAAACTATTTCAAAGTGGTCAGTACGGACAATATGTAAATTTATCTTTCAATACTCTCTGTTTTTGGTACACAATAATTCGTTACAAGTCTAATTGTCAATGATACTTATCGATTAATATACTATGTGAAAGAAGAAAAAAATCTGAATGAGACACACTTCAGGTCATGTCGAGCTGTAATATTTTACTGCTGCTATAATGACCGAAGTACAAAAGTAGCTTTTACTCTGATATGAACAAGATAACTTGAGAAATATCAAAATGAAAATGAAACCTATCGTGTCATACACCAAATGAAAGAGCGAAAAATTCTGAATAAGATAAACCATTTCAAAGTGGTCAGTACGGCCAATATGTAAATTTATCTTTCAATACTCTCTGTTTTTGGTACAAAATAATTCGTTACAAGTCTAATTGTCAATGATACTTATCGATTAATATACTATGTGAAAGAGGAAAAAATTCTGAATGAGACACACTTCAGGTCATGTCGAGCTGTAATATTTTACTGCTGCTTTAGTGACCGAAGTACAAAAGTAGCTTTTACTCTGATATGATCAAGATAACTTGAGAAATATGAAAATGAAAATGAAACCTATCGTGTCATATACCAAATGAAAGAGCGAAAAATTCTGAATAAGATAAACCATTTCAAAGTGGTCAGTACTAGGGTGGCAAGAATGGCGCAAGAGTATTCGTTCCCACTGGCAGTCTTGGCCGAGTTATCGGGGAGAGAGGCATTTACGATCTCTCTCTCATCGAATGAGCCGGGAGAGGGGGTCATTGTCTCGAATAGTCAAAAAACAGTCGAGTCGAAATCGAATGGAAAGGTTTTTCTCAGCACTGCATTGACCAAATTCAAAACTTTTTAAACTTCTGACATAAGCTCATTAAGTGCTATAAAACGAAGCCAAATTTAACAATTTTTTTCAAAAAAATGTTTTGTTAATAATTTGTTGGTTTATGATACAATAATATTATTAATTTGATAACAATTATTATGGCAATACTATTATTAAAGTTCCAATTCGTCATCAGATTCAAACTCTTCAATCTCACTCATATCCCATTTAATGTATTGGGATACGGTATTCATCAAAGAAAAAGAGAAATTTGAATTTGAATTATTTGATGCGAATTGTGTAACATTTTAAAGATCTCGTTATGCTGATTTCAAATATACAAAATTTGTCTAGTTTTGTTCAAACACGGCCTTGAAAAACGCTCGACTCGACTTCGATTCGACCCAAAAACGATTATCCGAGGGAGAGAGATAGAGACTGCCAAGGGGAATGAATATCCTCTCCATTCGACCTCGACTCGATAGAGACTACAAAACAGGCTCATTCGAGAGCAATTCTCGCCACCCTAGTCAGTACGGCCAATATGTAAATTTATCTTTCAATACTCTCTGTTTTTGGTACAAAATAATTCGTTACAAGTCTAATTGTCAATGATACTTATCGATTAATATACTATGTGAAAGAAGAAAAAAATCTGAATGAGACACACTTCAGGTCATGTCGAGCTGTAATATTTTACTGCTGCTATAATGACCGAAGTACAAAAGTAGCTTTTACTCTGATATGAACAAGATAACTTGAGAAATATCAAAATGAAAATGAAACCTATCGTGTCATACACCAAATGAAAGAGCGAAAAATTCTGAATAAGATAAACCATTTCAAAGTGGTCAGTACGGCCAATATGTAAATTTATCTTTCAATACTCTCTGTTTTTGGTACAAAATAATTCGTTACAAGTCTAATTGTCAATGATACTTATCGATTAATATACTATGTGAAAGAGGAAAAAATTCTGAATGAGACACACTTCAGGTCATGTCGAGCTGTAATATTTTACTGCTGCTTTAGTGACCGAAGTACAAAAGTAGCTTTTACTCTGATATGATCAAGATAACTTGAGAAATATGAAAATGAAAATGAAACCTATCGTGTCATATACCAAATGAAAGAGCGAAAAATTCTGAATAAGATAAACCATTTCAAAGTGGTCAGTACGGCCAATATGTAAATTTATCTTTCAATACTCTCTGTTTTTGGTACAAAATAATTCGTTACAAGTCTAATTGTCAATGATACTTATCGAGTAATATACTATGTGAAAGAGGAAAAAATTCTGAATGAGACACACTTCAGGTCATTTCGAGCTGTAATATTTTACTGTTGCTATAATGACCGAAGTACAAAAGTAGCTTTTACTCTGATATGATCAAGATAACTTGAGAAATATCAAAATGAAAATGAAACCTATCGTGTCATATACCAAATGAAAGAGCGAAAAATTCTGAATAAGATAAACCATTTCAAAGTGGTCAGTACGGCCAATATGTAAATTTATCTTTCAATACTCTCTGTTTTTGGTACAAAATAATTCGTTACAAGTCTAATTGTCAATGATACTTATCGATTAATATACTATGTGAAAGAAGAAAAAAATCTGAATGAGACACACTTCAGGTCATGTCGAGCTGTAATATTTTACTGCTGCTATAATGACCGAAGTACAAAAGTAGCTTTTACTCTGATATGAACAAGATAACTTGAGAAATATCAAAATGAAAATGAAACCTATCGTGTCATACACCAAATGAAAGAGCGAAAAATTCTGAATAAGATAAACCATTTCAAAGTGGTCAGTACGGCCAATATGTAAATTTATCTTTCAATACTCTCTGTTTTTGGTACAAAATAATTCGTTACAAGTCTAATTGTCAATGATACTTATCGATTAATATACTATGTGAAAGAGGAAAAAATTCTGAATGAGACACACTTCAGGTCATGTCGAGCTGTAATATTTTACTGCTGCTTTAGTGACCGAAGTACAAAAGTAGCTTTTACTCTGATATGATCAAGATAACTTGAGAAATATGAAAATGAAAATGAAACCTATCGTGTCACATACCAAATGAAAGAGCGAAAAATTCTGAATAAGATAAACCATTTCAAAGTGGTCAGTACGGCCAATATGTAAATTTATCTTTCAATACTCTCTGTTTTTGGTACAAAATAATTCGTTACAAGTCTAATTGTCAATGATACTTATCGAGTAATATACTATGTGAAAGAGGAAAAAATTCTGAATGAGACACACTTCAGGTCATGTCGAGCTGTAATATTTTACTGCTGCTATAATGACCGAAGTAGAAAAGTAGCTTTTACTCTGATATGAACAAGATAACTTGAGAAATATCAAAATGAAAATGAAACCTATCGTGTCATACACCAAATGAAAGAGCGAAAAATTCTGAATAAGATAAACCATTTCAAAGTGGTCAGTACGGCCAATATGTAAATTTATCTTTCAATACTCTCTGTTTTTGGTACAAAATAATTCGTTACAAGTCTAATTGTCAATGATACTTATCGATTAATATACTATGTGAAAGAGGAAAAAATTCTGAATGAGACACACTTCAGGTCATGTCGAGCTGTAATATTTTACTGCTGCTATAATGACCGAAGTACAAAAGTAGCTTTTACTCTGATATGAACAAGATAACTTGAGAAATATCAAAATGAAAATGAAACCTATCGTGTCATAAACCAAATGAAAGAGCGAAAAATTCTGAATAAGATAAACCATTTCAAAGTGGTCAGTACGGCCAATATGTAAATTTATCTTTCAATACTCTCTGTTTTTGGTACAAAATAATTCGTTACAAGTCTAATTGTCAATGATACTTATCGATTAATATACTATGTGAAAGAGGAAAAAATTCTGAATGAGACACACTTCAGGTCATGTCGAGCTGTAATATTTTACTGCTGCTTTAGTGACCGAAGTACAAAAGTAGCTTTTACTCTGATATGATCAAGATAACTTGAGAAATATGAAAATGAAAATGAAACCTATCGTGTCATATACCAAATGAAAGAGCGAAAAATTCTGAATAAGATAAACCATTTCAAAGTGGTCAGTACGGCCAATATGTAAATTTATCTTTCAATACTCTCTGTTTTTGGTACAAAATAATTCGTTACAAGTCTAATTGTCAATGATACTTATCGAGTAATATACTATGTGAAAGAGGAAAAAATTCTGAATGAGACACACTTCAGGTCATGTCGAGCTGTAATATTTTACTGTTGCTATAATGACCGAAGTACAAAAGTAGCTTTTACTCTGATATGATCAAGATAACTTGAGAAATATCAAAATGAAAATGAAACCTATCGTGTCATATACCAAATGAAAGAGCGAAAAATTCTGAATAAGATAAACCATTTCAAAGTGGTCAGTACGGCCAATATGTAAATTTATCTTTCAATACTCTCTGTTTTTGGTACAAAATAATTCGTTACAAGTCTAATTGTCAATGATACTTATCGATTAATATACTATGTGAAAGAAGAAAAAAATCTGAATGAGACACACTTCAGGTCATGTCGAGCTGTAATATTTTACTGCTGCTATAATGACCGAAGTACAAAAGTAGCTTTTACTCTGATATGAACAAGATAACTTGAGAAATATCAAAATGAAAATGAAACCTATCGTGTCATACACCAAATGAAAGAGCGAAAAATTCTGAATAAGATAAACCATTTCAAAGTGGTCAGTACGGCCAATATGTAAATTTATCTTTCAATACTCTCTGTTTTTGGTACAAAATAATTCGTTACAAGTCTAATTGTCAATGATACTTATCGATTAATATACTATGTGAAAGAGGAAAAAATTCTGAATGAGACACACTTCAGGTCATGTCGAGCTGTAATATTTTACTGCTGCTTTAGTGACCGAAGTACAAAAGTAGCTTTTACTCTGATATGATCAAGATAACTTGAGAAATATGAAAATGAAAATGAAACCTATCGTGTCACATACCAAATGAAAGAGCGAAAAATTCTGAATAAGATAAACCATTTCAAAGTGGTCAGTACGGCCAATATGTAAATTTATCTTTCAATACTCTCTGTTTTTGGTACAAAATAATTCGTTACAAGTCTAATTGTCAATGATACTTATCGAGTAATATACTATGTGAAAGAGGAAAAAATTCTGAATGAGACACACTTCAGGTCATGTCGAGCTGTAATATTTTACTGCTGCTATAATGACCGAAGTAGAAAAGTAGCTTTTACTCTGATATGAACAAGATAACTTGAGAAATATCAAAATGAAAATGAAACCTATCGTGTCATACACCAAATGAAAGAGCGAAAAATTCTGAATAAGATAAACCATTTCAAAGTGGTCAGTACGGCCAATATGTAAATTTATCTTTCAATACTCTCTGTTTTTGGTACAAAATAATTCGTTACAAGTCTAATTGTCAATGATACTTATCGATTAATATACTATGTGAAAGAGGAAAAAATTCTGAATGAGACACACTTCAGGTCATGTCGAGCTGTAATATTTTACTGCTGATATAATGACCGAAGTACAAAAGTAGCTTTTACTCTGATATGAACAAGATAACTTGAGAAATATCAAAATGAAAATGAAACCTATCGTGTCATACACCAAATGAAAGAGCGAAAAATTCTGAATAAGATAAACCATTTCAAAGTGGTCAGTACGGCCAATATGTAAATTTATCTTTCAATACTCTCTGTTTTTGGTACAAAATAATTCGTTACAAGTCTAATTGTCAATGATACTTATCGATTAATATACTATGTGAAAGAGGAAAAAATTCTGAATGAGACACACTTCAGGTCATGTCGAGCTGTAATATTTTACTGCTGCTATAATGACCGAAGTACAAAAGTAGCTTTTACTCTGATATGATCAAGATAACTTGAGAAATATCAAAATGAAAATGAAACCTATCGTGTCATATACCAAATGAAAGAGCGAAAAATTCTGAATAAGATAAACCATTTCAAAGTGGTCAGTACGGACAATATGTAAATTTATCTTTCAATACTCTCTGTTTTTGGTACACAATAATTCGTTACAAGTCTAATTGTCAATGATACTTATCGAGTAATATACTATGTGAAAGAGGAAAAAATTCTGAATGAGACACAGTTCAGGTCATGTCGAGCTGTAATATTTTACTGCTGCTATAATGACCGAAGTACAAAAGTAGCTTTTACTGTGATATGATCAAGATAACTTGAGAAATATGAAAATGCAAATGAAACCTATCGTGTCATATACCAAATGAAAGAGCGAAAAAATCTGAATAAGATAAACCATTTCAAAGTGGTCAGTACGGCCAATATGTAAATTTATCTTTCAATACTCTCTGTTTTTGGTACAAAATAATTCGTTACAAGTCTAATTGTCAATGATACTTATCGAATAATATACTATGTGAAAGAGGAAAAAATTCTGAATGAGACACACTTCAGGTCATGTCGAGCTGTAATATTTTACTGCTGCTTTAGTGACCGAAGTACAAAAGTAGCTTTTACTCTGATATGATCAAGATAACTTGAGAAATATGAAAATGAAAATGAAACCTATCGTGTCACATACCAAATGAAAGAGCGAAAAATTCTGAATAAGATAAACCATTTCAAAGTGGTCAGTACGGCCAATATGTAAATTTATCTTTCAATACTCTCTGTTTTTGGTACAAAATAATTCGTTACAAGTCTAATTGTCAATGATACTTATCGAGTAATATACTATGTGAAAGAGGAAAAAATTCTGAATGAGACACACTTCAGGTCATGTCGAGCTGTAATATTTTACTGCTGCTATAATGACCGAAGTAGAAAAGTAGCTTTTACTCTGATATGAACAAGATAACTTGAGAAATATCAAAATGAAAATGAAACCTATCGTGTCATACACCAAATGAAAGAGCGAAAAATTCTGAATAAGATAAACCATTTCAAAGTGGTCAGTACGGCCAATATGTAAATTTATCTTTCAATACTCTCTGTTTTTGGTACAAAATAATTCGTTACAAGTCTAATTGTCAATGATACTTATCGATTAATATACTATGTGAAAGAGGAAAAAATTCTGAATGAGACACACTTCAGGTCATGTCGAGCTGTAATATTTTACTGCTGATATAATGACCGAAGTACAAAAGTAGCTTTTACTCTGATATGAACAAGATAACTTGAGAAATATCAAAATGAAAATGAAACCTATCGTGTCATACACCAAATGAAAGAGCGAAAAATTCTGAATAAGATAAACCATTTCAAAGTGGTCAGTACGGCCAATATGTAAATTTATCTTTCAATACTCTCTGTTTTTGGTACAAAATAATTCGTTACAAGTCTAATTGTCAATGATACTTATCGATTAATATACTATGTGAAAGAGGAAAAAATTCTGAATGAGACACACTTCAGGTCATGTCGAGCTGTAATATTTTACTGCTGCTATAATGACCGAAGTACAAAAGTAGCTTTTACTCTGATATGATCAAGATAACTTGAGAAATATCAAAATGAAAATGAAACCTATCGTGTCATATACCAAATGAAAGAGCGAAAAATTCTGAATAAGATAAACCATTTCAAAGTGGTCAGTACGGACAATATGTAAATTTATCTTTCAATACTCTCTGTTTTTGGTACACAATAATTCGTTACAAGTCTAATTGTCAATGATACTTATCGAGTAATATACTATGTGAAAGAGGAAAAAATTCTGAATGAGACACAGTTCAGGTCATGTCGAGCTGTAATATTTTACTGCTGCTATAATGACCGAAGTACAAAAGTAGCTTTTACTGTGATATGATCAAGATAACTTGAGAAATATGAAAATGCAAATGAAACCTATCGTGCCATATACCAAATGAAAGAGCGAAAAAATCTGAATAAGATAAACCATTTCAAAGTGGTCAGTACGGCCAATATGTAAATTTATCTTTCAATACTCTCTGTTTTTGGTACAAAATAATTCGTTACAAGTCTAATTGTCAATGATACTTATCGAATAATATACTATGTGAAAGAGGAAAAAATTCTGAATGAGACACACTTCAGGTCATGTCGAGCTGCAATATTTTACTGCTGCTATAATGACCGAAGTACAAAAGTAGCTTTTACTCTGATATGATCAAGATAACTTGAGAAATATGAAAATGCAAATGAAACCTATCGTGTCATATACCAAATGAAAGAGCGAAAAATTCTGAATAAGATAAACCATTTCAAAGTGGTCAGTACGGCCAATATGTAAATTTATCTTTCAATACTCTCTGTTTTTGGTACAAAATAATTCGTTACAAGTCTAATTGTCAATGATACTTATCGATTAATATACTATGTGAAAGAGGAAAAAATTCTGAATGAGACACACTTCAGGTCATGTCGAGCTGTAATATTTTACTGTTGCTATAATGACCGAAGTACAAAAGTAGCTTTTACTCTGATATGATCAAGATAACTTGAGAAATATGAAAATGAAAATGAAACCTATCTTGTCATATACCAAATGAAAGAGCGAAAAAATCTGAATAAGATAAACCATTTCAAGTGGTCAGTACGGCCAATATGTAAATTTATCTTTCAATACTCTCTGTTTTTGGTACAAAATAATTCGTTACAAGTCTAATTGTCAATGATACTCATCGATTAATATACTATGTGAAAGAGGAAAAAATTCTGAATGAGACACACTTCAGGTCATGTCGAGCTGTAATATTTTACTGCTGCTATAATGACCGAAGTACAAAAGTAGCTTTTACTCTGATATGATCAAGATAACTTGAGAAATATGAAAATGCAAATGAAACCTATCGTGTCATATACCAAATGAAAGAGCGAAAAATTCTGAATAAGATAAACCATTTCAAAGTGGTCAGTACGGCCAATATGTAAATTTATCTTTCAATACTCTCTGTTTTTGGTACAAAATAATTCGTTACAAGTCTAATTGTCAATGATACTTATCGAATAATATACTATGTGAAAGAGGAAAAAATTCTGAATGAGACACACTTCAGGTCATGTCGAGCTGTAATATTTTACTGTTGCTATAATGACCGAAGTACAAAAGTAGCTTTTACTCTGATATGATCAAGATAACTTGAGAAATATGAAAATGAAAATGAAACCTATCTTGTCATATACCACAGTATTCTGGTCCAAGCCATTTTTCTTCCAAAGCAAGACAAAGGAGAGACCATTGTATTCGAGAGAGTTTGTATGTTGAGCGGTCGTTCTTGCTTTGAAAGTCATGAGAACGCTGTGATACCAAATGAAAGAGCGAAAAAATCTGAATAAGATAAACCATTTCAAAGTGGTCAGTACGGCCAATATGTAAATTTATCTTTCAATACTCTCTGTTTTTGGTACAAAATAATTCGTTACAAGTCTAATTGTCAATGATACTTATCGAATAATATACTATGTGAAAGAGGAAAAAATTCTGAATGAGACACACTTCAGGTCATGTCGAGCTGTAATATTTTACTGCTGCTTTAGTGACCGAAGTACAAAAGTAGCTTTTACTCTGATATGAACAAGATAACTTGAGAAATATCAAAATGAAAATGAAACCTATCGTGTCATACACCAAATGAAAGAGCGAAAAATTCTGAATAAGATAAACCATTTCAAAGTGGTCAGTACGGCCAATATGTAAATTTATCTTTCAATACTCTCTGTTTTTGGTACAAAATAATTCGTTACAAGTCTAATTGTCAATGATACTTATCGATTAATATACTATGTGAAAGAGGAAAAAATTCTGAATGAGACACACTTCAGGTCATGTCGAGCTGTAATATTTTACTGCTGCTATAATGACCGAAGTACAAAAGTAGCTTTTACTCTGATATGATCAAGATAACTTGAGAAATATCAAAATGAAAATGAAACCTATCGTGTCATATACCAAATGAAAGAGCGAAAAATTCTGAATAAGATAAACCATTTCAAAGTGGTCAGTACGGACAATATGTAAATTTATCTTTCAATACTCTCTGTTTTTGGTACACAATAATTCGTTACAAGTCTAATTGTCAATGATACTTATCGAGTAATATACTATGTGAAAGAGGAAAAAATTCTGAATGAGACACAGTTCAGGTCATGTCGAGCTGTAATATTTTACTGCTGCTATAATGACCGAAGTACAAAAGTAGCTTTTACTGTGATATGATCAAGATAACTTGAGAAATATGAAAATGCAAATGAAACCTATCGTGTCATATACCAAATGAAAGAGCGAAAAAATCTGAATAAGATAAACCATTTCAAGTGGTCAGTACGGCCAATATGTAAATTTATCTTTCAATACTCTCTGTTTTTGGTACAAAATAATTCGTTACAAGTCTAATTGTCAATGATACTCATCGATTAATATACTATGTGAAAGAGGAAAAAATTCTGAATGAGACACACTTCAGGTCATGTCGAGCTGTAATATTTTACTGCTGCTACTCTGGTATTTTGCCACTTAAAGTCTACTTAAACTACGTCACAGACTTTAAGTAGACTTTAAGTATACTTTAAGTGAAAGAACATTTGACGAAATGCATTACAGTATACCACACCACTTTAAGTAGACTTACGTCTCACTTTAAGTTTACTTAAAGTCTACTTAAAGTGGGAAAGTTTAAGTAGACTTTAAGTGGCAAAATACCAGAGTATAATGACCGAAGTACAAAAGTAGCTTTTACTCTGATATGATCAAGATAACTTGAGAAATATGAAAATGAAAATGAAACCTATCTTGTCATATACCACAGTATTCTGGTCCAGGCCATTTTTCTTCCAAAGCAAGACAAAGGAGAGACCATTGTATTCGAGAGAGTTTGTATGTTGAGCGGTCGTTCTTGCTTTGAAAGTCATGAGAACGCTGTGATACCAAATGAAAGAGCGAAAAAATCTGAATAAGATAAACCATTTCAAGTGGTCAGTACGGCCAATATGTAAATTTATCTTTCAATACTCTCTGTTTTTGGTACAAAATAATTCGTTACAAGTCTAATTGTCAATGATACTCATCGATTAATATACTATGTGAAAGAGGAAAAAATTCTGAATGAGACACACTTCAGGTCATGTCGAGCTGTAATATTTTACTGCTGCTATAATGACCGAAGTACAAAAGTAGCTTTTACTCTGATATGATCAAGATAACTTGAGAAATATGAAAATGCAAATGAAACCTATCGTGTCATATACCAAATGAAAGAGCGAAAAATTCTGAATAAGATAAACCATTTCAAAGTGGTCAGTACGGCCAATATGTAAATTTATCTTTCAATAATCTCTGTTTTTGGTACAAAATAATTCGTTACAAGTCTAATTGTCAATGATACTTATCGAGTAATATACTATGTGAAAGAGGAAAAAGTTCTCAATGAGACACTCTTCAGGTCATGTCGAGCTGTAATATTTTACTGTTGCTATAATGACCGAAGTACAAAAGTAGCTTTTACTCTGATATGATCAAGATAACTTGAGAAATATGAAAATGAAAATGAAACCTATCTTGTCATATACCACAGTATTCTGGTCCAAGCCATTTTTCTTCCAAAGCAAGACAAAGGAGAGACCATTGTATTCGAGAGAGTTTGTATGTTGAGCGGTCGTTCTTGCTTTGAAAGTCATGAGAACGCTGTGATACCAAATGAAAGAGCGAAAAAATCTGAATAAGATAAACCATTTCAAAGTGGTCAGTACGGCCAATATGTAAATTTATCTTTCAATACTCTCTGTTTTTGGTACAAAATAATTCGTTACAAGTCTAATTGTCAATGATACTTATCGAATAATATACTATGTGAAAGAGGAAAAAATTCTGAATGAGACACACTTCAGGTCATGTCGAGCTGCAATATTTTACTGCTGCTATAATGACCGAAGTACAAAAGTAGCTTTTACTCTGATATGATCAAGATAACTTGAGAAATATGAAAATGCAAATGAAACCTATCGTGTCATATACCAAATGAAAGAGCGAAAAATTCTGAATAAGATAAACCATTTCAAAGTGGTCAGTACGGCCAATATGTAAATTTATCTTTCAATACTCTCTGTTTTTGGTACAAAATAATTCGTTACAAGTCTAATTGTCAATGATACTTATCGAGTAATATACTATGTGAAAGAGGAAAAAGTTCTCAATGAGACACTCTTCAGGTCATGTCGAGCTGTAATATTTTACTGTTGCTATAATGACCGAAGTACAAAAGTAGCTTTTACTCTGATATGATCAAGATAACTTGAGAAATATGAAAATGAAAATGAAACCTATCTTGTCATATACCACAGTATTCTGGTCCAAGCCATTTTTCTTCCAAAGCAAGACAAAGGAGAGACCATTGTATTCGAGAGAGTTTGTATGTTGAGCGGTCGTTCTTGCTTTGAAAGTCATGAGAACGCTGTGATACCAAATGAAAGAGCGAAAAAATCTGAATAAGATAAACCATTTCAAAGTGGTCAGTACGGCCAATATGTAAATTTATCTTTCAATACTCTCTGTTTTTGGTACAAAATAATTCGTTACAAGTCTAATTGTCAATGATACTTATCGAATAATATACTATGTGAAAGAGGAAAAAATTCTGAATGAGACACACTTCAGGTCATGTCGAGCTGCAATATTTTACTGCTGCTATAATGACCGAAGTACAAAAGTAGCTTTTACTCTGATATGATCAAGATAACTTGAGAAATATGAAAATGCAAATGAAACCTATCGTGTCATATACCAAATGAAAGAGCGAAAAATTCTGAATAAGATAAACCATTTCAAAGTGGTCAGTACGGCCAATATGTAAATTTATCTTTCAATACTCTCTGTTTTTGGTACAAAATAATTCGTTACAAGTCTAATTGTCAATGATACTTATCGATTAATATACTATGTGAAAGAGGAAAAAATTCTGAATGAGACACACTTCAGGTCATGTCGAGCTGTAATATTTTACTGTTGCTATAATGACCGAAGTACAAAAGTAGCTTTTACTCTGATATGATCAAGATAACTTGAGAAATATGAAAATGAAAATGAAACCTATCGTGTCATATACCAAATGAAAGAGCGAAAAATTCTGAATAAGATAAACCATTTCAAAGTGGTCAGTACGGCCAATATGTAAGTTTATCTTTCAATACTCTCTGTTTTTGGTATACAATAATTCGTTACAAGTCTAATTGTCAATGATACTTATCGAGTAATATACTATGTGAAAGAGGAAAAATTCTGAATGAGACACACTTCAGGTCATGTCGAGCTGTAATATTTTACTGCTGCTATAATGACCGAAGTACAAAAGTAGCTTTTACTCTGATATGATCAAGATAACTTGAGAAATATGAAAATGAAAATGAAACCTATCTTGTCATATACCAAATGAAAGAGCGAAAAAATCTGAATAAGATAAACCATTTCAAGTGGTCAGTACGGCCAATATGTAAATTTATCTTTCAATACTCTCTGTTTTTGGTACAAAATAATTCGTTACAAGTCTAATTGTCAATGATACTTATCGAATAATATACTATGTGAAAGAGGAAAAAATTCTGAATGAGACACACTTCAGGTCATGTCGAGCTGCAATATTTTACTGCTGCTATAATGACCGAAGTACAAAAGTAGCTTTTACTCTGATATGATCAAGATAACTTGAGAAATATGAAAATGCAAATGAAACCTATCGTGTCATATACCAAATGAAAGAGCGAAAAATTCTGAATAAGATAAACCATTTCAAAGTGGTCAGTACGGCCAATATGTAAATTTATCTTTCAATACTCTCTGTTTTTGGTACAAAATAATTCGTTACAAGTCTAATTGTCAATGATACTTATCGATTAATATACTATGTGAAAGAGGAAAAAATTCTGAATGAGACACACTTCAGGTCATGTCGAGCTGTAATATTTTACTGTTGCTATAATGACCGAAGTACAAAAGTAGCTTTTACTCTGATATGATCAAGATAACTTGAGAAATATGAAAATGAAAATGAAACCTATCTTGTCATATACCAAATGAAAGAGCGAAAAAATCTGAATAAGATAAACCATTTCAAGTGGTCAGTACGGCCAATATGTAAATTTATCTTTCAATACTCTCTGTTTTTGGTACAAAATAATTCGTTACAAGTCTAATTGTCAATGATACTCATCGATTAATATACTATGTGAAAGAGGAAAAAATTCTGAATGAGACACACTTCAGGTCATGTCGAGCTGTAATATTTTACTGCTGCTATAATGACCGAAGTACAAAAGTAGCTTTTACTCTGATATGATCAAGATAACTTGAGAAATATGAAAATGCAAATGAAACCTATCGTGTCATATACCAAATGAAAGAGCGAAAAATTCTGAATAAGATAAACCATTTCAAAGTGGTCAGTACGGCCAATATGTAAATTTATCTTTCAATACTCTCTGTTTTTGGTACAAAATAATTCGTTACAAGTCTAATTGTCAATGATACTTATCGAATAATATACTATGTGAAAGAGGAAAAAATTCTGAATGAGACACACTTCAGGTCATGTCGAGCTGTAATATTTTACTGTTGCTATAATGACCGAAGTACAAAAGTAGCTTTTACTCTGATATGATCAAGATAACTTGAGAAATATGAAAATGAAAATGAAACCTATCTTGTCATATACCACAGTATTCTGGTCCAAGCCATTTTTCTTCCAAAGCAAGACAAAGGAGAGACCATTGTATTCGAGAGAGTTTGTATGTTGAGCGGTCGTTCTTGCTTTGAAAGTCATGAGAACGCTGTGATACCAAATGAAAGAGCGAAAAAATCTGAATAAGATAAACCATTTCAAAGTGGTCAGTACGGCCAATATGTAAATTTATCTTTCAATACTCTCTGTTTTTGGTACAAAATAATTCGTTACAAGTCTAATTGTCAATGATACTTATCGAATAATATACTATGTGAAAGAGGAAAAAATTCTGAATGAGACACACTTCAGGTCATGTCGAGCTGTAATATTTTACTGCTGCTTTAGTGACCGAAGTACAAAAGTAGCTTTTACTCTGATATGAACAAGATAACTTGAGAAATATCAAAATGAAAATGAAACCTATCGTGTCATACACCAAATGAAAGAGCGAAAAATTCTGAATAAGATAAACCATTTCAAAGTGGTCAGTACGGCCAATATGTAAATTTATCTTTCAATACTCTCTGTTTTTGGTACAAAATAATTCGTTACAAGTCTAATTGTCAATGATACTTATCGATTAATATACTATGTGAAAGAGGAAAAAATTCTGAATGAGACACACTTCAGGTCATGTCGAGCTGTAATATTTTACTGCTGCTATAATGACCGAAGTACAAAAGTAGCTTTTACTCTGATATGATCAAGATAACTTGAGAAATATCAAAATGAAAATGAAACCTATCGTGTCATATACCAAATGAAAGAGCGAAAAATTCTGAATAAGATAAACCATTTCAAAGTGGTCAGTACGGACAATATGTAAATTTATCTTTCAATACTCTCTGTTTTTGGTACACAATAATTCGTTACAAGTCTAATTGTCAATGATACTTATCGAGTAATATACTATGTGAAAGAGGAAAAAATTCTGAATGAGACACAGTTCAGGTCATGTCGAGCTGTAATATTTTACTGCTGCTATAATGACCGAAGTACAAAAGTAGCTTTTACTGTGATATGATCAAGATAACTTGAGAAATATGAAAATGCAAATGAAACCTATCGTGTCATATACCAAATGAAAGAGCGAAAAAATCTGAATAAGATAAACCATTTCAAGTGGTCAGTACGGCCAATATGTAAATTTATCTTTCAATACTCTCTGTTTTTGGTACAAAATAATTCGTTACAAGTCTAATTGTCAATGATACTCATCGATTAATATACTATGTGAAAGAGGAAAAAATTCTGAATGAGACACACTTCAGGTCATGTCGAGCTGTAATATTTTACTGCTGCTATAATGACCGAAGTACAAAAGTAGCTTTTACTCTGATATGATCAAGATAACTTGAGAAATATGAAAATGAAAATGAAACCTATCTTGTCATATACCACAGTATTCTGGTCCAGGCCATTTTTCTTCCAAAGCAAGACAAAGGAGAGACCATTGTATTCGAGAGAGTTTGTATGTTGAGCGGTCGTTCTTGCTTTGAAAGTCATGAGAACGCTGTGATACCAAATGAAAGAGCGAAAAAATCTGAATAAGATAAACCATTTCAAGTGGTCAGTACGGCCAATATGTAAATTTATCTTTCAATACTCTCTGTTTTTGGTACAAAATAATTCGTTACAAGTCTAATTGTCAATGATACTCATCGATTAATATACTATGTGAAAGAGGAAAAAATTCTGAATGAGACACACTTCAGGTCATGTCGAGCTGTAATATTTTACTGCTGCTATAATGACCGAAGTACAAAAGTAGCTTTTACTCTGATATGATCAAGATAACTTGAGAAATATGAAAATGCAAATGAAACCTATCGTGTCATATACCAAATGAAAGAGCGAAAAATTCTGAATAAGATAAACCATTTCAAAGTGGTCAGTACGGCCAATATGTAAATTTATCTTTCAATAATCTCTGTTTTTGGTACAAAATAATTCGTTACAAGTCTAATTGTCAATGATACTTATCGAGTAATATACTATGTGAAAGAGGAAAAAGTTCTCAATGAGACACTCTTCAGGTCATGTCGAGCTGTAATATTTTACTGTTGCTATAATGACCGAAGTACAAAAGTAGCTTTTACTCTGATATGATCAAGATAACTTGAGAAATATGAAAATGAAAATGAAACCTATCTTGTCATATACCACAGTATTCTGGTCCAAGCCATTTTTCTTCCAAAGCAAGACAAAGGAGAGACCATTGTATTCGAGAGAGTTTGTATGTTGAGCGGTCGTTCTTGCTTTGAAAGTCATGAGAACGCTGTGATACCAAATGAAAGAGCGAAAAAATCTGAATAAGATAAACCATTTCAAAGTGGTCAGTACGGCCAATATGTAAATTTATCTTTCAATACTCTCTGTTTTTGGTACAAAATAATTCGTTACAAGTCTAATTGTCAATGATACTTATCGAATAATATACTATGAGTAGTATAGTGTGCAATGGCAACTACTTTTACCGCACTACGAGATCAAAGGGATGCCGCCAAAGATCAAAGGGTGCCGACAGGTCATTAATCATTTTTTGACATGTCATTAATCAAAAGTGACAGGGTAGGGGGAGGGAAAGTGACAGCGTAGGGGGAGGGAAAGTGAGAGCGTAGGGGGAGGGAAAGTGACAGGGTAGGGAGAGGGATTGTGACACGGTAGGGAGAGGGAGAAGTTAATCAATAAAGCTTATTAACAGCCTCATTAATCATATCAGTTAATTACTTGTGACAGCATAGGGAGAGCAACAAACAAACGCCTAGAGGGAGAGAGGCAGGAGAGGGAAGTTTAGACAGTAGGGAGAGGCATGGGCAGGAGAGAGGCAAGAGAGGGAGAGGTAGGGAGAGGGAGGAGGGAGTCTAACAGCTGGTGGCATCCCTAGTGCGGTAAAGCAATCTCCATTGCACACAAACAATAGGATGAGCAAAAAACAACTGTATGATAAAGTGATTAGCCTTTTAATCGATCAGAGTGATAAGATCAAGTGATATCTCATAGATCAAATGATAAGATCACCACAATCGATTAGTAAAAGGCATGCGATAATCAATTAACAGACATTCGGACAGAGCAATGGAACACACGACCACACGCGACACAAAACAAGTATGAAATGACTGATTTGGGGCGGAGCCTAATTATATCACATCTGCAACTCTAATGTCTCTCAATTTCCTATACTCTCTCCATTTCTCTGCATCTCTAATCTCTCTCAATGTCTCATACACTCTCTCCCTCTCTGTATCTCTAACCTCTCCATTTTTACATACTCTCTCTTCCTCTCTTTATCTCTAACCTCTCCATCTTTTACATGCTCTCTCATTTTTCGGCTCTCTTTCATATTGCATACTCTTTCTCTTTCTATGACCTCTCTCATTTTGCACACTATCTCTCTTTCTCTAACCTCTCTCAATCTCCCATATTATCTCTCTCTCCTTCTTCGTATCACTAATCTCTCCATCATTACATACTCTCTCTCCCTTGCTCTGCATCTTTAACCTCTCTTATTCTCTCATACTCTCTCTCGTTCTCTGCATCTCTAACCTCTCTCAATCTCCCATATTCTCTCTCTCCCCTTCTTCGTACCTCTAACCTCTCCTTCTATAACATACTCTCTCTCCCTTGCTCTGCATCTTTAACCTCTCTTATTCTCTCATACTCTCTCTCGTTCTCTGCACCTCTTACTCTACCCTCTCTCACTTTACATACTATGTCTCTGTCTCTAACCTCTCTCATTTTTGCACACTCTCTCTCTTTCTCTGTGCTCTATCATTTTTGCATACTCTATTCTCTCCCGCTTCTGCTATTTCGCTTTATCTGAAGGTTATGCCATTTGACCGTCTCTCTATATGTACTCTCTCTATGGTACATACTCTATCACCACACCATATGGTCATGCGAAGGCTGTTCTACCTCTCTCTCTCTCCCCCCCCACTCTCTCTCTTTTAGCAACAAAACACAACACAACAAGTATAAGATACCAATTTGAATAGCTAAAAATAACTAATACCAAGCATACAATACTTGACCAGAGTTGCAATATCCTTCCTACTCTTTCTGTACTTTCTCATTTTCTCATACTATCTCCATCATTTCTTTGCGTCTCTAACATCTCTCATTTTCCTATATTCTTTTCTGCCGAGAGAAGCGAAGGCCCCGTTCCCTGCTTCTCTCCCCTCTTCATCTTTTTCATACTCTCTCACTATCTCTGCATCTTTGTGCTCTATTATCTTCTCATGCTCTCTTCCCCACTTCTCTAAATCTCTGTTCTGTATCATTTTCACCCTCTCTCGTCAAATATGAAATTTGAATTGCTACAGTAATCCCTCTTGAACTGAATATCTTAATATCCACATTTGAATAGCTAGCTCCAAACAGACCCTCTATACCTCTTTGCAATCTCTCTCTATTTTATATACTCTCTCATTTTCTCTACATCTGGCCACTCTCCATCATGTGCATACTCTCTCCCTGTCTCTCTTGCTCGGTATCTCGGTATTCTTTAATTATATACAAATTACTCTCTTTCTCTGAACCCTCTCATCTATACACGCTGTCTATGCCTATGTGCTATATTATTTTTGCATACTCTATCTATGTCTCTCTTTAACTGTTTCGCATATGGCCATGCAAACGCTGTTCTACCTCTCTATATCTTCTTTCACTACATCTCTACCACCTCCATCTTTTCACACTATCTCTCAGTCTCTGCATCTCTGTACTCGCACTCTTCACCCTAGCTTTTTTCCTCTACCTTTAAGAGAGAACAAGAGTAGTTAATCATTCTCTTTAGCTCTTCTACTTACTCTCTTCATCTATTTTGCAATATATACAAGATATATGAATAGTGGAGCGAATGGATCATCACTCTTTCTCTTTCTGTACACTCTCTAATTTGCATACACTCTTAAAACACCATATAATCATGAAAAGGCTATTTGATCTGACCTCAGTAACACATAATACGCGATCTGCGTGATTGGATCAAGTGATAAAATTAAGCGACTCCGTATGAACCTTCTCCCTCTTGTACAAACACTCTCACCTACAACATATGGTCATGGAAAAAGCTATTCAAATGAGCTCTCTTTAGCAACAAAAAGAACCAGATGAATTTGGAACATTATATACAATAGTAGAAACGATAATGATTATTGCAAACATAATTAACGATTGCAAAATAAGATCAACGAAAAAGTGATAAAATCATCCCATTGACAGTATCTGGTAATCGATAGAATAACCTTTGAGGATTGCGACCGATGGTTGATTGTCTTAGAGGCGGAGCTTTTTTAATTTTCCTTATATCTAATTATCTATTTCATCTAATTCTCTTATACTCGACATGTTCTCTCACAGGAAAGGAGCTCGGCTCTTAATTTACAGTCTGTACCATCTCTCTTTCTCTCTATACTTCTTACTGTAGTTCTCTATATATTCCCTTCTCTTTATACTCTTTTCTCTCTGTATCTTAAATCTGCGACACTTTTTCCTCTTCTATCCCTCTCTATCATACTCTCTCCTAGCATTTTTTTATGCAGCCGACAAAAAGAAGACATACGTTCAGAAGAAGTCAGAGGTGAACCCTCGTGATGAAACGATGAATACAGGCGCAAGACCACCTAGCGACACGAACAATACAGATGCCAAATCGCATGACCACACAAAGAAGACAAACATCAAGGATATTGGCGATGAAAATAACTCAGGACGAGTAGACAAAAATAAGTCCGATGATGGCAAGAAAAAGTCAGGTATGAAGGACATGAAGAAGAAGGAGGATACAATAACACACATTGAATCCACACACACAGACACAAAGGAACGAAAGAATCCCTTCCTGAAGGGGAAAATCAGCTACTAAACAGCCATCTCCTAAATAAATGGAAGCGCTTAGGGGAATGTAGAACAATCATCAAAATTAGAATCTACACATTTGAGTCTTATTATTACTGACATAAGACATCCGCGCTAGCGTAATTCTACTGAAATAAAACGCTCAGAAGTAAAACAATTTTCGACTCTGCCCCTAGCACTAGTATTTACTGACATAAGACAGTGCATACAGAATCATAACTTACTCCTTTTCACGAAATTCTCAAAGATTGCACAGCGTTTGGTTATGATGATCAGTACTGGGGATCTCATATATTAGATTCAAAAGTTGCCAAAATGCAATAAAAATCGAGAAAATTGTTTTTTGCATACTCTCTCACTTTTTTCATTACGTTTGAACATCACATTAGCGATTAGATGATGGAGGGATTAAATTATAGTGCCAATTTTTCCTTCTCAAAAATCCCAGTCACATTATGCTGCAGACAGAGAAATAGAGAGAGCCATGCGGGGGAAATAGAGATAGATAAAGATAGTTAAATAGAGACGTAAATCAAAGACAGGTTCAGTTTTCCAGTCATCGATTACGCTTTTATACTTTTCTCATAAGAGGATCATACTACTGAGAGGGATATGCAAGTATAGTAATAACAATAAAATAAGGAAGAAATCCATGTTAACTAAGAAGGGAAGATGTAGTATCACCAATTTGCTCTCATAGCCGATCTCTGCACGTTCATAAAGTCATTACACGAATGTTCCCATTGAGGGACTTTCCAGCGGATAATATGCTTGCGACGCGTATTCAAATCATAGAAACTCAGTTATAGGATTTTACCAATTGATTTTAACGAAATCAGAAGAAGGATGGTATTTCCTTCTCATGATAGGCAAGACATGATTAGCTAAATTAAATAATGAATTACTGTATCTTCAGCATCTATTTATCCATGTCATTGGTTCTAGGCAGATTAGTATCCAAATTATCGTTATCTTTTATCTGTTATAATACGTCCGTTCTGAAAAGACGAGTATCTCCACTAGAAAAAGCATTATTGGGTAAAAAGTTCATAAACAGGGATTATTTTTAAAAAGATAGGATGTACTCTGTCAGATTGTTGAGAGTGATCGCATTCCACGTTGAACCAAAATTTTAGAGTATTAGTACAGTGAAAAATATTAGCCACTCCATAGGCGTTGTTGGTTTGCCGTTCTACTTATATTGGTTGGGCGTTCTATCCTCCTTTAGAGCAATGATTTAAAAAATAAATGATTTTTGTCATATTAAGGATGCTTTCTCACTGTAGGCATAGTGTTGCCAGCAAGAGTTGTTTCTAGCCAACCGCAATACATACGATAAAATGATACTAGTTGAGTAAGATTCTTCTGAACTAGTATATTTCAAAGTTATACCGCTTTTTGGTTGATCTTTGTACAATTTGTATCTGATTAACATTGAAATTCAATAATTTGTTCATAAAACTATATCACATGGTTTAAAAGGGATCTCTTATTTTTTGTTCAAAAGTTCTCACAGCATGGTACAGGGAGAAGAAATGAGAGTCATTGAAGTCTTTCATGAATTGATTACACAAGTGTTCATATTGAGGGACTTTACAACTCGAGAATATACTTGCAAATGAAGACGCGCAATCACATCATGGAAACTCAGTTATGGTATTTTAACAACTGAAGAAGAATCAAGGGTTTTTTCCTCGTTTGAGGTATGGCATGATTATCTAAAATACTTAGTACCATTTTTTTTAAATTCGTTTCACTATCACATTACGAGCAGTCGCGTGAATTTCCTTCTCTGTACTTAAGACTTACTTAAATGGAGAGTGACCTCACTCAATGGTCTCTTCATTGCGCACACTATTTCTCTGTTCTCTAACAACGAGAGAGCGTAGCCCGTTGAAGAGACCGTTGACAAAGGTGTCGGCCCCTTTAAGACTCAATGATTGAAACATGAAATTGATGTGAACATGAAAATGTTTCAAGGAAGATAAATTTTATTTATATTATACCAATGAACACTATTCAACATAACAAATGAAGTGCAAGAAAGAAAAAAAAGGAAGATAATTGTATACGACTATCCCCTCAAAGTGAAGGATTGAATAAAACCAACCTACCATAAATCCCTGAAAAATATATAAAAGTGCCAAAAGAAGTCTGATCGCGCACTAACACATACTCTTGTGGTACAAGCCATTCATGTATTTTATAACTTAGAAATTGAGTGGTAAGCCGGATCTCAGTGCTGGCCTTTATTATAAAAATAGATCAGGGGATTGATGCGCATACGTCTGATAGCACCAGCCAGCATATGTCGATTGTTTAGATAAGTCTTTAGAAAGTAAATGAAGAATCTTACAGTTTCCATTCATACGCAATGACAAAATACGAGTGAAGATCCTATTGTCATTTTGGAAAGGACAGAGCTGTCCAATATTAATGTATAAGACCAAGACAGCTGCTCTGCTGTTTTACGTAAATGTTTGAGAATAATGGTAAATATAAAGTGAAATCAACAATGCTCCAAACGACAAAATAAACGTTATCAACATTTTAACAGTTCGGATGGTTTGTATAAGTTGATTCATCGCAACGACATTATATCTCGAAGCAGATCGGCTTGACATTATAATGGAAGAATCATATGAAAATATGTATAACGGCATATCAACAATTTTTGGTCATTTCATCCACTGGAATCTCATTTGATCTAACAAGAGGTGTTTGACTAAAAACTGGCGATCTGGTCGAACCTTTCCTTTGTTTGATATATGAGCTCATTAATGTTGGCTCATGAACATTGAAAAAACGTTAAATTCGCGTATTTGCAGCACTGCCTATGTGTATATTCAAGGTGGCATGTCTTCCTCTCGCTACAAAAGCTCTTTGAAATAACACTTCTTAACGCACTCGTAGTATTCAGCATATAGTTGACATCTTCCTCTACTCTAAAATTTGGCTTGTTGATTGTTAGGTATGAATACAAACTATCTGAAACGGTTCCCATCGACGGAGTAAATCATGATATAAAATATAAACAGATTGATAGAAAGGCTCACAAAGACAGGCATTAATAAAATAAAAGAAGTGAGTGTACATTGTAAGAGTTGCAGTGAGTGTCCACCATCACATAGATGAACCTTAGGAAGGGAAGCCATGCATTAGGTTTCTTGGTCTCACACATATTTTGGTTTATGTGTCTGTACACCAGACATTAATTGTAGAATAGCTTAGTATTCTACAGGCAGATCTGGCATATCTGAATTTCAGTACTGCCGTTACTGACATGCTCGAATACTGAGAGCGACAGAACAAGTGGACTAAGAAGAAATTAAACCAAGTGGGTTAGAATATATGCTCTGTGCACACTTACCACCTCAGGATATGTCTTAGTATTGTCATTAGAGTAATTGATCTCTGAATGATTGACAGAAAGAGGCATAATATGGTCATCATAAGAAATCAACGTTTAATGAGTGAAGAAACATCTCTAACAAGAATAACCATGTAGAACCGGACAACCAAACATTTTTTATATAGCTCAAATTGATGAAAGCGTAGAAAGAGACAAGCTTGAATAAAAACATGGATGATGTACCATGAAATGTTTACAAACAACGTTGCAGATGAGCTATAATTTGAAATAAAATCATCTGAAACAGCGGTGTGCGTTATGAAGCGTAGTCATGAATTAGGTGGATGGATCTTGTGTATAATTGGGGTTAAATGTCTGTAGACCATACACGCACTGTTAAACAACGTAGAATCGTTTATGCAGATCTGGTATATCTCTATTGCTGTACAGCCGTTACTGACGAACACTTCTCATAAAAGAACTTCTGTTGCTTTTGGCGTATCACAACATAATTTTTTTTCTGAATCACAACATATTGCAACATGACCTATCTATGGAACACGTAGAGATACAGAAAAACGTCGGACAATGGGGTGGTACACATTATCAAGTGATATGATGCACATGATGGAAACTCCTTTTTCATCGATAACTGTGAGTATTGAATACCGTGACTTCTACCAAAGTTTTGAATTTACCCAAATCACGTAGAGCTTATATCTTCAATGCATAGAGATATTACCTATAATGACATAAAAGTCATGCATATATTGTTAATGTTGTGGTCATTTTATGCATATTTCTACCTTGGAAATGTTTTAGGTAGCTCTATGAGTTGTATCTGGATGGAGAAATTGAGCAACTGAGCGCCTGAGGTGATGGATAAAGGTCGACGGGAAAGGGTTCAATGTAACTGATAGTTGAAAACACAGGTCAGTGGTGTAATAGATAGTATTGAATCGGTGTAGATCACAATGTGCGTGAAAACTCACAATAGTGGATTTTGATAGGAATGCATAAGCGCAAGCATGCAGATGTTATAGTGTTATTCGTTAGCTCAGAATATCTGAAGTGGAATGGCGTACATTTTCAAATGTTGTCATATTACATCACCTTGAAGTTATACTTTCCAATGTCCCAACAGTTCCTTTATATACTACTGGTCACTCAATCATTAGGGATTCGATGCACTGTCAAAAGAGATATTTCCGTAAAAGCTATCATTGTTTTGAGGCCTGATGTAAAGATGTCTACTTTTGAATAGGGTAGGCTTAATAGCTTTCTTTCTATTATTTACCCGTTAGGTTCCTTCCTATTCCATTTGCAACTAGCAATCAGTCTCTCTCTCAAACATCTATTATACGTATACATCCTAGATGACACACCAACGTCATCCAAACTTTATACTGCAATGAAAATTGTCCACAATGAGTAGCACAAGCATACTTGAACATACTATAAACATTACAACGCTGATTATCTGAGAGCTTTTTCTTCTTCTTTTTCACACACTTCCAATAGATAGCATCGAACCATAATTCGAATAGAATTACTAAAACATGGAGGGATGCTCAATTTGTTGTTACTATCTAACAATGTAAAAACGTTGACGACTGATTGATTATAGTAACGAGAGTATACACAACCATATTCTATGGGTATGCATATTTGATGATTACATGTAAAAAAACTCTCTGGTGGCTGAATAATTATGGTAATGTATAAGTTTCGATCGTATACAATATTGTAGTCTAGCATTCGTATTCTCAATATAATGGTGTGATCTTTGATACTATGAGCTATGAGTGCATTTATCGAGACGAAACTAAATCATAATCACATTCGGCTGTGAGGTAAATCATAACGTGGGCTATTTATGGTGTGATGTTAGACGGTTAACCATGCGAGATCTTGCTGTTTGCATGTGTACCTTGAAACAAGTTTACATCTCTTTTAGTCTAAATTAGTAGCCGTCCCTGATAAAATGTCACATGAAAGACTTGTTAACTTTTTTATGTGTCTTCGTTGGGTACGTAAAATGTGATGCAGCATGATCATTCGGAATAAACGTCATAGACAACATGTAGATGTAATGGTAACAAAAAAGAAATTAGTTTAAAAATGGTACAGCACATGCAATATAAGTACATCCAATCATTTATATGCTAATAATCGTGAATTGTTGTTGTTCTATTTTAGTCCTGACGAATTGAGGTCACCAATGTCTTAGCTAATTCACTTATGAGAAGGGTATGCATGCTCCATTAAAAGAAATAGTTTCAGTACTGTCATACCATCGTGCCTGTGTGCATATCATATTGTTTATAAAAAAAATGTCGGATTTGTGATTCTTCTTATTGCCCCTAGATAGAACCACTAAAATCGTATGGAAAGGTGTTAAATTGTGGGTGAGATATTGCTGAATAAGAATCGTGTCAACATATTCGAAATATTGAGGATTGAGTCGGATGTGGTTGAGATGCTCTAGCCCTTCTGTAGGAAGTACATCATTTCAAAAGGCTTTGTTCAAGTGTGAATGGTTACGTGGATTTGTTACAACTTCTTCCAGTTCTTCTGTACATATTTACTCGAATGCTCGCCGTATGTGGTGCGATCGCAGTAGAGGAGACATTCATCTCAGCATTACAAGCTTACAGAACACCAAAGTTTCATTGATTTCATGATATTTTGAAGTGCGCACCTCACGTTTGAGAAGAACAACTATAGAGTCCTCTGTTTTAGACAACATATACCATGAGTGTAAGCATTAATCCTGATTTTATATTATACTAAAGCCTAACCAGATCATAATTTTGGACACCTCAAGTGAATGGTCTTAAAAGCATTCATTCTATCTATCTAGACTGGAAACCTTTTAATGATTGGATCGTTTGTACTGCAGTTGTGCACTCTATATCAAGATTTGTAAGGAAATATATCAATGCATCTATGGAGTGTCAACAAGAGTGGGATTCTTTGTATATTAATCCTTCTTTCGTCTCCTCATGCTTTGCTATAGGCGACATCCTCTAGAATAATAAGAAATTAGACCTTCAGGACCGAATTGAAGCTTTCATTATCACAGGCCTAGCACTGATCTCCCGCAGGACTGTACCCTGAATATTGTCCGTATAAAATGTACTTGCATAATTGCATTGCTACTGCTGCTAAACAGAGGAAGAACTATCGATTAACTCCCCACTCTTTCCTCCTTTCCTTCCTCGCTCTCTCTGATCTACCTACTCTTTCACCGGTGTTCTCTCTCTAAACATAGAAATTCACTGTGGCAGTGATTGGCTACTCTCGTACCAAATAAACAAGTGTATTTTATACGGTCAATAACTTGATTTACCTTTCACCTTTTTACTGCATTTTGAAGAGCAGATAATTAGCAATTTTGTCACAACAGAATTTTTCGGTTCTTATAGCGCACTAGGTGGATTTGGAGAGATGTTCAGTTTGATTCAACGAATTTGGAACGTACAAACCAGAATAAACAAGGTAATAAAATATGATATCATGGGATAGTATTCCGTTATTTTTGTCAAGCGCTACAGTATTTCATACTTACGGAAGCCCCAAAAATAAGCTAAAAATTGTTGTTACTATGATCAAGTAACTTTGCTGTTGAAGATCTAGTATACAGAATGTTGATTAGCAGATCAGGAAACGTGGCAAACACAATCTCATGGTAAAACTACTTAGATAGTGATTATCTCGCTGAAATGTTTCGGAAAGAACCATACTGGAGAGTCTCACATGTGTGACATTTTCAGACTGAAAGCCGTTCTTAGACAATTTGTGTGTCAAGGTAAGAAAATCAAATAAGGCAGAGGTTGCACGTCTCCTTCTTGTACAGACAATGAGTGAAATCATGTCCAGGTAGCGCAGGTACGGCGACTTGTGGATTGTATCGGTTACTTGCATGTATTTGTCCATTGCCTGACCTTACTTCGCCACTGATTGTCTCATGTTTGAGACAGTTCACCGTGAGTGTATAAACTTGAGTATGTATGTGAGATTTGTTTTTATTGGAGGGTCCGTATAATCAAGAATACATTAAGTCATTTATAAGACGTTTTAAAAAAATCGAGATGTTTCACATTTTCGTAACAATAACAAAAAAAAATCAAGTTTTACGGTATTGATATTCCTCGGTCTGCGGTCGGTTCGACTACTCTCGTCCAACAGACAAGGATAACATCCTAATACTCTTTTAGTAGATTTTGTGATGTCTTGAGGTACTGTTCGGTAATCCTAGTGGACTGTGACAACGTTTTCATTTGTAGTTCAATGAACAATTTCGTGTTTTCTTGAATGAAGAAAATATATATCTACAAGACGGGAAAATAAGAAATAGCTAGCAATTTTCTCCTGTATGAGTTTACGAAAACAGATGACTCTATAGTTGTCCTTCTCAAACGTGAGGTGCGCACTTCAAAATATCATGAAATCAATGAAACTTTGGTGTTCTGTAAGCTTGTAATGCTGAGATGAATGTCTCCTCTACTGCGATCGCACCACATACGGCGAGCATTCGAGTAAATATGTACAGAAGAACTGGAAGAAGTTGTAACAAATCCACGTAACCATTCACACTTGAACAAAGCCTTTTGAAATGATGTACTTCCTACAGAAGGGCTAGAGCATCTCAACCACATCCGACTCAATCCTCAATATTTCGAATATGTTGACACGATTCTTATTCAGCAATATCTCACCCACAATTTAACACCTTTCCATACGATTTTAGTGGTTCTATCTAGGGGCAATAAGAAGAATCACAAATCCGACATTTTTTATAAACAATATGATATGCACACAGGCACAATGGTATGACAGTACTGAAACTATTTCTTTTAATGGAGCATGCATACCCTTCTCATAAGTGAATTAGCTAAGACATTGGTGACCTCAATTCGTCAGGACTAAAATAGAACAACAACAATTCACGATTATTAGCATATAAATGATTGGATGTACTTATATTGCATGTGCTGTACCATTTTTAAACTAATTTCATATGTCATCTTTTGTTTCATGTTTGAACATATTGAATATTTAATTAACGACATTATTTGCGTCATTGAACAGTGCCATGTTAATCCTCTCGGTAAGGTTCCAATTTTAGCATATGTTTTGTTACCATTACATCTACATGTTGTCTATGACGTTTATTCCGAATGATCATGCTGCATCACATTTTACGTACCCAACGAAGACACATAAAAAAGTTAACAAGTCTTTCATGTGACATTTTATCAGGGACGGCTACTAATTTAGACTAAAAGAGATGTAAACTTGTTTCAAGGTACACATGCAAACAGCAAGATCTCGCATGATTAACCGTCTAACATCACACCATAAATAGCCCACGTTATGATTTACCTCACAGCCGAATGTGATTATGATTTAGTTTCGTCTCGATAAATGCACTCATAGCTCATAGTATCAAAGATCACACCATTATATTGAGAATACGAATGCTAGACTACAATATTGTATACGATCGAAACTTATACATTACCATAATTATTCAGCCACCAGAGAGTTTTTTTACATGTAATCATCAAATATGCATACCCATAGAATATCGTTGTGTATACTCTCGTTACTATAATCAATCAGTCGTCAACGTTTTTACATTGTTAGATAGTAACAACAAATTGAGCATCCCTCCATGTTTTAGTAATTCTATTCGAATTATGGTTCGATGCTATCTATTGGAAGTGTGTGAAAAAGAAGAAGAAAAAGCTCTCAGATAATCAGCGTTGTAATGTTTATAGTATGTTCAAGTATGCTTGTGCTACTCATTGTGGACAATTTTCATTGCAGTATAAAGTTTGGATGACGTTGGTGTGTCATCTAGGATGTATACGTATAATAGATGTTTGAGAGAGAGACTGATTGCTAGTTGCAAATGGAATAGGAAGGAACCTAACGGGTAAATAATAGAAAGAAAGCTATTAAGCCTACCCTATTCAAAAGTAGACATCTTTACATCAGGCCTCAAAACAATGATAGCTTTTACGGAAATATCTCTTTTGACAGTGCATCGAATCCCTAATGATTGAGTGACCAGTAGTATATAAAGGAACTGTTGGGACATTGGAAAGTATAACTTCAAGGTGATGTAATATGACAACATTTGAAAATGTACGCCATTCCACTTCAGATATTCTGAGCTAACGAATAACACTATAACATCTGCATGCTTGCGCTTATGCATTCCTATCAAAATCCACTATTGTGAGTTTTCACGCACATTGTGATCTACACCGATTCAATACTATCTATTACACCACTGACCTGTGTTTTCAACTATCAGTTACATTGAACCCTTTCCCGTCGACCTTTATCCATCACCTCAGGCGCTCAGTTGCTCAATTTCTCCATCCAGATACAACTCATAGAGCTACCTAAAACATTTCCAAGGTAGAAATATGCATAAAATGACCACAACATTAACAATATATGCATGACTTTTATGTCATTATAGGTAATATCTCTATGCATTGAAGATATAAGCTCTACGTGATTTGGGTAAATTCAAAACTTTGGTAGAAGTCACGGTATTCAATACTCACAGTTATCGATGAAAAAGGAGTTTCCATCATGTGCATCATATCACTTGATAATGTGTACCACCCCATTGTCCGACGTTTTTCTGTATCTCTACGTGTTCCATAGATAGGCCATGTTGCAATATGTTGTGATTCAGAAAAAAAATTATGTTGTGATACGCCAAAAGCAACAGAAGTTCTTTTATGAGAAGTGTTCGTCAGTAACGGCTGTACAGCAATAGAGATATACCAGATCTGCATAAACGATTCTACGTTGTTTAACAGTGCGTGTATGGTCTACAGACATTTAACCCCAATTATACACAAGATCCATCCACCTAATTCATGACTACGCTTCATAACGCACACCGCTGTTTCAGATGATTTTATTTCAAATTATAGCTCATCTGCAACGTTGTTTGTAAACATTTCATGGTACATCATCCATGTTTTTATTCAAGCTTGTCTCTTTCTACGCTTTCATCAATTTGAGCTATATAAAAAATGTTTGGTTGTCCGGTTCTACATGGTTATTCTTGTTAGAGATGTTTCTTCACTCATTAAACGTTGATTTCTTATGATGACCATATTATGCCTCTTTCTGTCAATCATTCAGAGATCAATTACTCTAATGACAATACTAAGACATATCCTGAGGTGGTAAGTGTGCACAGAGCATATATTCTAACCCACTTGGTTTAATTTCTTCTTAGTCCACTTGTTCTGTCGCTCTCAGTATTCGAGCATGTCAGTAACGGCAGTACTGAAATTCAGATATGCCAGATCTGCCTGTAGAATACTAAGCTATTCTACAATTAATGTCTGGTGTACAGACACATAAACCAAAATATGTGTGAGACCAAGAAACCTAATGCATGGCTTCCCTTCCTAAGGTTCATCTATGTGATGGTGGACACTCACTGCAACTCTTACAATGTACACTCACTTCTTTTATTTTATTAATGCCTGTCTTTGTGAGCCTTTCTATCAATCTGTTTATATTTTATATCATGATTTACTCCGTCGATGGGAACCGTTTCAGATAGTTTGTATTCATACCTAACAATCAACAAGCCAAATTTTAGAGTAGAGGAAGATGTCAACTATATGCTGAATACTACGAGTGCGTTAAGAAGTGTTATTTCAAAGAGCTTTTGTAGCGAGAGGAAGACATGCCACCTTGAATATACACATAGGCAGTGCTGCAAATACGCGAATTTAACGTTTTTTCAATGTTCATGAGCCAACATTAATGAGCTCATATATCAAACAAAAGGAAATGTTCGACCAGATCGCCAGTTTTTAGTCAAACACCTCTTGTTAGATCAAATGAGATTCCAGTGGATGAAATGACCAAAAATTGTTGATATGCCGTTATACATATTTTCATATGATTCTTCCATTATAATGTCAAGCCGATCTGCTTCGAGATATAATGTCGTTGCGATGAATCAACTTATACAAACCATCCGAACTGTTAAAATGTTGATAACGTTTATTTTGTCGTTTGGAGCATTGTTGATTTCACTTTATATTTACATTATTCTCAAACATTTACGTAAAACAGCAGAGCAGCTGTCTTGGTCTTATACATTAATATTGGACAGCTCTGTCCTTTCCAAAATGACAATAGGATCTTCACTCGTATTTTGTCATTGCGTATGAATGGAAACTGTAAGATTCTTCATTTACTTTCTAAAGACTTATCTAAACAATCGACATATGCTGGCTGGTGCTATCAGACGTATGCGCATCAATCCCCTGATCTATTTTTATAATAAAGGCCAGCACTGAGATCCGGCTTACCACTCAATTTCTAAGTTATAAAATACATGAATGGCTTGTACCACAAGAGTATGTGTTAGTGCGCGATCAGACTTCTTTTGGCACTTTTATATATTTTTCAGGGATTTATGGTAGGTTGGTTTTATTCAATCCTTCACTTTGAGGGGATAGTCGTATACAATTATCTTCCTTTTTTTTTCTTTCTTGCACTTCATTTGTTATGTTGAATAGTGTTCATTGGTATAATATAAATAAAATTTATCTTCCTTGAAACATTTTCATGTTCACATCAATTTCATGTTTCAATCATTGAGTCTTAAAGGGGCCGACACCTTTGTCAACGGTCTCTTCAACGGGCTACGCTCTCTCGTTGTTAGAGAACAGAGAAATAGTGTGCGCAATGAAGAGACCATTGAGTGAGGTCACTCTCCATTTAAGTAAGTCTTAAGTACAGAGAAGGAAATTCACGCGACTGCTCGTAATGTGATAGTGAAACGAATTTTAAAAAATGGTACTAAGTATTTTAGATAATCATGCCATACCTCAAACGAGGAAAAAACCCTTGATTCTTCTTCAGTTGTTAAAATACCATAACTGAGTTTCCATGATGTGATTGCGCGTCTTCATTTGCAAGTATATTCTCGAGTTGTAAAGTCCCTCAATATGAACACTTGTGTAATCAATTCATGAAAGACTTCAATGACTCTCATTTCTTCTCCCTGTACCATGCTGTGAGAACTTTTGAACAAAAAATAAGAGATCCCTTTTAAACCATGTGATATAGTTTTATGAACAAATTATTGAATTTCAATGTTAATCAGATACAAATTGTACAAAGATCAACCAAAAAGCGGTATAACTTTGAAATATACTAGTTCAGAAGAATCTTACTCAACTAGTATCATTTTATCGTATGTATTGCGGTTGGCTAGAAACAACTCTTGCTGGCAACACTATGCCTACAGTGAGAAAGCATCCTTAATATGACAAAAATCATTTATTTTTTAAATCATTGCTCTAAAGGAGGATAGAACGCCCAACCAATATAAGTAGAACGGCAAACCAACAACGCCTATGGAGTGGCTAATATTTTTCACTGTACTAATACTCTAAAATTTTGGTTCAACGTGGAATGCGATCACTCTCAACAATGTGACAGAGTACATCCTATCTTTTTAAAAATAATCCCTGTTTATGAACTTTTTACCCAATAATGCTTTTTCTAGTGGAGATACTCGTTTTTTCAGAACGGACGTATTATAACAGATAAAAGATAACGATAATTTGGATACTAATCTGCCTAGAACCAATGACATGGATAAATAGATGCTGAAGATACAGTAATTCATTATTTAATTTAGCTAATCATGTCTTGCCTATCATGAGAAGGAAATACCATCCTTCTTCTGATTTCGTTAAAATCAATTGGTAAAATCCTATAACTGAGTTTCTATGATTTGAATACGCGTCGCAAGCATATTATCCGCTGGAAAGTCCCTCAATGGGAACATTCGTGTAATGACTTTATGAACGTGCAGAGATCGGCTATGAGAGCAAATTGGTGATACTACATCTTCCCTTCTTAGTTAACATGGATTTCTTCCTTATTTTATTGTTATTACTATACTTGCATATCCCTCTCAGTAGTATGATCCTCTTATGAGAAAAGTATAAAAGCGTAATCGATGACTGGAAAACTGAACCTGTCTTTGATTTACGTCTCTATTTAACTATCTTTATCTATCTCTATTTCCCCCGCATGGCTCTCTCTATTTCTCTGTCTGCAGCATAATGTGACTGGGATTTTTGAGAAGGAAAAATTGGCACTATAATTTAATCCCTCCATCATCTAATCGCTAATGTGATGTTCAAACGTAATGAAAAAAGTGAGAGAGTATGCAAAAAACAATTTTCTCGATTTTTATTGCATTTTGGCAACTTTTGAATCTAATATATGAGATCCCCAGTACTGATCATCATAACCAAACGCTGTGCAATCTTTGAGAATTTCGTGAAAAGGAGTAAGTTATGATTCTGTATGCACTGTCTTATGTCAGTAAATACTAGTGCTAGGGGCAGAGTCGAAAATTGTTTTACTTCTGAGCGTTTTATTTCAGTAGAATTACGCTAGCGCGGATGTCTTATGTCAGTAATAATAAGACTCAAATGTGTAGATTCTAATTTTGATGATTGTTCTACATTCCCCTAAGCGCTTCCATTTATTTAGGAGATGGCTGTTTAGTAGCTGATTTTCCCCTTCAGGAAGGGATTCTTTCGTTCCTTTGTGTCTGTGTGTGTGGATTCAATGTGTGTTATTGTATCCTCCTTCTTCTTCATGTCCTTCATACCTGACTTTTTCTTGCCATCATCGGACTTATTTTTGTCTACTCGTCCTGAGTTATTTTCATCGCCAATATCCTTGATGTTTGTCTTCTTTGTGTGGTCATGCGATTTGGCATCTGTATTGTTCGTGTCGCTAGGTGGTCTTGCGCCTGTATTCATCGTTTCATCACGAGGGTTCACCTCTGACTTCTTCTGAACGTATGTCTTCTTTTTGTCGGCTGCATAAAAAAATGCTAGGAGAGAGTATGATAGAGAGGGATAGAAGAGGAAAAAGTGTCGCAGATTTAAGATACAGAGAGAAAAGAGTATAAAGAGAAGGGAATATATAGAGAACTACAGTAAGAAGTATAGAGAGAAAGAGAGATGGTACAGACTGTAAATTAAGAGCCGAGCTCCTTTCCTGTGAGAGAACATGTCGAGTATAAGAGAATTAGATGAAATAGATAATTAGATATAAGGAAAATTAAAAAAGCTCCGCCTCTAAGACAATCAACCATCGGTCGCAATCCTCAAAGGTTATTCTATCGATTACCAGATACTGTCAATGGGATGATTTTATCACTTTTTCGTTGATCTTATTTTGCAATCGTTAATTATGTTTGCAATAATCATTATCGTTTCTACTATTGTATATAATGTTCCAAATTCATCTGGTTCTTTTTGTTGCTAAAGAGAGCTCATTTGAATAGCTTTTTCCATGACCATATGTTGTAGGTGAGAGTGTTTGTACAAGAGGGAGAAGGTTCATACGGAGTCGCTTAATTTTATCACTTGATCCAATCACGCAGATCGCGTATTATGTGTTACTGAGGTCAGATCAAATAGCCTTTTCATGATTATATGGTGTTTTAAGAGTGTATGCAAATTAGAGAGTGTACAGAAAGAGAAAGAGTGATGATCCATTCGCTCCACTATTCATATATCTTGTATATATTGCAAAATAGATGAAGAGAGTAAGTAGAAGAGCTAAAGAGAATGATTAACTACTCTTGTTCTCTCTTAAAGGTAGAGGAAAAAAGCTAGGGTGAAGAGTGCGAGTACAGAGATGCAGAGACTGAGAGATAGTGTGAAAAGATGGAGGTGGTAGAGATGTAGTGAAAGAAGATATAGAGAGGTAGAACAGCGTTTGCATGGCCATATGCGAAACAGTTAAAGAGAGACATAGATAGAGTATGCAAAAATAATATAGCACATAGGCATAGACAGCGTGTATAGATGAGAGGGTTCAGAGAAAGAGAGTAATTTGTATATAATTAAAGAATACCGAGATACCGAGCAAGAGAGACAGGGAGAGAGTATGCACATGATGGAGAGTGGCCAGATGTAGAGAAAATGAGAGAGTATATAAAATAGAGAGAGATTGCAAAGAGGTATAGAGGGTCTGTTTGGAGCTAGCTATTCAAATGTGGATATTAAGATATTCAGTTCAAGAGGGATTACTGTAGCAATTCAAATTTCATATTTGACGAGAGAGGGTGAAAATGATACAGAACAGAGATTTAGAGAAGTGGGGAAGAGAGCATGAGAAGATAATAGAGCACAAAGATGCAGAGATAGTGAGAGAGTATGAAAAAGATGAAGAGGGGAGAGAAGCAGGGAACGGGGCCTTCGCTTCTCTCGGCAGAAAAGAATATAGGAAAATGAGAGATGTTAGAGACGCAAAGAAATGATGGAGATAGTATGAGAAAATGAGAAAGTACAGAAAGAGTAGGAAGGATACTGCAACTCTGGTCAAGTATTGTATGCTTGGTATTAGTTATTTTTAGCTATTCAAATTGGTATCTTATACTTGTTGTGTTGTGTTTTGTTGCTAAAAGAGAGAGAGTGGGGGGGGGGGGAGAGAGAGAGAGGTAGAACAGCCTTCGCATGACCATATGGTGTGGTGATAGAGTATGTACCATAGAGAGAGTACATATAGAGAGACGGTCAAATGGCATAACCTTCAGATAAAGCGAAATAGCAGAAGCGGGAGAGAATAGAGTATGCAAAAATGATAGAGCACAGAGAAAGAGAGAGAGTGTGCAAAAATGAGAGAGGTTAGAGACAGAGACATAGTATGTAAAGTGAGAGAGGGTAGAGTAAGAGGTGCAGAGAACGAGAGAGAGTATGAGAGAATAAGAGAGGTTAAAGATGCAGAGCAAGGGAGAGAGAGTATGTTATAGAAGGAGAGGTTAGAGGTACGAAGAAGGGGAGAGAGAGAATATGGGAGATTGAGAGAGGTTAGAGATGCAGAGAACGAGAGAGAGTATGAGAGAATAAGAGAGGTTAAAGATGCAGAGCAAGGGAGAGAGAGTATGTAATGATGGAGAGATTAGTGATACGAAGAAGGAGAGAGAGATAATATGGGAGATTGAGAGAGGTTAGAGAAAGAGAGATAGTGTGCAAAATGAGAGAGGTCATAGAAAGAGAAAGAGTATGCAATATGAAAGAGAGCCGAAAAATGAGAGAGCATGTAAAAGATGGAGAGGTTAGAGATAAAGAGAGGAAGAGAGAGTATGTAAAAATGGAGAGGTTAGAGATACAGAGAGGGAGAGAGTGTATGAGACATTGAGAGAGATTAGAGATGCAGAGAAATGGAGAGAGTATAGGAAATTGAGAGACATTAGAGTTGCAGATGTGATATAATTAGGCTCCGCCCCAAATCAGTCATTTCATACTTGTTTTGTGTCGCGTGTGGTCGTGTGTTCCATTGCTCTGTCCGAATGTCTGTTAATTGATTATCGCATGCCTTTTACTAATCGATTGTGGTGATCTTATCATTTGATCTATGAGATATCACTTGATCTTATCACTCTGATCGATTAAAAGGCTAATCACTTTATCATACAGTTGTTTTTTGCTCATCCTATTGTTTGTGTGCAATGGAGATTGCTTTACCGCACTAGGGATGCCACCAGCTGTTAGACTCCCTCCTCCCTCTCCCTACCTCTCCCTCTCTTGCCTCTCTCCTGCCCATGCCTCTCCCTACTGTCTAAACTTCCCTCTCCTGCCTCTCTCCCTCTAGGCGTTTGTTTGTTGCTCTCCCTATGCTGTCACAAGTAATTAACTGATATGATTAATGAGGCTGTTAATAAGCTTTATTGATTAACTTCTCCCTCTCCCTACCGTGTCACAATCCCTCTCCCTACCCTGTCACTTTCCCTCCCCCTACGCTCTCACTTTCCCTCCCCCTACGCTGTCACTTTCCCTCCCCCTACCCTGTCACTTTTGATTAATGACATGTCAAAAAAATGATTAATGACCTGTCGGCACCCTTTGATCTTTGGCGGCATCCCTTTGATCTCGTAGTGCGGTAAAAGTAGTTGCCATTGCACACTATACTACTACTATGTGAAAGAGGAAAAAATTCTGAATGAGACACACTTCAGGTCATGTCGAGCTGCAATATTTTACTGCTGCTATAATGACCGAAGTACAAAAGTAGCTTTTACTCTGATATGATCAAGATAACTTGAGAAATATGAAAATGCAAATGAAACCTATCGTGTCATATACCAAATGAAAGAGCGAAAAATTCTGAATAAGATAAACCATTTCAAAGTGGTCAGTACGGCCAATATGTAAATTTATCTTTCAATACTCTCTGTTTTTGGTACAAAATAATTCGTTACAAGTCTAATTGTCAATGATACTTATCGAGTAATATACTATGTGAAAGAGGAAAAAGTTCTCAATGAGACACTCTTCAGGTCATGTCGAGCTGTAATATTTTACTGTTGCTATAATGACCGAAGTACAAAAGTAGCTTTTACTCTGATATGATCAAGATAACTTGAGAAATATGAAAATGAAAATGAAACCTATCTTGTCATATACCACAGTATTCTGGTCCAAGCCATTTTTCTTCCAAAGCAAGACAAAGGAGAGACCATTGTATTCGAGAGAGTTTGTATGTTGAGCGGTCGTTCTTGCTTTGAAAGTCATGAGAACGCTGTGATACCAAATGAAAGAGCGAAAAAATCTGAATAAGATAAACCATTTCAAAGTGGTCAGTACGGCCAATATGTAAATTTATCTTTCAATACTCTCTGTTTTTGGTACAAAATAATTCGTTACAAGTCTAATTGTCAATGATACTTATCGAATAATATACTATGTGAAAGAGGAAAAAATTCTGAATGAGACACACTTCAGGTCATGTCGAGCTGCAATATTTTACTGCTGCTATAATGACCGAAGTACAAAAGTAGCTTTTACTCTGATATGATCAAGATAACTTGAGAAATATGAAAATGCAAATGAAACCTATCGTGTCATATACCAAATGAAAGAGCGAAAAATTCTGAATAAGATAAACCATTTCAAAGTGGTCAGTACGGCCAATATGTAAATTTATCTTTCAATACTCTCTGTTTTTGGTACAAAATAATTCGTTACAAGTCTAATTGTCAATGATACTTATCGATTAATATACTATGTGAAAGAGGAAAAAATTCTGAATGAGACACACTTCAGGTCATGTCGAGCTGTAATATTTTACTGTTGCTATAATGACCGAAGTACAAAAGTAGCTTTTACTCTGATATGATCAAGATAACTTGAGAAATATGAAAATGAAAATGAAACCTATCGTGTCATATACCAAATGAAAGAGCGAAAAATTCTGAATAAGATAAACCATTTCAAAGTGGTCAGTACGGCCAATATGTAAGTTTATCTTTCAATACTCTCTGTTTTTGGTATACAATAATTCGTTACAAGTCTAATTGTCAATGATACTTATCGAGTAATATACTATGTGAAAGAGGAAAAATTCTGAATGAGACACACTTCAGGTCATGTCGAGCTGTAATATTTTACTGCTGCTATAATGACCGAAGTACAAAAGTAGCTTTTACTCTGATATGATCAAGATAACTTGAGAAATATGAAAATGAAAATGAAACCTATCTTGTCATATACCAAATGAAAGAGCGAAAAAATCTGAATAAGATAAACCATTTCAAGTGGTCAGTACGGCCAATATGTAAATTTATCTTTCAATACTCTCTGTTTTTGGTACAAAATAATTCGTTACAAGTCTAATTGTCAATGATACTTATCGATTAATATACTATGTGAAAGAGGAAAAAATTCTGAATGAGACACACTTCAGGTCATGTCGAGCTGTAATATTTTACTGTTGCTATAATGACCGAAGTACAAAAGTAGCTTTTACTCTGATATGATCAAGATAACTTGAGAAATATGAAAATGAAAATGAAACCTATCGTGTCATATACCAAATGAAAGAGCGAAAAATTCTGAATAAGATAAACCATTTCAAAGTGGTCAGTACGGCCAATATGTAAGTTTATCTTTCAATACTCTCTGTTTTTGGTATACAATAATTCGTTACAAGTCTAATTGTCAATGATACTTATCGAGTAATATACTATGTGAAAGAGGAAAAATTCTGAATGAGACACACTTCAGGTCATGTCGAGCTGTAATATTTTACTGCTGCTATAATGACCGAAGTACAAAAGTAGCTTTTACTCTGATATGATCAAGATAACTTGAGAAATATGAAAATGAAAATGAAACCTATCTTGTCATATGCCAAATGAAAGAGCGAAAAAATCTGAATAAGATAAACCATTTCAAGTGGTCAGTACGGCCAATATGTAAATTTATCTTTCAATACTCTCTGTTTTTGGTACAAAATAATTCGTTACAAGTCTAATTGTCAATGATACTCATCGATTAATATACTATGTGAAAGAGGAAAAAATTCTGAATGAGACACACTTCAGGTCATGTCGAGCTGTAATATTTTACTGCTGCTATAATGACCGAAGTACAAAAGTAGCTTTTACTCTGATATGATCAAGATAACTTGAGAAATATGAAAATGCAAATGAAACCTTATCGTGTCATATACCAAATGAAAGAGCGAAAAATTCTGAATAAGATAAACCATTTCAAAGTGGTCAGTACGGCCAATATGTAAATTTATCTTTCAATACTCTCTGTTTTTGGTACAAAATAATTCGTTACAAGTCTAATTGTCAATGATACTTATCGATTAATATACTATGTGAAAGAGGAAAAAATTCTGAATGAGACACACTTCAGGTCATGTCGAGCTGTAATATTTTACTGTTGCTATAATGACCGAAGTACAAAAGTAGCTTTTACTCTGATATGATCAAGATAACTTGAGAAATATGAAAATGAAAATGAAACCTATCTTGTCATATACCAAATGAAAGAGCGAAAAAATCTGAATAAGATAAACCATTTCAAGTGGTCAGTACGGCCAATATGTAAATTTATCTTTCAATACTCTCTGTTTTTGGTACAAAATAATTCGTTACAAGTCTAATTGTCAATGATACTCATCGATTAATATACTATGTGAAAGAGGAAAAAATTCTGAATGAGACACACTTCAGGTCATGTCGAGCTGTAATATTTTACTGCTGCTATAATGACCGAAGTACAAAAGTAGCTTTTACTCTGATATGATCAAGATAACTTGAGAAATATGAAAATGAAAATGAAACCTATCGTGTCATATACCAAATGAAAGAGCGAAAAATTCTGAATAAGATAAACCATTTCAAAGTGGTCAGTACGGCCAATATGTAAATTTATCTTTCAATACTCTCTGTTTTTGGTGCAAAATAATTCGTTACAAGTCTAATTGTCAATGATGCTTATCGATTAATTTACTATGTGAAAGAGGAAAAAATTCTGAATGAGACACAGTTCAGGTCATGTCGAGCTGTAATATTTTACTGCTGCTATAATGACCGAAGTACAAAAGTAGCTTTTACTGTGATATGATCAAGATAACTTGAGAAATATGAAAATGCAAATGAAACCTATCGTGTCATATACCAAATGAAAGAGCGAAAAAATCTGAATAAGATAAACCATTTCAAGTGGTCAGTACGGCCAATATGTAAATTTATCTTTCAATACTCTCTGTTTTTGGTACAAAATAATTCGTTACAAGTCTAATTGTCAATGATACTCATCGATTAATATACTATGTGAAAGAGGAAAAAATTCTGAATGAGACACACTTCAGGTCATGTCGAGCTGTAATATTTTACTGCTGCTATAATGACCGAAGTACAAAAGTAGCTTTTACTCTGATATGATCAAGATAACTTGAGAAATATGAAAATGAAAATGAAACCTATCTTGTCATATACCACAGTATTCTGGTCCAAGCCATTTTTCTTCCAAAGCAAGACAAAGGAGAGACCATTGTATTCGAGAGAGTTTGTATGTTGAGCGGTCGTTCTTGCTTTGAAAGTCATGAGAACGCTGTGATACCAAATGAAAGAGCGAAAAAATCTGAATAAGATAAACCATTTCAAAGTGGTCAGTACGGCCAATATGTAAATTTATCTTTCAATACTCTCTGTTTTTGGTACAAAATAATTCGTTACAAGTCTAATTGTCAATGATACTTATCGAATAATATACTATGTGAAAGAGGAAAAAATTCTGAATGAGACACACTTCAGGTCATGTCGAGCTGCAATATTTTACTGCTGCTATAATGACCGAAGTACAAAAGTAGCTTTTACTCTGATATGATCAAGATAACTTGAGAAATATGAAAATGCAAATGAAACCTATCGTGTCATATACCAAATGAAAGAGCGAAAAATTCTGAATAAGATAAACCATTTCAAAGTGGTCAGTACGGCCAATATGTAAATTTATCTTTCAATACTCTCTGTTTTTGTTACAAAATAATTCGTTACAAGTCTAATTGTCAATGATACTTATCGATTAATATACTATGTGAAAGAGGAAAAAATTCTGAATGAGACACACTTCAGGTCATGTCGAGCTGTAATATTTTACTGTTGCTATAATGACCGAAGTACAAAAGTAGCTTTTACTCTGATATGATCAAGATAACTTGAGAAATATGAAAATGAAAATGAAACCTATCTTGTCATATACCAAATGAAAGAGCGAAAAAATCTGAATAAGATAAACCATTTCAAGTGGTCAGTACGGCCAATATGTAAATTTATCTTTCAATACTCTCTGTTTTTGGTACAAAATAATTCGTTACAAGTCTAATTGTCAATGATACTCATCGATTAATATACTATGTGAAAGAGGAAAAAATTCTGAATGAGACACACTTCAGGTCATGTCGAGCTGTAATATTTTACTGCTGCTATAATGACCGAAGTACAAAAGTAGCTTTTACTCTGATATGATCAAGATAACTTGAGAAATATGAAAATGCAAATGAAACCTATCGTGTCATATACCAAATGAAAGAGCGAAAAATTCTGAATAAGATAAACCATTTCAAAGTGGTCAGTACGGCCAATATGTAAATTTATCTTTCAATAATCTCTGTTTTTGGTACAAAATAATTCGTTACAAGTCTAATTGTCAATGATACTTATCGAGTAATATACTATGTGAAAGAGGAAAAAGTTCTCAATGAGACACTCTTCAGGTCATGTCGAGCTGTAATATTTTACTGTTGCTATAATGACCGAAGTACAAAAGTAGCTTTTACTCTGATATGATCAAGATAACTTGAGAAATATGAAAATGAAAATGAAACCTATCGTGTCATATACCAAATGAAAGAGCGAAAAATTCTGAATAAGATAAACCATTTCAAAGTGGTCAGTACGGCCAATATGTAAGTTTATCTTTCAATACTCTCTGTTTTTGGTATACAATAATTCGTTACAAGTCTAATTGTCAATGATACTTATCGAGTAATATACTATGTGAAAGAGGAAAAATTCTGAATGAGACACACTTCAGGTCATGTCGAGCTGTAATATTTTACTGCTGCTATAATGACCGAAGTACAAAAGTAGCTTTTACTCTGATATGATCAAGATAACTTGAGAAATATGAAAATGAAAATGAAACCTATCTTGTCATATGCCAAATGAAAGAGCGAAAAAATCTGAATAAGATAAACCATTTCAAGTGGTCAGTACGGCCAATATGTAAATTTATCTTTCAATACTCTCTGTTTTTGGTACAAAATAATTCGTTACAAGTCTAATTGTCAATGATACTCATCGATTAATATACTATGTGAAAGAGGAAAAAATTCTGAATGAGACACACTTCAGGTCATGTCGAGCTGTAATATTTTACTGCTGCTATAATGACCGAAGTACAAAAGTAGCTTTTACTCTGATATGATCAAGATAACTTGAGAAATATGAAATGCAAATGAAACCTTATCGTGTCATATACCAAATGAAAGAGCGAAAAATTCTGAATAAGATATACCATTTCAAAGTGGTCAGTACGGCCAATATGTAAATTTATCTTTCAATACTCTCTGTTTTTGGTACAAAATAATTCGTTACAAGTCTAATTGTCAATGATACTTATCGATTAATATACTATGTGAAAGAGGAAAAAATTCTGAATGAGACACACTTCAGGTCATGTCGAGCTGTAATATTTTACTGTTGCTATAATGACCGAAGTACAAAAGTAGCTTTTACTCTGATATGATCAAGATAACTTGAGAAATATGAAAATGAAAATGAAACCTATCTTGTCATATACCACAGTATTCTGGTCCAAGCCATTTTTCTTCCAAAGCAAGACAAAGGAGAGACCATTGTATTCGAGAGAGTTTGTATGTTGAGCGGTCGTTCTTGCTTTGAAAGTCATGAGAACGCTGTGATACCAAATGAAAGAGCGAAAAAATCTGAATAAGATAAACCATTTCAAAGTGGTCAGTACGGCCAATATGTAAATTTATCTTTCAATACTCTCTGTTTTTGGTACAAAATAATTCGTTACAAGTCTAATTGTCAATGATACTTATCGAATAATATACTATGTGAAAGAGGAAAAAATTCTGAATGAGACACACTTCAGGTCATGTCGAGCTGCAATATTTTACTGCTGCTATAATGACCGAAGTACAAAAGTAGCTTTTACTCTGATATGATCAAGATAACTTGAGAAATATGAAAATGCAAATGAAACCTATCGTGTCATATACCAAATGAAAGAGCGAAAAATTCTGAATAAGATAAACCATTTCAAAGTGGTCAGTACGGCCAATATGTAAATTTATCTTTCAATACTCTCTGTTTTTGGTACAAAATAATTCGTTACAAGTCTAATTGTCAATGATACTTATCGATTAATATACTATGTGAAAGAGGAAAAAATTCTGAATGAGACACACTTCAGGTCATGTCGAGCTGTAATATTTTACTGTTGCTATAATGACCGAAGTACAAAAGTAGCTTTTACTCTGATATGATCAAGATAACTTGAGAAATATGAAAATGAAAATGAAACCTATCGTGTCATATACCAAATGAAAGAGCGAAAAATTCTGAATAAGATAAACCATTTCAAAGTGGTCAGTACGGCCAATATGTAAGTTTATCTTTCAATACTCTCTGTTTTTGGTATACAATAATTCGTTACAAGTCTAATTGTCAATGATACTTATCGAGTAATATACTATGTGAAAGAGGAAAAATTCTGAATGAGACACACTTCAGGTCATGTCGAGCTGTAATATTTTACTGCTGCTATAATGACCGAAGTACAAAAGTAGCTTTTACTCTGATATGATCAAGATAACTTGAGAAATATGAAAATGAAAATGAAACCTATCTTGTCATATACCAAATGAAAGAGCGAAAAAATCTGAATAAGATAAACCATTTCAAGTGGTCAGTACGGCCAATATGTAAATTTATCTTTCAATACTCTCTGTTTTTGGTACAAAATAATTCGTTACAAGTCTAATTGTCAATGATACTTATCGATTAATATACTATGTGAAAGAGGAAAAAATTCTGAATGAGACACACTTCAGGTCATGTCGAGCTGTAATATTTTACTGTTGCTATAATGACCGAAGTACAAAAGTAGCTTTTACTCTGATATGATCAAGATAACTTGAGAAATATGAAAATGAAAATGAAACCTATCGTGTCATATACCAAATGAAAGAGCGAAAAATTCTGAATAAGATAAACCATTTCAAAGTGGTCAGTACGGCCAATATGTAAGTTTATCTTTCAATACTCTCTGTTTTTGGTATACAATAATTCGTTACAAGTCTAATTGTCAATGATACTTATCGAGTAATATACTATGTGAAAGAGGAAAAATTCTGAATGAGACACACTTCAGGTCATGTCGAGCTGTAATATTTTACTGCTGCTATAATGACCGAAGTACAAAAGTAGCTTTTACTCTGATATGATCAAGATAACTTGAGAAATATGAAAATGAAAATGAAACCTATCTTGTCATATGCCAAATGAAAGAGCGAAAAAATCTGAATAAGATAAACCATTTCAAGTGGTCAGTACGGCCAATATGTAAATTTATCTTTCAATACTCTCTGTTTTTGGTACAAAATAATTCGTTACAAGTCTAATTGTCAATGATACTCATCGATTAATATACTATGTGAAAGAGGAAAAAATTCTGAATGAGACACACTTCAGGTCATGTCGAGCTGTAATATTTTACTGCTGCTATAATGACCGAAGTACAAAAGTAGCTTTTACTCTGATATGATCAAGATAACTTGAGAAATATGAAAATGCAAATGAAACCTTATCGTGTCATATACCAAATGAAAGAGCGAAAAATTCTGAATAAGATAAACCATTTCAAAGTGGTCAGTACGGCCAATATGTAAATTTATCTTTCAATACTCTCTGTTTTTGGTACAAAATAATTCGTTACAAGTCTAATTGTCAATGATACTTATCGATTAATATACTATGTGAAAGAGGAAAAAATTCTGAATGAGACACACTTCAGGTCATGTCGAGCTGTAATATTTTACTGTTGCTATAATGACCGAAGTACAAAAGTAGCTTTTACTCTGATATGATCAAGATAACTTGAGAAATATGAAAATGAAAATGAAACCTATCGTGTCATATACCAAATGAAAGAGCGAAAAATTCTGAATAAGATAAACCATTTCAAAGTGGTCAGTACGGCCAATATGTAAGTTTATCTTTCAATACTCTCTGTTTTTGGTATACAATAATTCGTTACAAGTCTAATTGTCAATGATACTTATCGAGTAATATACTATGTGAAAGAGGAAAAATTCTGAATGAGACACACTTCAGGTCATGTCGAGCTGTAATATTTTACTGCTGCTATAATGACCGAAGTACAAAAGTAGCTTTTACTCTGATATGATCAAGATAACTTGAGAAATATGAAAATGAAAATGAAACCTATCTTGTCATATGCCAAATGAAAGAGCGAAAAAATCTGAATAAGATAAACCATTTCAAGTGGTCAGTACGGCCAATATGTAAATTTATCTTTCAATACTCTCTGTTTTTGGTACAAAATAATTCGTTACAAGTCTAATTGTCAATGATACTCATCGATTAATATACTATGTGAAAGAGGAAAAAATTCTGAATGAGACACACTTCAGGTCATGTCGAGCTGTAATATTTTACTGCTGCTATAATGACCGAAGTACAAAAGTAGCTTTTACTCTGATATGATCAAGATAACTTGAGAAATATGAAAATGAAAATGAAACCTATCTTGTCATATGCCAAATGAAAGAGCGAAAAAATCTGAATAAGATAAACCATTTCAAGTGGTCAGTACGGCCAATATGTAAATTTATCTTTCAATACTCTCTGTTTTTGGTACAAAATAATTCGTTACAAGTCTAATTGTCAATGATACTCATCGATTAATATACTATGTGAAAGAGGAAAAAATTCTGAATGAGACACACTTCAGGTCATGTCGAGCTGTAATATTTTACTGCTGCTATAATGACCGAAGTACAAAAGTAGCTTTTACTCTGATATGATCAAGATAACTTGAGAAATATGAAAATGCAAATGAAACCTTATCGTGTCATATACCAAATGAAAGAGCGAAAAATTCTGAATAAGATAAACCATTTCAAAGTGGTCAGTACGGCCAATATGTAAATTTATCTTTCAATACTCTCTGTTTTTGGTACAAAATAATTCGTTACAAGTCTAATTGTCAATGATACTTATCGATTAATATACTATGTGAAAGAGGAAAAAATTCTGAATGAGACACACTTCAGGTCATGTCGAGCTGTAATATTTTACTGTTGCTATAATGACCGAAGTACAAAAGTAGCTTTTACTCTGATATGATCAAGATAACTTGAGAAATATGAAAATGAAAATGAAACCTATCGTGTCATATACCAAATGAAAGAGCGAAAAATTCTGAATAAGATAAACCATTTCAAAGTGGTCAGTACGGCCAATATGTAAGTTTATCTTTCAATACTCTCTGTTTTTGGTATACAATAATTCGTTACAAGTCTAATTGTCAATGATACTTATCGAGTAATATACTATGTGAAAGAGGAAAAATTCTGAATGAGACACACTTCAGGTCATGTCGAGCTGTAATATTTTACTGCTGCTATAATGACCGAAGTACAAAAGTAGCTTTTACTCTGATATGATCAAGATAACTTGAGAAATATGAAAATGAAAATGAAACCTATCTTGTCATATGCCAAATGAAAGAGCGAAAAAATCTGAATAAGATAAACCATTTCAAGTGGTCAGTACGGCCAATATGTAAATTTATCTTTCAATACTCTCTGTTTTTGGTACAAAATAATTCGTTGCAAGTCTAATTGTCAATGATACTCATCGATTAATATACTATGTGAAAGAGGAAAAAATTCTGAATGAGACACACTTCAGGTCATGTCGAGCTGTAATATTTTACTGCTGCTATAATGACCGAAGTACAAAAGTAGCTTTTACTCTGATATGATCAAGATAACTTGAGAAATATGAAAATGCAAATGAAACCTTATCGTGTCATATACCAAATGAAAGAGCGAAAAATTCTGAATAAGATAAACCATTTCAAAGTGGTCAGTACGGCCAATATGTAAATTTATCTTTCAATACTCTCTGTTTTTGGTACAAAATAATTCGTTACAAGTCTAATTGTCAATGATACTTATCGATTAATATACTATGTGAAAGAGGAAAAAATTCTGAATGAGACACACTTCAGGTCATGTCGAGCTGTAATATTTTACTGTTGCTATAATGACCGAAGTACAAAAGTAGCTTTTACTCTGATATGATCAAGATAACTTGAGAAATATGAAAATGAAAATGAAACCTATCTTGTCATATACCAAATGAAAGAGCGAAAAAATCTGAATAAGATAAACCATTTCAAGTGGTCAGTACGGCCAATATGTAAATTTATCTTTCAATACTCTCTGTTTTTGGTACAAAATAATTCGTTACAAGTCTAATTGTCAATGATACTCATCGATTAATATACTATGTGAAAGAGGAAAAAATTCTGAATGAGACACACTTCAGGTCATGTCGAGCTGTAATATTTTACTGCTGCTATAATGACCGAAGTACAAAAGTAGCTTTTACTCTGATATGATCAAGATAACTTGAGAAATATGAAAATGCAAATGAAACCTATCGTGTCATATACCAAATGAAAGAGCGAAAAATTCTGAATAAGATAAACCATTTCAAAGTGGTCAGTACGGCCAATATGTAAATTTATCTTTCAATACTCTCTGTTTATGGTACAAAATAATTCGTTATAAGTCTAATTGTCAATGATACTTATCGATTAATATACTATGTGAAAGAGGAAAAAATTCTGAATGAAACACACTTCAGTGTCATGTTGAGCTGTAATATTTTACTGCTGCTATAATGACCGAAGTACAAAAGTAGCTTTTACTCTGATATGATCAAGATAACTTGAGAAATATGAAAATGAAAATGAAACCTATCGTGTCATATACCAAATGAAAGAGCGAAAAATTCTGAATAAGATAAACCATTTCAAAGTGGTCAGTACGGCCAATATGTAAGTTTATCTTTCAATACTCTCTGTTTTTGGTATACAATAATTCGTTACAAGTCTAATTGTCAATGATACTTATCGAGTAATATACTATGTGAAAGAGGAAAAATTCTGAATGAGACACACTTCAGGTCATGTCGAGCTGTAATATTTTACTGCTGCTATAATGACCGAAGTACAAAAGTAGCTTTTACTCTGATATGATCAAGATAACTTGAGAAATATGAAAATGAAAATGAAACCTATCTTGTCATATGCCAAATGAAAGAGCGAAAAAATCTGAATAAGATAAACCATTTCAAGTGGTCAGTACGGCCAATATGTAAATTTATCTTTCAATACTCTCTGTTTTTGGTACAAAATAATTCGTTACAAGTCTAATTGTCAATGATACTCATCGATTAATATACTATGTGAAAGAGGAAAAAATTCTGAATGAGACACACTTCAGGTCATGTCGAGCTGTAATATTTTACTGCTGCTATAATGACCGAAGTACAAAAGTAGCTTTTACTCTGATATGATCAAGATAACTTGAGAAATATGAAAATGCAAATGAAACCTTATCGTGTCATATACCAAATGAAAGAGCGAAAAATTCTGAATAAGATAAACCATTTCAAAGTGGTCAGTACGGCCAATATGTAAATTTATCTTTCAATACTCTCTGTTTTTGGTACAAAATAATTCGTTACAAGTCTAATTGTCAATGATACTTATCGATTAATATACTATGTGAAAGAGGAAAAAATTCTGAATGAGACACACTTCAGGTCATGTCGAGCTGTAATATTTTACTGTTGCTATAATGACCGAAGTACAAAAGTAGCTTTTACTCTGATATGATCAAGATAACTTGAGAAATATGAAAATGAAAATGAAACCTATCTTGTCATATACCAAATGAAAGAGCGAAAAAATCTGAATAAGATAAACCATTTCAAGTGGTCAGTACGGCCAATATGTAAATTTATCTTTCAATACTCTCTGTTTTTGGTACAAAATAATTCGTTACAAGTCTAATTGTCAATGATACTCATCGATTAATATACTATGTGAAAGAGGAAAAAATTCTGAATGAGACACACTTCAGGTCATGTCGAGCTGTAATATTTTACTGCTGCTATAATGACCGAAGTACAAAAGTAGCTTTTACTCTGATATGATCAAGATAACTTGAGAAATATGAAAATGCAAATGAAACCTATCGTGTCATATACCAAATGAAAGAGCGAAAAATTCTGAATAAGATAAACCATTTCAAAGTGGTCAGTACGGCCAATATGTAAATTTATCTTTCAATACTCTCTGTTTTTGGTACAAAATAATTCGTTACAAGTCTAATTGTCAATGATACTTATCGATTAATATACTATGTGAAAGAGGAAAAAATTCTGAATGAAACACACTTCAGGTCATGTCGAGCTGTAATATTTTACTGCTGCTATAATGACCGAAGTACAAAAGTAGCTTTTACTCTGATATGATCAAGATAACTTGAGAAATATGAAAATGAAAATGAAACCTATCGTGTCATATACCAAATGAAAGAGCGAAAAATTCTGAATAAGATAAACCATTTCAAAGTGGTCAGTACGGCCAATATGTAAATTTATCTTTCAATACTCTCTGTTTTTGGTGCAAAATAATTCGTTACAAGTCTAATTGTCAATGATGCTTATCGATTAATTTACTATGTGAAAGAGGAAAAAATTCTGAATGAGACACACTTCAGGTCATGTCGAGCTGTAATATTTTACTGCTGCTATAATGACCGAAGTACAAAAGTAGCTTTTACTCTGATATGATCAAGATAACTTGAGAAATATGAAAATGAAAATGAAACCTATCTTGTCATATACCAAATGAAAGAGCGAAAAAATCTGAATAAGATAAACCATTTCAAAGTGGGCAGTACGGCCAATATGTAAATTTATCTTTCAATACTCTCTGTTTTTGGTACAAAATAATTCGTTACAAGTCTAATTGTCAATGATACTCATCGATTAATATACTATGTGAAAGAGGAAATAATTCTGAATGAGACACACTTCAGGTCATGTCGAGCTGTAATATTTTACTGCTGCTATAATGACCGAAGTACAAAAGTAGCTTTTACTCTGATATGATCAAGATAACTTGAGAAATATGAAAATGAAAATGAAACCTATCTTGTCATATACCAAATGAAAGAGCGAAAAAATCTGAATAAGATAAACCATTTCAAGTGGTCAGTACGGCCAATATGTAATTTATCTTTCAATACTCTTTGTTTTTGGTACAAAATAATTCGTTACAAGTCTAATTGTCAATGATACTCATCGATTAATATACTATGTGAAAGAGGAAAAAATTCTGAATGAGACACACTTCAGGTCATGTCGAGCTGTAATATTTTACTGCTGCTATAATGACCGAAGTACAAAAGTAGCTTTTACTCTGATATGATCAAGATAACTTGAGAAATATGAAAATGAAAATGAAACCTATCTTGTCATATACCAAATGAAAGAGCGAAAAAATCTGAATAAGATAAACCATTTCAAAGTGGTCAGTACGGCCAATATGTAAATTTATCTTTCAATACTCTCTGTTTTTGGTACAAAATAATTCGTTACAAGTCTAATTGTCAATGATACTCATCGATTAATATACTATGTGAAAGAGGAAAAAATTCTGAATGAGACACACTTCAGGTCATGTCGAGCTGTAATATTTTACTGCTGCTATAATGACCGAAGTACAAAAGTAGCTTTTACTCTGATATGATCAAGATAACTTGAGAAATATGAACATGAAAATGAAACCTATCTTGTCATATACCAAATGAAAGAGCGAAAAAAATCTGAATAAGATAAACCATTTCAAAGTGGTCAGTACGGCCAATATGTAAATTTATCTTTCAATACTCTCTGTTTTTGGTACAAAATAATTCGTTACAAGTCTAATTGTCAATGATACTCATCGATTAATATACTATGTGAAAGAGGAAAAAATTCTGAATGAGACACACTTCAGGTCATGTCGAGCTGTAATATTTTACTGCTGCTATAATGACCGAAGTACAAAAGTAGCTTTTACTCTGATATGATCAAGATAACTTGAGAAATATGAAAATGCAAATGAAACCTATCTTGTCATATACCAAATGAAAGAGCGAAAAAATCTGAATAAGATAAACAAACCATTTCAAAGTGGTCAGTACGGCCAATATGTAAATTTATCTTTCAATACTCTCTGTTTTTGGTACAAAATAATTCGTTACAAGTCTAATTGTCAATGATACTTATCGAATAATATACTATGTGAAAGAGGAAAAAATTCTGAATGAGACACACTTCAGGTCATGTCGAGCTGCAATATTTTACTGCTGCTATAATGACCGAAGTACAAAAGTAGCTTTTACTCTGATATGATCAAGATAACTTGAGAAATATGAAAATGCAAATGAAACCTATCGTGTCATATACCAAATGAAAGAGCGAAAAATTCTGAATAAGATAAACCATTTCAAAGTGGTCAGTACGGCCAATATGTAAATTTATCTTTCAATACTCTCTGTTTTTGGTACAAAATAATTCGTTACAAGTCTAATTGTCAATGATACTCATCGATTAATATACTATGTGAAAGAGGAAAAAATTCTGAATGAGACACACTTCAGGTCATGTCGAGCTGTAATATTTTACTGCTGCTATAATGACCGAAGTACAAAAGTAGCTTTTACTCTGATATGATCAAGATAACTTGAGAAATATGAAAATGAAAATGAAACCTATCTTGTCATATACCAAATGAAAGAGCGAAAAAATCTGAATAAGATAAACCATTTCAAAGTGGTCAGTACGGCCAATATGTAAATTTATCTTTCAATACTCTCTGTTTTTGGTACAAAATAATTCGTTACAAGTCTAATTGTCAATGATACTCATCGATTAATATACTATGTGAAAGAGGAAAAAATTCTGAATGAGACACACTTCAGGTCATGTCGAGCTGTAATATTTTACTGCTGCTATAATGACCGAAGTACAAAAGTAGCTTTTACTCTGATATGATCAAGATAACTTGAGAAATATGAACATGAAAATGAAACCTATCTTGTCATATACCAAATGAAAGAGCGAAAAAATCTGAATAAGATAAACCATTTCAAAGTGGTCAGTACGGCCAATATGTAAATTTATCTTTCAATACTCTCTGTTTTTGGTACAAAATAATTCGTTACAAGTCTAATTGTCAATGATACTCATCGATTAATATACTATGTGAAAGAGGAAAAAATTCTGAATGAGACACACTTCAGGTCATGTCGAGCTGTAATATTTTACTGCTGCTATAATGACCGAAGTACAAAAGTAGCTTTTACTCTGATATGATCAAGATAACTTGAGAAATATGAAAATGCAAATGAAACCTATCTTGTCATATACCAAATGAAAGAGCGAAAAAATCTGAATAAGATAAACAAACCATTTCAAAGTGGTCAGTACGGCCAATATGTAAATTTATCTTTCAATACTCTCTGTTTTTGGTACAAAATAATTCGTTACAAGTCTAATTGTCAATGATACTTATCGAATAATATACTATGTGAAAGAGGAAAAAATTCTGAATGAGACACACTTCAGGTCATGTCGAGCTGCAATATTTTACTGCTGCTATAATGACCGAAGTACAAAAGTAGCTTTTACTCTGATATGATCAAGATAACTTGAGAAATATGAAAATGCAAATGAAACCTATCGTGTCATATACCAAATGAAAGAGCGAAAAATTCTGAATAAGATAAACCATTTCAAAGTGGTCAGTACGGCCAATATGTAAATTTATCTTTCAATACTCTCTGTTTTTGGTACAAAATAATTCGTTACAAGTCTAATTGTCAATGATACTTATCGATTAATATACTATGTGAAAGAGGAAAAAATTCTGAATGAGACACACTTCAGGTCATGTCGAGCTGTAATATTTTACTGTTGCTATAATGACCGAAGTACAAAAGTAGCTTTTACTCTGATATGATCAAGATAACTTGAGAAATATGAAAATGAAAATGAAACCTATCGTGTCATATACCAAATGAAAGAGCGAAAAATTCTGAATAAGATAAACCATTTCAAAGTGGTCAGTACGGCCAATATGTAAGTTTATCTTTCAATACTCTCTGTTTTTGGTATACAATAATTCGTTACAAGTCTAATTGTCAATGATACTTATCGAGTAATATACTATGTGAAAGAGGAAAAATTCTGAATGAGACACACTTCAGGTCATGTCGAGCTGTAATATTTTACTGCTGCTATAATGACCGAAGTACAAAAGTAGCTTTTACTCTGATATGATCAAGATAACTTGAGAAATATGAAAATGAAAATGAAACCTATCTTGTCATATACCAAATGAAAGAGCGAAAAAATCTGAATAAGATAAACCATTTCAAGTGGTCAGTACGGCCAATATGTAAATTTATCTTTCAATACTCTCTGTTTTTGGTACAAAATAATTCGTTACAAGTCTAATTGTCAATGATACTCATCGATTAATATACTATGTGAAAGAGGAAAAAATTCTGAATGAGACACACTTCAGGTCATGTCGAGCTGTAATATTTTACTGCTGCTATAATGACCGAAGTACAAAAGTAGCTTTTACTCTGATATGATCAAGATAACTTGAGAAATATGAAAATGCAAATGAAACCTTATCGTGTCATATACCAAATGAAAGAGCGAAAAATTCTGAATAAGATAAACCATTTCAAAGTGGTCAGTACGGCCAATATGTAAATTTATCTTTCAATACTCTCTGTTTTTGGTACAAAATAATTCGTTACAAGTCTAATTGTCAATGATACTTATCGATTAATATACTATGTGAAAGAGGAAAAAATTCTGAATGAGACACACTTCAGGTCATGTCGAGCTGTAATATTTTACTGTTGCTATAATGACCGAAGTACAAAAGTAGCTTTTACTCTGATATGATCAAGATAACTTGAGAAATATGAAAATGAAAATGAAACCTATCTTGTCATATACCAAATGAAAGAGCGAAAAAATCTGAATAAGATAAACCATTTCAAGTGGTCAGTACGGCCAATATGTAAATTTATCTTTCAATACTCTCTGTTTTTGGTACAAAATAATTCGTTACAAGTCTAATTGTCAATGATACTTATCGATTAATATACTATGTGAAAGAGGAAAAAATTCTGAATGAGACACACTTCAGGTCATGTCGAGCTGTAATATTTTACTGTTGCTATAATGAACGAAGTACAAAAGTAGCTTTTACTCTGATATGATCAAGATAACTTGAGAAATATGAAAATGAAAATGAAACCTATCGTGTCATATACCAAATGAAAGAGCGAAAAATTCTGAATAAGATAAACCATTTCAAAGTGGTCAGTACGGCCAATATGTAAGTTTATCTTTCAATACTCTCTGTTTTTGGTATACAATAATTCGTTACAAGTCTAATTGTCAATGATACTTATCGAGTAATATACTATGTGAAAGAGGAAAAATTCTGAATGAGACACACTTCAGGTCATGTCGAGCTGTAATATTTTACTGCTGCTATAATGACCGAAGTACAAAAGTAGCTTTTACTCTGATATGATCAAGATAACTTGAGAAATATGAAAATGAAAATGAAACCTATCTTGTCATATGCCAAATGAAAGAGCGAAAAAATCTGAATAAGATAAACCATTTCAAGTGGTCAGTACGGCCAATATGTAAATTTATCTTTCAATACTCTCTGTTTTTGGTACAAAATAATTCGTTACAAGTCTAATTGTCAATGATACTCATCGATTAATATACTATGTGAAAGAGGAAAAAATTCTGAATGAGACACACTTCAGGTCATGTCGAGCTGTAATATTTTACTGCTGCTATAATGACCGAAGTACAAAAGTAGCTTTTACTCTGATATGATCAAGATAACTTGAGAAATATGAAAATGAAAATGAAACCTATCGTGTCATATACCAAATGAAAGAGCGAAAAATTCTGAATAAGATAAACCATTTCAAAGTGGTCAGTACGGCCAATATGTAAGTTTATCTTTCAATACTCTCTGTTTTTGGTATACAATAATTCGTTACAAGTCTAATTGTCAATGATACTTATCGAGTAATATACTATGTGAAAGAGGAAAAATTCTGAATGAGACACACTTCAGGTCATGTCGAGCTGTAATATTTTACTGCTGCTATAATGACCGAAGTACAAAAGTAGCTTTTACTCTGATATGATCAAGATAACTTGAGAAATATGAAAATGAAAATGAAACCTATCTTGTCATATACCAAATGAAAGAGCGAAAAAATCTGAATAAGATAAACCATTTCAAAGTGGGCAGTACGGCCAATATGTAAATTTATCTTTCAATACTCTCTGTTTTTGGTACAAAATAATTCGTTACAAGTCTAATTGTCAATGATACTCATCGATTAATATACTATGTGAAAGAGGAAATAATTCTGAATGAGACACACTTCAGGTCATGTCGAGCTGTAATATTTTACTGCTGCTATAATGACCGAAGTACAAAAGTAGCTTTTACTCTGATATGATCAAGATAACTTGAGAAATATGAAAATGAAAATGAAACCTATCTTGTCATATACCAAATGAAAGAGCGAAAAAATCTGAATAAGATAAACCATTTCAAGTGGTCAGTACGGCCAATATGTAAATTTATCTTTCAATACTCTTTGTTTTTGGTACAAAATAATTCGTTACAAGTCTAATTGTCAATGATACTCATCGATTAATATACTATGTGAAAGAGGAAAAAATTCTGAATGAGACACACTTCAGGTCATGTCGAGCTGTAATATTTTACTGCTGCTATAATGACCGAAGTACAAAAGTAGCTTTTACTCTGATATGATCAAGATAACTTGAGAAATATGAAAATGAAAATGAAACCTATCTTGTCATATACCAAATGAAAGAGCGAAAAAATCTGAATAAGATAAACCATTTCAAAGTGGTCAGTACGGCCAATATGTAAATTTATCTTTCAATACTCTCTGTTTTTGGTACAAAATAATTCGTTACAAGTCTAATTGTCAATGATACTCATCGATTAATATACTATGTGAAAGAGGAAAAAATTCTGAATGAGACACACTTCAGGTCATGTCGAGCTGTAATATTTTACTGCTGCTATAATGACCGAAGTACAAAAGTAGCTTTTACTCTGATATGATCAAGATAACTTGAGAAATATGAACATGAAAATGAAACCTATCTTGTCATATACCAAATGAAAGAGCGAAAAAATCTGAATAAGATAAACCATTTCAAAGTGGTCAGTACGGCCAATATGTAAATTTATCTTTCAATACTCTCTGTTTTTGGTACAAAATAATTCGTTACAAGTCTAATTGTCAATGATACTCATCGATTAATATACTATGTGAAAGAGGAAAAAATTCTGAATGAGACACACTTCAGGTCATGTCGAGCTGTAATATTTTACTGCTGCTATAATGACCGAAGTACAAAAGTAGCTTTTACTCTGATATGATCAAGATAACTTGAGAAATATGAAAATGCAAATGAAACCTATCTTGTCATATACCAAATGAAAGAGCGAAAAAATCTGAATAAGATAAACAAACCATTTCAAAGTGGTCAGTACGGCCAATATGTAAATTTATCTTTCAATACTCTCTGTTTTTGGTACAAAATAATTCGTTACAAGTCTAATTGTCAATGATACTTATCGAATAATATACTATGTGAAAGAGGAAAAAATTCTGAATGAGACACACTTCAGGTCATGTCGAGCTGCAATATTTTACTGCTGCTATAATGACCGAAGTACAAAAGTAGCTTTTACTCTGATATGATCAAGATAACTTGAGAAATATGAAAATGCAAATGAAACCTATCGTGTCATATACCAAATGAAAGAGCGAAAAATTCTGAATAAGATAAACCATTTCAAAGTGGTCAGTACGGCCAATATGTAAATTTATCTTTCAATACTCTCTGTTTTTGGTACAAAATAATTCGTTACAAGTCTAATTGTCAATGATACTTATCGATTAATATACTATGTGAAAGAGGAAAAAATTCTGAATGAGACACACTTCAGGTCATGTCGAGCTGTAATATTTTACTGTTGCTATAATGACCGAAGTACAAAAGTAGCTTTTACTCTGATATGATCAAGATAACTTGAGAAATATGAAAATGAAAATGAAACCTATCGTGTCATATACCAAATGAAAGAGCGAAAAATTCTGAATAAGATAAACCATTTCAAAGTGGTCAGTACGGCCAATATGTAAGTTTATCTTTCAATACTCTCTGTTTTTGGTATACAATAATTCGTTACAAGTCTAATTGTCAATGATACTTATCGAGTAATATACTATGTGAAAGAGGAAAAATTCTGAATGAGACACACTTCAGGTCATGTCGAGCTGTAATATTTTACTGCTGCTATAATGATCGAAGTACAAAAGTAGCTTTTACTCTGATATGATCAAGATAACTTGAGAAATATGAAAATGAAAATGAAACCTATCTTGTCATATACCAAATGAAAGAGCGAAAAAATCTGAATAAGATAAACCATTTCAAGTGGTCAGTACGGCCAATATGTAAATTTATCTTTCAATACTCTCTGTTTTTGGTACAAAATAATTCGTTACAAGTCTAATTGTCAATGATACTCATCGATTAATATACTATGTGAAAGAGGAAAAAATTCTGAATGAGACACACTTCAGGTCATGTCGAGCTGTAATATTTTACTGCTGCTATAATGACCGAAGTACAAAAGTAGCTTTTACTCTGATATGATCAAGATAACTTGAGAAATATGAAAATGCAAATGAAACCTTATCGTGTCATATACCAAATGAAAGAGCGAAAAATTCTGAATAAGATAAACCATTTCAAAGTGGTCAGTACGGCCAATATGTAAATTTATCTTTCAATACTCTCTGTTTTTGGTACAAAATAATTCGTTACAAGTCTAATTGTCAATGATACTTATCGATTAATATACTATGTGAAAGAGGAAAAAATTCTGAATGAGACACACTTCAGGTCATGTCGAGCTGTAATATTTTACTGTTGCTATAATGACCGAAGTACAAAAGTAGCTTTTACTCTGATATGATCAAGATAACTTGAGAAATATGAAAATGAAAATGAAACCTATCTTGTCATATACCAAATGAAAGAGCGAAAAAATCTGAATAAGATAAACCATTTCAAGTGGTCAGTACGGCCAATATGTAAATTTATCTTTCAATACTCTCTGTTTTTGGTACAAAATAATTCGTTACAAGTCTAATTGTCAATGATACTTATCGATTAATATACTATGTGAAAGAGGAAAAAATTCTGAATGAGACACACTTCAGGTCATGTCGAGCTGTAATATTTTACTGTTGCTATAATGAACGAAGTACAAAAGTAGCTTTTACTCTGATATGATCAAGATAACTTGAGAAATATGAAAATGAAAATGAAACCTATCGTGTCATATACCAAATGAAAGAGCGAAAAATTCTGAATAAGATAAACCATTTCAAAGTGGTCAGTACGGCCAATATGTAAGTTTATCTTTCAATACTCTCTGTTTTTGGTATACAATAATTCGTTACAAGTCTAATTGTCAATGATACTTATCGAGTAATATACTATGTGAAAGAGGAAAAAATCTGAATGAGACACACTTCAGGTCATGTCGAGCTGTAATATTTTACTGCTGCTATAATGACCGAAGTACAAAAGTAGCTTTTACTCTGATATGATCAAGATAACTTGAGAAATATGAAAATGAAAATGAAACCTATCTTGTCATATGCCAAATGAAAGAGCGAAAAAATCTGAATAAGATAAACCATTTCAAGTGGTCAGTACGGCCAATATGTAAATTTATCTTTCAATACTCTCTGTTTTTGGTACAAAATAATTCGTTACAAGTCTAATTGTCAATGATACTCATCGATTAATATACTATGTGAAAGAGGAAAAAATTCTGAATGAGACACACTTCAGGTCATGTCGAGCTGTAATATTTTACTGCTGCTATAATGACCGAAGTACAAAAGTAGCTTTCACTCTGATATGATCAAGATAACTTGAGAAATATGAAAATGAAAATGAAACCTATCGTGTCATATACCAAATGAAAGAGCGAAAAATTCTGAATAAGATAAACCATTTCAAAGTGGTCAGTACGGCCAATATGTAAGTTTATCTTTCAATACTCTCTGTTTTTGGTATACAATAATTCGTTACAAGTCTAATTGTCAATGATACTTATCGATTAATATACTATGTGAAAGAGGAAAAATTCTGAATGAAACACACTTCAGGTCATGTCGAGCTGTAATATTTTACTGCTGCTATAATGACCGAAGTACAAAAGTAGCTTTTACTCTGATATGATCAAGATAACTTGAGAAATATGAAAATGCAAATGAAACCTTATCGTGTCATATACCAAATGAAAGAGCGAAAAATTCTGAATAAGATAAACCATTTCAAAGTGGTCAGTACGGCCAATATGTAAATTTATCTTTCAATACTCTCTGTTTTTGGTACAAAATAATTCGTTACAAGTCTAATTGTCAATGATACTTATCGATTAATATACTATGTGAAAGAGGAAAAAATTCTGAATGAGACACACTTCAGGTCATGTCGAGCTGTAATATTTTACTGTTGCTATAATGACCGAAGTACAAAAGTAGCTTTTACTCTGATATGATCAAGATAACTTGAGAAATATGAAAATGAAAATGAAACCTATCTTGTCATATACCAAATGAAAGAGCGAAAAAATCTGAATAAGATAAACCATTTCAAGTGGTCAGTACGGCCAATATGTAAATTTATCTTTCAATACTCTCTGTTTTTGGTACAAAATAATTCGTTACAAGTCTAATTGTCAATGATACTCATCGATTAATATACTATGTGAAAGAGGAAAAAATTCTGAATGAGACACACTTCAGGTCATGTCGAGCTGTAATATTTTACTGCTGCTATAATGACCGAAGTACAAAAGTAGCTTTTACTCTGATATGATCAAGATAACTTGAGAAATATGAAAATGAAAATGAAACCTATCTTGTCATATACCAAATGAAAGAGCGAAAAAATCTGAATAAGATAAACCATTTCAAAGTGGTCAGTACGGCCAATATGTAAATTTATCTTTCAATACTCTCTGTTTTTGGTGCAAAATAATTCGTTACAAGTCTAATTGTCAATGATGCTTATCGATTAATTTACTATGTGAAAGAGGAAAAAATTCTGAATGAGACACACTTCAGGTCATGTCGAGCTGTAATATTTTACTGCTGCTATAATGACCGAAGTACAAAAGTAGCTTTTACTCTGATATGATCAAGATAACTTGAGAAATATGAAAATGAAAATGAAACCTATCTTGTCATATACCAAATGAAAGAGCGAAAAAATCTGAATAAGATAAACCATTTCAAGTGGTCAGTACGGCCAATATGTAAATTTATCTTTCAATACTCTTTGTTTTTGGTACAAAATAATTCGTTACAAGTCTAATTGTCAATGATACTCATCGATTAATATACTATGTGAAAGAGGAAAAAATTCTGAATGAGACACACTTCAGGTCATGTCGAGCTGTAATATTTTACTGCTGCTATAATGACCGAAGTACAAAAGTAGCTTTTACTCTGATATGATCAAGATAACTTGAGAAATATGAAAATGAAAATGAAACCTATCTTGTCATATACCAAATGAAAGAGCGAAAAAATCTGAATAAGATAAACCATTTCAAAGTGGTCAGTACGGCCAATATGTAAATTTATCTTTCAATACTCTCTGTTTTTGGTACAAAATAATTCGTTACAAGTCTAATTGTCAATGATACTCATCGATTAATATACTATGTGAAAGAGGAAAAAATTCTGAATGAGACACACTTCAGGTCATGTCGAGCTGTAATATTTTACTGCTGCTATAATGACCGAAGTACAAAAGTAGCTTTTACTCTGATATGATCAAGATAACTTGAGAAATATGAAAATGAAAATGAAACCTATCTTGTCATATACCAAATGAAAGAGCGAAAAAATCTGAATAAGATAAACCATTTCAAGTGGTCAGTACGGCCAATATGTAAATTTATCTTTCAATACTCTTTGTTTTTGGTACAAAATAATTCGTTACAAGTCTAATTGTCAATGATACTCATCGATTAATATACTATGTGAAAGAGGAAAAAATTCTGAATGAGACACACTTCAGGTCATGTCGAGCTGTAATATTTTACTGTTGCTATAATGACCGAAGTACAAAAGTAGCTTTTACTCTGATATGATCAAGATAACTTGAGAAATATGAAAATGAAAATGAAACCTATCTTGTCATATACCAAATGAAAGAGCGAAAAAATCTGAATAAGATAAACCATTTCAAGTGGTCAGTACGGCCAATATGTAAATTTATCTTTCAATACTCTCTGTTTTTGGTACAAAATAATTCGTTACAAGTCTAATTGTCAATGATACTTATCGATTAATATACTATGTGAAAGAGGAAAAAATTCTGAATGAGACACACTTCAGGTCATGTCGAGCTGTAATATTTTACTGTTGCTATAATGACCGAAGTACAAAAGTAGCTTTTACTCTGATATGATCAAGATAACTTGAGAAATATGAAAATGAAAATGAAACCTATCGTGTCATATACCAAATGAAAGAGCGAAAAATTCTGAATAAGATAAACCATTTCAAAGTGGTCAGTACGGCCAATATGTAAGTTTATCTTTCAATACTCTCTGTTTTTGGTATACAATAATTCGTTACAAGTCTAATTGTCAATGATACTTATCGAGTAATATACTATGTGAAAGAGGAAAAATTCTGAATGAGACACACTTCAGGTCATGTCGAGCTGTAATATTTTACTGCTGCTATAATGACCGAAGTACAAAAGTAGCTTTTACTCTGATATGATCAAGATAACTTGAGAAATATGAAAATGAAAATGAAACCTATCTTGTCATATGCCAAATGAAAGAGCGAAAAAATCTGAATAAGATAAACCATTTCAAGTGGTCAGTACGGCCAATATGTAAATTTATCTTTCAATACTCTCTGTTTTTGGTACAAAATAATTCGTTACAAGTCTAATTGTCAATGATACTCATCGATTAATATACTATGTGAAAGAGGAAAAAATTCTGAATGAGACACACTTCAGGTCATGTCGAGCTGTAATATTTTACTGCTGCTATAATGACCGAAGTACAAAAGTAGCTTTTACTCTGATATGATCAAGATAACTTGAGAAATATGAAAATGCAAATGAAACCTTATCGTGTCATATACCAAATGAAAGAGCGAAAAATTCTGAATAAGATAAACCATTTCAAAATGGTCAGTACGGCCAATATGTAAATTTATCTTTCAATACTCTCTGTTTTTGGTACAAAATAATTCGTTACAAGTCTAATTGTCAATGATACTCATCGATTAATATACTATGTGAAAGAGGAAAAAATTCTGAATGAGACACACTTCAGGTCATGTCGAGCTGTAATATTTTACTGCTGCTATAATGACCGAAGTACAAAAGTAGCTTTTACTCTGATATGATCAAGATAACTTGAGAAATATGAAAATGAAAATGAAACCTATCTTGTCATATACCAAATGAAAGAGCGAAAAAATCTGAATAAGATAAACCATTTCAAAGTGGTCAGTACGGCCAATATGTAAATTTATCTTTCAATACTCTCTGTTTTTGGTACAAAATAATTCGTTACAAGTCTAATTGTCAATGATACTCATCGATTAATATACTATGTGAAAGAGGAAAAAATTCTGAATGAGACACACTTCAGGTCATGTCGAGCTGTAATATTTTACTGCTGCTATAATGACCGAAGTACAAAAGTAGCTTTTACTCTGATATGATCAAGATAACTTGAGAAATATGAAAATGAAAATGAAACCTATCTTGTCATATACCAAATGAAAGAGCGAAAAAATCTGAATAAGATAAACCATTTCAAGTGGTCAGTACGGCCAATATGTAAATTTATCTTTCAATACTCTTTGTTTTTGGTACAAAATAATTCGTTACAAGTCTAATTGTCAATGATACTCATCGATTAATATACTATGTGAAAGAGGAAAAAATTCTGAATGAGACACACTTCAGGTCATGTCGAGCTGTAATATTTTACTGCTGCTATAATGACCGAAGTACAAAAGTAGCTTTTACTCCGATATGATCAAGATAATTTGAGAAATATGAAAATGAAAATTAAACCTATCGTGTCATATACCAAATGAAAGAGCGAAAAATTCTGAATAAGATAAACCATTTCAGAGTGGTCAGTACGGCCAATATGTAAATTTATCTTTCAATACTCTTTTTTAATTACCCAAGTTTGAGGTGTTACTCCAACTGATGATGGTGTAGCGACTTTGTCACTACTCTGAACTATAATTAGATTTACCACACAATAGGAATACTATTCAAAATGATATAATAGAATTACCAATCATTCCATAATTATTGTGATAACATTTCACTGGTATATAAAGCCATTCCATCCTCGACCAATTCACTGTTCAGTTCAACGTCAACAAAGTTCAGTCGACTCCATCTATTCATCCCCCTCATTTCAATCCCATATAAACCCCAACTCTCCCACAAACCTAGTACCATCCCCTTAAATTGTCTCTACATAATAAAGAGTTCAATTATAACCCTTGTATTACACACACTACCATTGTACCAAAATAAAAGGGCAAGGGTAGTCGTCCTCCGTTGTATACCATAGTCAGACAACACTCCCGTCGGGAGTCGTTACATGGTGCACGGTCAAATCAAACAAGTCCCGCGTGGCAGCAAGCATTCTATCAACCATTCTAATCACCCAAATTCAAATTCAATACAATATATTAAATCCAAATTTCATTCAAAACCATTCAAAGCACCTCAATTAAACTTCAATCTAAGTTTCATTTCATCCAATCAATTCAATCCATGCTAATTCATCATGAATGAACAAAGTCACACAACTACTACTCAAAGATCTCAGTCAAATGCTGGTCCAACTAGACCTCCACGTATGCGAGATCAGCTATACCCATCAATTGATATTATCATGAATTCAATTCATGAAAGAAATCAAATCATTCCACGTCTAACACTACAAATGCATGAGGCTAAGTCTTTTGACGAATTTAACAAGGTTCGTTATGAAGTTAACTTGGCAATTCTCGAACTCAAAAAGCTCCGCTTTAATCTCAAATTAATGCCATTATCTCAATCTCCTTCAAATTCAAAAGAATCAATAAGGAAAGAGAACATGAGCAGCCTTATCAAATCATCAATCCGTCAATTCATAAGTATAAAAGAAATGGGTATCAAATCATTATTGCTTGCTAAACAACTTAAAAGTTTGCATAGTAATATTGACCATGATGACACCATCCCACACATAAATCACAACAGTCAAACTTACGAACATTCATTTCCTTCATTTGATATTCAATCATTGGAGGACAATGATCAATCTCAATATCAATCATTCAACAGTATATCCAGTACTATTCATGAAGACGAGACTGATTCAAATAATCTCTCCGTCAATTCAATTCCCCTGAATGATCTGCAACTTCAATCATATGACCCCGGATACATCACTGGTGGTTGTTCTCTGTCAATCAACAACACCGATCAGACTACCAAATGTCTTACAATCACAAATAATCAAATTCCTGATAATCATCTCTCATCCCATCAACAGGTAGAACATCACATTGCACTCAATTCAGTTGACAATGTTGATTGCCTGACAGAGAATCAATCCCGTCAACAAGACGACACAATCATAGATAATCCTATCATGAACACCATTCAGAATACTGATCAAGAGTACATCTCTCACATTGATCCATCTCATACTATCAATTCCGTCATTGATTCAGAAACTCAATCAAATCATACCCTTGCTAAGGCTGGTGTGATAAGAGAAGATCAGAGTGATTTATGTAAATCAGTCACTATCAAAGAAGATAAAGCTACGCGCCCTCGTGAATTCAAAGATCATACTTTATCTCGGTTACGAGCACTTGAAACTCATAATCATCTCTGCCATTCTGATCTAAAGATAGTTCTCAATGAACTCTCAGATTCACACATATCGCTATCATCTCAACATACCCCACCTGTCTCTGTTCTCGTTGAGGCGGGAGGAAGTCATCCTTCCTTCAAGTTAATCAGTCAAACCAGTAATTATCTACATCCCACTTATTCAATCAAGACAGATCATCCAGATCATCATCAATTCTTCTTGTTCATATTCCAACCAATTACGAATGTGAAAAATCCATCCAATATCAATCTATCCCAAATGACATGCTATTATACCTGATTACTTCTATATCAATTCTACTCCTGTTCTGTCAACCTCTTTATTTATTCTTATTTATATTTCAGCCTATTTCGAAGGTCAACAATCCATCCGATGCCAATCTCCTCGTCATAAGAAGACACGCCATCTACATCTGCATTTACAATATTTCCCTAAATCCCCAATTCCCTTTCTGACGCCCGGAGTGTAGCGACTTTGTCACTACTCTGAACTATAATTAGATTTACCACACAATAGGAATACTATTCAAAATGATATAATAGAATTACCAATCATTCCATAATTATTGTGATAACATTTCACTGGTATATAAAGCCATTCCATCCTCGACCAATTCACTGTTCAGTTCAACGTCAACAAAGTTCAGTCGACTCCATCTATTCATCCCCCTCATTTCAATCCCATATAAACCCCAACTCTCCCACAAACCTAGTACCATCCCCTTAAATTGTCTCTACATAATAAAGAGTTCAATTATAACCCTTGTATTACACACACTACCATTGTACCAAAATAAAAGGGCAAGGGTAGTCGTCCTCCGTTGTATACCATAGTCAGACAACACTCCCGTCGGGAGTCGTTACAGATGGTGATTATCACCGAAACGTCTTGAAATAAATCTAACATCTATCTTGTCCTCCTCTATTTGGCTTCACATAGACAATATCAATATTCATTCATAATGACAAGAATAACAAAGCTCTATTTATTTCAATACTCTCTGTTTTTGGTACAAAATAATTCGTTACAAGTCTAATTGTCAATGATACTTATCGATTAATATACTATGTGAAGGAGGCAAAAATTCTGAATGAGACACACTTCAGGTCATGTCGAGCTGTAATATTTTACTGCTGCTATAATGACCGAAGTACAAAAGTAGCTTTTACTCTGATATGATCAAGATAACTTGAGAAATATGAAAATGAAAATTAAACCTATCGTGTCATATACCAAATGAAAGAGCGAAAAATTCTGAATAAGATAGACTATTTCAAAGTGGCCAGAACGGCCAATATGTAAATTTATCTTTCAATACTCTGTTTTTGGTACAAAATAATTCGTTACAAGTCTAATTGTCAATGATACTTATCGAGTAATATACTATGTGAAACAGGAAAAAATTCTGAATGAGACACACTTCAGGTCATGTCGAGCTGTAATATTTTACTGTTGCTATAATACATACATACATATTTATCCTATCAGCACATTAAATGCAGAGGGGGCCAAAACAGGGGGGAATCTTCTTATCCACAAGATTTATCCTTTCGTCTCTGAGAGAATTCATCTCCATTCAAGAAAACGTCTGCATATGAAACTTGATGAATAGTCGAATAACCCACGAAAACTTGACGTTGCTCGTCCAATCGGCCTGCTTGACAAGATGGAAGTACCGCTCCTGACTTTCCAAGGTCTACTAGGAGGGTACTCAACTGTTGTTCCTGTTCTCTTGATGGAATAGGCGAGAGTAGGGAGATAATAGTCCAACCGACCGAACCGCAGAGAGAAAAGGCAGAAGAATGACCGAAGTACAAAAGTAGCTTTTACTCTGATATGATCAAGATAACTTGAGAAATATAAAAATGAAAATGAAACCTATCGTGTCATATACCAAATGAAAGAGCGAAAAATTCTGAATAAGATAAACTATTTCAAAGTGGTCAGTACGGCCAATATGTAAATTTATCTTTCAATACTCTCTGTTTTTGGTACAAAATAATTCGTTACAAGTCTAATTGTCAATGATACTTATCGAGTAATATACTATGTGAAAGAGGAAAAAATTCTGAATGAGACACACTTCAGGTCATGTCGAGCTGTAATATTTTACTGTTGCTATAATGACCGAAGTACAAAAGTAGCTTTTACTCTGATATGATCAAGATAACTTGAGAAATATGAAAATGAAAATGACGCCTATCTTGTCATATACCTAATGAAAGAGCGAAAAAATCTTAATAAGATAAACCATTTCAAAGTGGTCAGTACGGCCAATATGTAAATTTATCTTTCAATACTCTCTGTTTTTGGTACAAAATAATTCGTTACAAGTCTAATTGTCAATGATACTAATCGATTAATATACTATGTGAAAGAGGAAAAAATTCTGAATGAGACACACTTCAGGTCATGTCGAGCTGTAATATTTTACTGTTGCTATAATGACCGAAGTACAAAAGTAGCTTTACTCTGATATGATCAAGATAACTTGAGAAATATGAAAATGAAACCTATCCTGTCATATACCAAATGAAAGAGCGAAAAATTCTGAATAAGATAAACCATTTCAGAGTGGTCAGTACGGCCAATATGTAAATTTATCTTTCAATACTCTTTTTTAATTACCCAAGTTTGAGGTATTACTCCAACTGATGATGGTGATTATCACCGAAACGTCTTGAAATAAATCTAACATCTATCTTGTCCTCCTCTATTTGGCTTCACATAGACAATATCAATATTCATTCATAATGACAAGAATAACAAAGCTCTATTTATTTCAATACTCTCTGTTTTTGGTACAAAATAATTCGTTACAAGTCTAATTGTCAATGATACTTATCGATTAATATTCTATGTGAAGGAGGCAAAAATTCTGAATGAGACACACTTCAGGTCATGTCGAGCTGTAATATTTTACTGCTGCTATAATGACCGAAGTACAAAAGTAGCTTTTACTCTGATATGATCAAGATAATTTGAGAAATATGAAAATGAAAATTAAACCTATCGTGTCATATACCAAATGAAAGAGCGAAAAATTCTGAATAAGATAAACCATTTCAGAGTGGTCAGTACGGCCAATATGTAAATTTATCTTTCAATACTCTTTTTTAATTACCCAAGTTTGAGGTATTACTCCAACTGATGATGGTGATTATCACCGAAACGTCTTGAAATAAATCTAACATCTATCTTGTCCTCCTCTATTTGGCTTCACATAGACAATATCAATATTCATTCATAATGACAAGAATAACAAAGCTCTATTTATTTCAATACTCTCTGTTTTTGGTACAAAATAATTCGTTACAAGTCTAATTGTCAATGATACTTATCGATTAATATACTATGTGAAGGAGGCAAAAATTCTGAATGAGACACACTTCAGGTCATGTCGAGCTGTAATATTTTACTGCTGCTATAATACATACATACATATTTATCCTATCAGCACATTAAATGCAGAGGGGGCCAAAACAGGGGGGAATCTTCTTATCCACAAGATTTATCCTTTCGTCTCTGAGAGAATTCATCTCCATTCAAGAAAACGTCTGCATATGAAACTTGATGAATAGTCGAATAACCCACGAAAACTTGACGTTGCTCGTCCAATCGGCCTGCTTGACAAGATGGAAGTACCGCTCCTGACTTTCCAAGGTCTACTAGGAGGGTACTCAACTGTTGTTCCTGTTCTCTTGATGGAATAGGCGAGAGTAGGGAGATAATAGTCCAACCGACCGAACCGCAGAGAGAAAAGGCAGAAGAATGACCGAAGTACAAAAGTAGCTTTTACTCTGATATGATCAAGATAACTTGAGAAATATGAAAATGAAAATTAAACCTATCGTGTCATATACCAAATGAAAGAGCGAAAAATTCTGAATAAGATAGACTATTTCAAAGTGGCCAGAACGGCCAATATGTAAATTTATCTTTCAATACTCTGTTTTTGGTACAAAATAATTCGTTACAAGTCTAATTGTCAATGATACTTATCGAGTAATATACTATGTGAAACAGGAAAAAATTCTGAATGAGACACACTTCAGGTCATGTCGAGCTGTAATATTTTACTGTTGCTATAATACATACATACATATTTATCCTATCAGCACATTAAATGCAGAGGGGGCCAAAACAGGGGGGAATCTTCTTATCCACAAGATTTATCCTTTCGTCTCTGAGAGAATTCATCTCCATTCAAGAAAACGTCTGCATATGAAACTTGATGAATAGTCGAATAACCCACGAAAACTTGACGTTGCTCGTCCAATCGGCCTGCTTGACAAGATGGAAGTACCGCTCCTGACTTTCCAAGGTCTACTAGGAGGGTACTCAACTGTTGTTCCTGTTCTCTTGATGGAATAGGCGAGAGTAGGGAGATAATAGTCCAACCGACCGAACCGCAGAGAGAAAAGGCAGAAGAATGACCGAAGTACAAAAGTAGCTTTTACTCTGATATGATCAAGATAACTTGAGAAATATAAAAATGAAAATTAAACCTATCGTGTCATATACCAAATGAAAGAGCGAAAAATTCTGAATAAGATAAACTATTTCAAAGTGGTCAGTACGGCCAATATGTAAATTTATCTTTCAATACTCTCTGTTTTTGGTACAAAATAATTCGTTACAAGTCTAATTGTCAATGATACTTATCGAGTAATATACTATGTGAAAGAGGAAAAAATTCTGAATGAGACACACTTCAGGTCATGTCGAGCTGTAATATTTTACTGTTGCTATAATGACCGAAGTACAAAAGTAGCTTTTACTCTGATATGATCAAGATAACTTGAGAAATATGAAAATGAAAATGACGCCTATCTTGTCATATACCTAATGAAAGAGCGAAAAAATCTGAATAAGATAAACCATTTCAAAGTGGTCAGTACGGCCAATATGTAAATTTATCTTTCAATACTCTCTGTTTTTGGTACAAAATAATTCGTTACAAGTCTAATTGTCAATGAAACTAATCGATTAATATACTATGTGAAAGAGGAAAAAATTCTGAATGAGACACACTTCAGGTCATGTCGAGCTGTAATATTTTACTGCTGCTATAATGACCGAAGTACAAAAGTAGCTTTACTCTGATATGATCAAGATAACTTGAGAAATATGAAAATGAAACCTATCCTGTCATATACCAAATGAAAGAGCGAAAAATTCTGAATAAGATAAACCATTTCAGAGTGGTCAGTACGGCCAATATGTAAATTTATCTTTCAATACTCTTTTTTAATTACCCAAGTTTGAGGTATTACTCCAACTGATGATGGTGATTATCACCGAAACGTCTTGAAATAAATCTAACATCTATCTTGTCCTCCTCTATTTGGCTTCACATAGACAATATCAATATTCATTCATAATGACAAGAATAACAAAGCTCTATTTATTTCAATACTCTCTGTTTTTGGTACAAAATAATTCGTTACAAGTCTAATTGTCAATGATACTTATCGATTAATATACTATGTGAAGGAGGCAAAAATTCTGAATGAGACACACTTCAGGTCATGTCGAGCTGTAATATTTTACTGCTGCTATAATGACCGAAGTACAAAAGTAGCTTTTACTCTGATATGATCAAGATAACTTGAGAAATATGAAAATGAAACCTATCCTGTCATATACCAAATGAAAGAGCGAAAAATTCTGAATAAGATAAACCATTTCAGAGTGGTCAGTACGGCCAATATGTAAATTTATCTTTCAATACTCTTTTTTAATTACCCAAGTTTGAGGTATTACTCCAACTGATGATGGTGATTATCACCGAAACGTCTTGAAATAAATCTAACATCTATCTTGTCCTCCTCTATTTGGCTTCACATAGACAATATCAATATTCATTCATAATGACAAGAATAACAAAGCTCTATTTATTTCAATACTCTCTGTTTTTGGTACAAAATAATTCGTTACAAGTCTAATTGTCAATGATACTTATCGATTAATATACTATGTGAATGAGGCAAAAATTCTGAATGAGACACACTTCAGGTCATGTCGAGCTGTAATATTTTACTGCTGCTATAATGACCGAAGTACAAAAGTAGCTTTTACTCTGATATGATCAAGATAACTTGAGAAATATGAAAATGAAAATTAAACCTATCGTGTCATATACCAAATGAAAGAGCGAAAAATTCTGAATAAGATAGACTATTTCAAAGTGGCCAGAACGGCCAATATGTAAATTTATCTTTCAATACTCTGTTTTTGGTACAAAATAATTCGTTACAAGTCTAATTGTCAATGATACTTATCGAGTAATATACTATGTGAAACAGGAAAAAATTCTGAATGAGACACACTTCAGGTCATGTCGAGCTGTAATATTTTACTGTTGCTATAATACATACATACATATTTATCCTATCAGCACATTAAATGCAGAGGGGGCCAAAACAGGGGGAATCTTCTTATCCACAAGATTTATCCTTTCGTCTCTGAGAGAATTCATCTCCATTCAAGAAAACGTCTGCATATGAAACTTGATGAATAGTCGAATAACCCACGAAAACTTGACGTTACTCGTCCAATCGGCCTGCTTGACAAGATGGAAGTACCGCTCCTGACTTTCCAAGGTCTACTAGGAGGGTACTCAACTGTTGTTCCTGTTCTCTTGATGGAATAGGCGAGAGTAGGGAGATAATAGTCCAACCGACCGAACCGCAGAGAGAAAAGGCAGAAGAATGACCGAAGTACAAAAGTAGCTTTTACTCTGATATGATCAAGATAACTTGAGAAATATGAAAATGAAAATGACGCCTATCTTGTCATATACCTAATGAAAGAGCGAAAAAATCTGAATAAGATAAACCATTTCAAAGTGGTCAGTACGGCCAATATGTAAATTTATCTTTCAATACTCTCTGTTTTTGGTACAAAATAATTCGTTACAAGTCTAATTGTCAATGATACTAATCGATTAATATACTATGTGAAAGGGGAAAAAATTCTGAATGAGACACACTTCAGGTCATGTCGAGCTGTAATATTTTACTGCTGCTATAATGACCGAAGTACAAAAGTAGCTTTACTCTGATATGATCAAGATAACTTGAGAAATATGAAAATGAAACCTATCCTGTCATATACCAAATGAAAGAGCGAAAAATTCTGAATAAGATAAACCATTTCAGAGTGGTCAGTACGGCCAATATGTAAATTTATCTTTCAATACTCTTTTTTAATTACCCAAGTTTGAGGTATTACTCCAACTGATGATGGTGATTATCACCGAAACGTCTTGAAATAAATCTAACATCTATCTTGTCCTCCTCTATTTGGCTTCACATAGACAATATCAATATTCATTCATAATGACAAGAATAACAAAGCTCTATTTATTTCAATACTCTCTGTTTTTGGTACAAAATAATTCGTTACAAGTCTAATTGTCAATGATACTTATCGATTAATATACTATGTGAATGAGGCAAAAATTCTGAATGAGACACACTTCAGGTCATGTCGAGCTGTAATATTTTACTGCTGCTATAATGACCGAAGTACAAAAGTAGCTTTTACTCTGATATGATCAAGATAACTTGAGAAATATGAAAATGAAAATTAAACCTATCGTGTCATATACCAAATGAAAGAGCGAAAAATTCTGAATAAGATAGACTATTTCAAAGTGGCCAGAACGGCCAATATGTAAATTTATCTTTCAATACTCTGTTTTTGGTACAAAATAATTCGTTACAAGTCTAATTGTCAATGATACTTATCGAGTAATATACTATGTGAAACAGGAAAAAATTCTGAATGAGAGACACTTCAGGTCATGTCGAGCTGTAATATTTTACTGTTGCTATAATACATACATATATATTTATCCTATCAGCACATTAAATGCAGAGGGGGCCAAAACAGGGGGGAATCTTCTTATCCACAAGATTTATCCTTTCGTCTCTGAGAGAATACATCTCCATTCAAGAAAACGTCTGCATATGAAACTTGATGAATAGTCGAATAACCCACGAAAACTTGACGTTACTCGTCCAATCGGCCTGCTTGACAAGATGGAAGTACCGCTCCTGACTTTCCAAGGTCTACTAGGAGGGTACTCAACTGTTGTTCCTGTTCTCTTGATGGAATAGGCGAGAGTAGGGAGATAATAGTCCAACCGACCGAACCGCAGAGAGAAAAGGCAGAAGAATGACCGAAGTACAAAAGTAGCTTTTACTCTGATATGATCAAGATAACTTGAGAAATATAAAAATGAAAATGAAACCTATCGTGTCATATACCAAATGAAAGAGCGAAAAATTCTGAATAAGATAAACTATTTCAAAGTGGTCAGTACGGCCAATATGTATATTTATCTTTCAATACTCTCTGTTTTTGGTACAAAATAATTCGTTACAAGTCTAATTGTCAATGATACTTATCGAGTAATATACTATGTGAAAGAGGAAAAAATTCTGAATGAGACACACTTCAGGTCATGTCGAGCTGTAATATTTACTGTTGCTATAATGACCGAAGTACAAAAGTAGCTTTTACTCTGATATGATCAAGATAACTTGAGAAATATCAAAATGAAAATGAAACCTATCGTGTCATATACCAAATGAAAGAGCGAAAAATTCTGAATATGATAAACTATTTCAAAGTGGTCAGTACGGCCAATATGTAAATTTATCTTTCAATACTCTCTGTTTTTGGTACAAAATAATTCGTTACAAGTCTAATTGTCAATGATACTTATCGAGTAATATACTATGTGAAAGAGGAAAAAATTCTGAATGAGACACACTTCAGGTCATGTCGAGCTGTAATATTTTACTGTTGCTATAATGACCGAAGTACAAAAGTAGCTTTTACTCTGATATGATCAAGATAACTTGAGAAATATCAAAATGAAAATGAAACCTATCGTGTCATATACCAAATGAAAGAGCGAAAAATTCTAAATATGATAAACTATTTCAAGGTGGTCAGTACGGACAATATGTAAATTTATCTTTCAATACTCTCTGTTTTTGGTACAAAATAATTCGTTACAAGTCTAATTGTCAATGATACTTATCGATTAATATACTATGTGAATGAGGCAAAAATTCTGAATGAGACACACTTCAGGTCATGTCGAGCTGTAATATTTTACTGCAGCTATAATGACCGAAGTACAAAAGTAGCTTTTACTCTGATATGATCAAGATAACTTGAGAAATATGAAAATGAAAATTAAACCTATCGTGTCATATACCAAATGAAAGAGCGAAAAATTCTGAATAAGATAGACTATTTCAAAGTGGCCAGAACGGCCAATATGTAAATTTATCTTTCAATACTCTGTTTTTGGTACAAAATAATTCGTTACAAGTCTAATTGTCAATGATACTTATCGAGTAATATACTATGTGAAACAGGAAAAAATTCTGAATGAGACACACTTCAGGTCATGTCGAGCTGTAATATTTTACTGTTGCTATAATACATACATACATATTTATCCTATCAGCACATTAAATGCAGAGGGGGCCAAAACAGGGGGGAATCTTCTTATCCACAAGATTTATCCTTTCGTCTCTGAGAGAATTCATCTCCATTCAAGAAAACGTCTGCATATGAAACTTGATGAATAGTCGAATAACCCACGAAAACTTGACGTTACTCGTCCAATCGGCCTGCTTGACAAGATGGAAGTACCGCTCCTGACTTTCCAAGGTCTACTAGGAGGGTACTCAACTGTTGTTCCTGTTCTCTTGATGGAATAGGCGAGAGTAGGGAGATAATAGTCCAACCGACCGAACCGCAGAGAGAAAAGGCAGAAGAATGACCGAAGTACAAAAGTAGCTTTTACTCTGATATGATCAAGATAACTTGAGAAATATGAAAATGAAAATGACGCCTATCTTGTCATATACCTAATGAAAGAGCGAAAAAATCTGAATAAGATAAACCATTTCAAAGTGGTCAGTACGGCCAATATGTAAATTTATCTTTCAATACTCTCTGTTTTTGGTACAAAATAATTCGTTACAAGTCTAATTGTCAATGATACTAATCGATTAATATACTATGTGAAAGGGGAAAAAATTCTGAATGAGACACACTTCAGGTCATGTCGAGCTGTAATATTTTACTGCTGCTATAATGACCGAAGTACAAAAGTAGCTTTACTCTGATATGATCAAGATAACTTGAGAAATATGAAAATGAAACCTATCCTGTCATATACCAAATGAAAGAGCGAAAAATTCTGAATAAGATAAACCATTTCAGAGTGGTCAGTACGGCCAATATGTAAATTTATCTTTCAATACTCTTTTTTAATTACCCAAGTTTGAGGTATTACTCCAACTGATGATGGTGATTATCACCGAAACGTCTTGAAATAAATCTAACATCTATCTTGTCCTCCTCTATTTGGCTTCACATAGACAATATCAATATTCATTCATAATGACAAGAATAACAAAGCTCTATTTATTTCAATACTCTCTGTTTTTGGTACAAAATAATTCGTTACAAGTCTAATTGTCAATGATACTTATCGATTAATATACTATGTGAATGAGGCAAAAATTCTGAATGAGACACACTTCAGGTCATGTCGAGCTGTAATATTTTACTGCTGCTATAATGACCGAAGTACAAAAGTAGCTTTTACTCTGATATGATCAAGATAACTTGAGAAATATGAAAATGAAAATTAAACCTATCGTGTCATATACCAAATGAAAGAGCGAAAAATTCTGAATAAGATAGACTATTTCAAAGTGGCCAGAACGGCCAATATGTAAATTTATCTTTCAATACTCTGTTTTTGGTACAAAATAATTCGTTACAAGTCTAATTGTCAATGATACTTATCGAGTAATATACTATGTGAAACAGGAAAAAATTCTGAATGAGACACACTTCAGGTCATGTCGAGCTGTAATATTTTACTGTTGCTATAATACATACATACATATTTATCCTATCAGCACATTAAATGCAGAGGGGGCCAAAACAGGGGGGGAATCTTCTTATCCACAAGATTTATCCTTTCGTCTCTGAGAGAATTCATCTCCATTCAAGAAAACGTCTGCATATGAAACTTGATGAATAGTCGAATAACCCACGAAAACTTGACGTTACTCGTCCAATCGGCCTGCTTGACAAGATGGAAGTACCGCTCCTGACTTTCCAAGGTCTACTAGGAGGGTACTCAACTGTTGTTCCTGTTCTCTTGATGGAATAGGCGAGAGTAGGGAGATAATAGTCCAACCGACCGAACCGCAGAGAGAAAAGGCAGAAGAATGACCGAAGTACAAAAGTAGCTTTTACTCTGATATGATCAAGATAACTTGAGAAATATAAAAATGAAAATGAAACCTATCGTGTCATATACCAAATGAAAGAGCGAAAAATTCTGAATAAGATAAACTATTTCAAAGTGGTCAGTACGGCCAATATGTATATTTATCTTTCAATACTCTCTGTTTTTGGTACAAAATAATTCGTTACAAGTCTAATTGTCAATGATACTTATCGAGTAATATACTATGTGAAAGAGGAAAAAATTCTGAATGAGACACACTTCAGGTCATGTCGAGCTGTAATATTTACTGTTGCTATAATGACCGAAGTACAAAAGTAGCTTTTACTCTGATATGATCAAGATAACTTGAGAAATATCAAAATGAAAATGAAACCTATCGTGTCATATACCAAATGAAAGAGCGAAAAATTCTGAATATGATAAACTATTTCAAAGTGGTCAGTACGGCCAATATGTAAATTTATCTTTCAATACTCTCTGTTTTTGGTACAAAATAATTCGTTACAAGTCTAATTGTCAATGATACTTATCGAGTAATATACTATGTGAAAGAGGAAAAAATTCTGAATGAGACACACTTCAGGTCATGTCGAGCTGTAATATTTTACTGTTGCTATAATGACCGAAGTACAAAAGTAGCTTTTACTCTGATATGATCAAGATAACTTGAGAAATATCAAAATGAAAATGAAACCTATCGTGTCATATACCAAATGAAAGAGCGAAAAATTCTAAATATGATAAACTATTTCAAAGTGGTCAGTACGGACAATATGTAAATTTATCTTTCAATACTCTCTGTTTTTGGTACAAAATAATTCGTTACAAGTCTAATTGTCAATGATACTTATCGAGTAATATACTATGTGAAAGAGGAAAAAATTCTGAATGAGACACACTTCAGGTCATGTCGAGCTGTAATATTTTACTGTTGCTATAATACATACATACATATTTATCCTATCAGCACATTAAAAGCAGAGGGGGCCAAAACAGGGGGGAATCTTCTTATCCACAAGATTTATCCTTTCGTCTCTGAGAGAATTCATCTCCATTCAAGAAAACGTCTGCATATGAAACTTGATGAATAGTCGAACAACCCACGAAAACTTGACGTTGCTCGTCCAATCGGCCTGCTTGACAAGATGGAAGTACCGCTCCTGACTTTCCAAGGTCTACTAGGAGGGTACTCAACTGTTGTTCCTGTTCTCTTGATGGAATAGGCGAGAGTAGGGAGATAATAGTCCAACCGACCGAACCGCAGAGAGAAAAGGCAGAAGAATGACCGAAGTACAAAAGTAGCTTTTACTCTGATATGATCAAGATAACTTGAGAAATATAAAAATGAAAATGAAACCTATCGTGTCATATACCAAATGAAAGAGCGAAAAATTCTGAATAAGATAAACTATTTCAAAGTGGTCAGTACGGCCAATATGTAAATTTATCTTTCAATACTCTCTGTTTTTGGTACAAAATAATTCGTTACAAGTCTAATTGTCAATGATACTTATCGAGTAATATACTATGTGAAAGAGGAAAAAATTCTGAATGAGACACACTTCAGGTCATGTCGAGCTGTAATATTTTACTGTTGCTATAATGACCGAAGTACAAAAGTAGCTTTTACTCTGATATGATCAAGATAACTTGAGAAATATCAAAATGAAAATGAAACCTATCGTGTCATATACCAAATGAAAGAGCGAAAAATTCTAAATATGATAAACTATTTCAAAGTGGTCAGTACGGACAATATGTAAATTTATCTTTCAATACTCTCTGTTTTTGGTACAAAATAATTCGTTACAAGTCTAATTGTCAATGATACTTATCGAGTAATATACTATGTGAAAGAGGAAAAAATTCTGAATGAGACACACTTCAGGTCATGTCGAGCTGTAATATTTTACTGTTGCTATAATACATACATACATATTTATCCTATCAGCACATTAAAAGCAGAGGGGGCCAAAACAGGGGGGAATCTTCTTATCCACAAGATTTATCCTTTCGTCTCTGAGAGAATTCATCTCCATTCAAGAAAACGTCTGCATATGAAACTTGATGAATAGTCGAACAACCCACGAAAACTTGACGTTGCTCGTCCAATCGGCCTGCTTGACAAGATGGAAGTACCGCTCCTGACTTTCCAAGGTCTACTAGGAGGGTACTCAACTGTTGTTCCTGTTCTCTTGATGGAATAGGCGAGAGTAGGGAGATAATAGTCCAACCGACCGAACCGCAGAGAGAAAAGGCAGAAGAATGACCGAAGTACAAAAGTAGCTTTTACTCTGATATGATCAAGATAACTTGAGAAATATAAAAATGAAAATGAAACCTATCGTGTCATATACCAAATGAAAGAGCGAAAAATTCTGAATAAGATAAACTATTTCAAAGTGGTCAGTACGGCCAATATGTAAATTTATCTTTCAATACTCTCTGTTTTTGGTACAAAATAATTCGTTACAAGTCTAATTGTCAATGATACTTATCGAGTAATATACTATGTGAAAGAGGAAAAAATTCTGAATGAGACACACTTCAGGTCATGTCGAGCTGTAATATTTTACTGTTGCTATAATGACCGAAGTACAAAAGTAGCTTTTACTCTGATATGATCAAGATAACTTGAGAAATATCAAAATAAAAATGAAACCTATCGTGTCATATACCAAATGAAAGAGCGAAAAATTCTGAATATGATAAACTATTTCAAAGTGGTCAGTACGGCTAATATGTAAATTTATCTTTCAATACTCTCTGTTTTTGGTACAAAATAATTCGTTACAAGTCTAATTGTCAATGATACTTATCGAGTAATATACTATGTGAAAGAGGAAAAAATTCTGAATGAGACACACTTCAGGTCATGTCGAGCTGTAATATTTTACTGTTGCTATAATGACCGAAGTACAAAAGTAGCTTTTACTCTGATATGATCAAGATAACTTGAGAAATATGAAAATGAAAATGAAACCTATCGTGTCATATACCAAATGAAAGAGCGAAAAATTCTGAATAAGATAAACGATTTCAAAGTGGTCAGTACGGCCAATATGTAAATTTATCTTTCAATACTCTCTGTTTTTGGTACAAAATAATTCGTTACAAGTCTAATTGTCAATGATACTTATCGAGTAATATACTATGTGAAAGAGGAAAAAATTCTGAATGAGACACACTTCAGGTCATGTCGAGCTGTAATATTTTACTGTTGCTATAATGACCGAAGTACAAAAGTAGCTTTTACTCTGATATGATCAAGATAACTTGAGAAATATCAAAATGAAAATGAAACCTATCGTGTCATATACCAAATGAAAGAGCGAAAAATTCTGAATATGATAAACTATTTCAAAGTGGTCAGTACGGACAATATGTAAATTTATCTTTCAATACTCTCTGTTTTTGGTACAAAAAAATTCGTTACAAGTCTAATTGTCAATGATACTTATCGAGTAATATACTATGTGAAAGAGGAAAAAATTCTGAATGAGACACACTTCAGGTCATGTCGAGCTGTAATATTTTACTGCTGCTATAATGACCGAAGTACAAAAGTAGCTTTTACTCTGATATGATCAAGATAACTTGAGAAATATCAAAATGAAAATGAAACCTATCGTGTCATATACCAAATGAAAGAGCAAAAAATTCTGAATAAGATAAACTATTTCAAAGTGGTCAGTACGGACAATATGTAAATTTATCTTTCAATACTCTCTGTTTTTGGTACAAAAAAATTCGTTACAAGTCTAATTGTCAATGATACTTATCGAGTAATATACTATGTGAAAGAGGAAAAAATTCTGAATGAGACACACTTCAGGTCATGTCGAGCTGTAATATTTTACTGCTGCTATAATGACCGAAGTACAAAAGTAGCTTTTACTCTGATATGATCAAGATAACTTGAGAAATATCAAAATGAAAATGAAACCTATCGTGTCATATACCAAATGAAAGAGCGAAAAATTCTGAATAAGATAAACTATTTCAAAGTGGTCAGTACGGCCAATATGTAAATTTATCTTTCAGTGCTCTCTGTTTTTTTGTACAAAACAATTCGTTACAAGTCTAATTGTCAATGATACTTATCGAGTAATATACTATGTGAAAGAGGAAAAAATTCTGAATGAGACACACTTCAGGTCATGTCGAGCTGTAATATTTTACTGCTGCTATAATGACCGAAGTACAAAAGTAGCTTTTACTCTGATATGATCAAGATAACTTGAGAAATATGAAAATGAAAATGAAACCTATCGTGTCATATACCAAATGAAAGAGCGAAAAATTCTGAATAAGATAAACGATTTCAAAGTGGTCAGTACGGCCAATATGTAAATTTATCTTTCAATACTCTCTGTTTTTGGTACAAAATAATTCGTTACAAGTCTAATTGTCAATGATACTTATCGAGTAATATACTATGTGAAAGAGGAAAAAATTCTGAATGAGACACACTTCAGGTCATGTCGAGCTGTAAAATTTTACTGTTGCTATAATGACCGAAGTACAAAAGTAGCTTTTACTCTGATATGATCAAGATAACTTGAGAAATATCAAAATGAAAATGAAAACTATCGTGTCATATACCAAATGAAAGAGCGAAAAATTCTGAATAAGATAAACGATTTCAAAGTGGTCAGTACGGCCAATATGTAAATTTATCTTTCAATACTCTCTGTTTTTGGTACAAAATAATTCGTTACAAGTCTAATTGTCAATGATACTTATCGAGTAATATACTATGTGAAAGAGGAAAAAATTCTGAATGAGACACACTTCAGGTCATGTCGAGCTGTAATATTTTACTGTTGCTATAATGACCGAAGTACAAAAGTAGCTTTTACTCTGATATGATCAAGATAACTTGAGAAATATCAAAATGAAAATGAAACCTATCGTGTCATATACCAAATGAAAGAGCGAAAAATTCTGAATATGATAAACTATTTCAAAGTGGTCAGTACGGACAATATGTAAATTTATCTTTCAATACTCTCTGTTTTTGGTACAAAAAAATTCGTTACAAGTCTAATTGTCAATGATACTTATCGAGTAATATACTATGTGAAAGAGGAAAAAATTCTGAATGAGACACACTTCAGGTCATGTCGAGCTGTAATATTTTACTGCTGCTATAATGACCGAAGTACAAAAGTAGCTTTTACTCTGATATGATCAAGATAACTTGAGAAATATCAAAATGAAAATGAAACCTATCGTGTCATATACCAAATGAAAGAGCAAAAAATTCTGAATAAGATAAACTATTTCAAAGTGGTCAGTACGGACAATATGTAAATTTATCTTTCAATACTCTCTGTTTTTGGTACAAAAAAATTCGTTACAAGTCTAATTGTCAATGATACTTATCGAGTAATATACTATGTGAAAGAGGAAAAAATTCTGAATGAGACACACTTCAGGTCATGTCGAGCTGTAATATTTTACTGCTGCTATAATGACCGAAGTACAAAAGTAGCTTTTACTCTGATATGATCAAGATAACTTGAGAAATATCAAAATGAAAATGAAACCTATCGTGTCATATACCAAATGAAAGAGCGAAAAATTCTGAATAAGATAAACTATTTCAAAGTGGTCAGTACGGCCAATATGTAAATTTATCTTTCAGTGCTCTCTGTTTTTTTGTACAAAACAATTCGTTACAAGTCTAATTGTCAATGATACTTATCGAGTAATATACTATGTGAAAGAGGAAAAAATTCTGAATGAGACACACTTCAGGTCATGTCGAGCTGTAATATTTTACTGCTGCTATAATGACCGAAGTACAAAAGTAGCTTTTACTCTGATATGATCAAGATAACTTGAGAAATATTTAAATGAAAATGAAACCTATCGTGTCATATACCAAATGAAAGAGCGAAAAATTCTGAATAAGATAAACGATTTCAAAGTGGTCAGTACGGCCAATATGTAAATTTATCTTTCAATACTCTCTGTTTTTGGTACAAAATAATTCGTTACAAGTCTAATTGTCAATGATACTTATCGAGTAATATACTATGTGAAAGAGGAAAAAATTCTGAATGAGACACACTTCAGGTCATGTCGAGCTGTAATATTTTACTGCTGCTATAATGACCGAAGTACAAAAGTAGCTTTTACTCTGATATGATCAAGCTAACTTGAGAAATATCAAAATGAAAATGAAAACTATCGTGTCATATACCAAATGAAAGAGCGAAAAATTCTGAATATGATAAACTATTTCAAAGTGGTCAGTACGGACAATATGTAAATTTATCTTTCAATACTCTCTGTTTTTGGTACAAAAAAATTCGTTACAAGTCTAATTGTCAATGATACGTATCGAGTAATATACTATGTGAAAGAGGAAAAAATTCTGAATGAGACACACTTCAGGTCATGTCGAGCTGTAATATTTTACTGCTGCTATAATGACCGAAGTACAAAAGTAGCTTTTACTCTGATATGATCAAGATAACTTGAGAAATATCAAAATGAAAATGAAACCTATCGTGTCATATACCAAATGAAAGAGCGAAAAATTCTGAATAAGATAAACTATTTCAAAGTGGTCAGTACGGACAATATGTAAATTTATCTTTCAATACTCTCTGTTTTTGGTACAAAAAAATTCGTTACAAGTCTAATTGTCAATGATACTTATCGAGTAATATACTATGTGAAAGAGGAAAAAAATCTGAATGAGACACACTTCAGGTCATGTCGAGCTGTAATATTTTACTGCTGCTATAATGACCGAAGTACAAAAGTAGCTTTTACTCTGATATGATCAAGATAACTTGAGAAATATCAAAATGAAAATGAAACCTATCGTATCATATACTAAATGAAAGAGCGAAAAATTCTGAATAAGATAAACTATTTCAAAGTGGTCAGTACGGCCAATATGTAAATTTATCTTTCAGTGCTCTCTGTTTTTGGTACAAAATAATTCGTTACAAGTCTAATTGTCAATGATACTTATCGAGTAATATACTATGTGAAAGAGGAAAAAATTCTGAATGAGACACACTTCAGGTCATGTCGAGCTGTAATATTTTACTGTTGCTATAATGACCGAAGTACAAAAGTAGCTTTTACTCTGATATGATCAAGATAACTTGAGAAATATCAAAATGAAAATGAAACCTATCGTCTCATATACCAAATGAAAGAGCGAAAAATTCTGAATATGATAAACTATTTCAAAGTGGTCAGTACGGACAATATGTAAATTTATCTTTCAATACTCTCTGTTTTTGGTACAAAAAAATTCGTTACAAGTCTAATTGTCAATGATACTTATCGAGTAATATACTATGTGAAAGAGGAAAAAATTCTGAATGAGACACACTTCAGGTCATGTCGAGCTGTAATATTTTACTGTTGCTATAATGACCGAAGTACAAAAGTAGCTTTTACTCTGATATGATCAAGATAACTTGAGAAATATCAAAATGAAAATGAAAACTATCGTGTCATATACCAAATGAAAGAGCGAAAAATTCTGAATATGATAAACTATTTCAAAGTGGTCAGTACGGACAATATGTAAATTTATCTTTCAATACTCTCTGTTTTTGGTACAAAAAAATTCGTTACAAGTCTAATTGTCAATGATACTTATCGAGTAATATACTATGTGAAAGAGGAAAAAATTCTGAATGAGACACACTTCAGGTCATGTCGAGCTGTAATATTTTACTGCTGCTATAATGACCGAAGTACAAAAGTAGCTTTTACTCTATATGATCAAGATAACTTGAGAAATATCAAAATGAAAATGAAACCTATCGTGTCATATACCAAATGAAAGAGCGAAAAATTCTGAATATGATAAACTATTTCAAAGTGGTCAGTACGGACAATATGTAAATTTATCTTTCAATACTCTCTGTTTTTGGTACAAAAAAATTCGTTACAAGTCTAATTGTCAATGATACTTATCGAGTAATATACTATGTGAAAGAGGAAAAAATTCTGAATGAGACACACTTCAGGTCATGTCGAGCTGTAATATTTTACTGCTGCTATAATGACCGAAGTACAAAAGTAGCTTTTACTCTGATATGATCAAGATAACTTGAGAAATATCAAAATGAAAATGAAACCTATCGTGTCATATACCAAATGAAAGAGCAAAAAATTCTGAATAAGATAAACTATTTCAAAGTGGTCAGTACGGACAATATGTAAATTTATCTTTCAATACTCTCTGTTTTTGGTACAAAAAAATTCGTTACAAGTCTAATTGTCAATGATACTTATCGAGTAATATACTATGTGAAAGAGGAAAAAATTCTGAATGAGACACACTTCAGGTCATGTCGAGCTGTAATATTTTACTGCTGCTATAATGACCGAAGTACAAAAGTAGCTTTTACTCTGATATGATCAAGATAACTTGAGAAATATCAAAATGAAAATGAAACCTATCGTGTCATATACCAAATGAAAGAGCGAAAAATTCTGAATAAGATAAACTATTTCAAAGTGGTCAGTACGGCCAATATGTAAATTTATCTTTCAGTGCTCTCTGTTTTTTTGTACAAAACAATTCGTTACAAGTCTAATTGTCAATGATACTTATCGAGTAATATACTATGTGAAAGAGGAAAAAATTCTGAATGAGACACACTTCAGGTCATGTCGAGCTGTAATATTTTACTGCTGCTATAATGACCGAAGTACAAAAGTAGCTTTTACTCTGATATGATCAAGATAACTTGAGAAATATTTAAATGAAAATGAAACCTATCGTGTCATATACCAAATGAAAGAGCGAAAAATTCTGAATAAGATAAACGATTTCAAAGTGGTCAGTACGGCCAATATGTAAATTTATCTTTCAATACTCTCTGTTTTTGGTACAAAATAATTCGTTACAAGTCTAATTGTCAATGATACTTATCGAGTAATATACTATGTGAAAGAGGAAAAAATTCTGAATGAGACACACTTCAGGTCATGTCGAGCTGTAATATTTTACTGCTGCTATAATGACCGAAGTACAAAAGTAGCTTTTACTCTGATATGATCAAGCTAACTTGAGAAATATCAAAATGAAAATGAAAACTATCGTGTCATATACCAAATGAAAGAGCGAAAAATTCTGAATATGATAAACTATTTCAAAGTGGTCAGTACGGACAATATGTAAATTTATCTTTCAATACTCTCTGTTTTTGGTACAAAAAAATTCGTTACAAGTCTAATTGTCAATGATACGTATCGAGTAATATACTATTTGAAAGAGGAAAAAATTCTGAATGAGACACACTTCAGGTCATGTCGAGCTGTAATATTTTACTGCTGCTATAATGACCGAAGTACAAAAGTAGCTTTTACTCTGATATGATCAAGATAACTTGAGAAATATCAAAATGAAAATGAAACCTATCGTGTCATATACCAAATGAAAGAGCGAAAAATTCTGAATAAGATAAACTATTTCAAAGTGGTCAGTACGGACAATATGTAAATTTATCTTTCAATACTCTCTGTTTTTGGTACAAAAAAATTCGTTACAAGTCTAATTGTCAATGATACTTATCGAGTAATATACTATGTGAAAGAGGAAAAAAATCTGAATGAGACACACTTCAGGTCATGTCGAGCTGTAATATTTTACTGCTGCTATAATGACCGAAGTACAAAAGTAGCTTTTACTCTGATATGATCAAGATAACTTGAGAAATATCAAAATGAAAATGAAACCTATCGTATCATATACTAAATGAAAGAGCGAAAAATTCTGAATAAGATAAACTATTTCAAAGTGGTCAGTACGGCCAATATGTAAATTTATCTTTCAGTGCTCTCTGTTTTTGGTACAAAATAATTCGTTACAAGTCTAATTGTCAATGATACTTATCGAGTAATATACTATGTGAAAGAGGAAAAAATTCTGAATGAGACACACTTCAGGTCATGTCGAGCTGTAATATTTTACTGTTGCTATAATGACCGAAGTACAAAAGTAGCTTTTACTCTGATATGATCAAGATAACTTGAGAAATATCAAAATGAAAATGAAACCTATCGTGTCATATACCAAATGAAAGAGCGAAAAATTCTGAATATGATAAACTATTTCAAAGTGGTCAGTACGGACAATATGTAAATTTATCTTTCAATACTCTCTGTTTTTGGTACAAAAAAATTCGTTACAAGTCTAATTGTCAATGATACTTATCGAGTAATATACTATGTGAAAGAGGAAAAAATTCTGAATGAGACACACTTCAGGTCATGTCGAGCTGTAATATTTTACTGTTGCTATAATGACCGAAGTACAAAAGTAGCTTTTACTCTGATATGATCAAGATAACTTGAGAAATATCAAAATGAAAATGAAAACTATCGTGTCATATACCAAATGAAAGAGCGAAAAATTCTGAATATGATAAACTATTTCAAAGTGGTCAGTACGGACAATATGTAAATTTATCTTTCAATACTCTCTGTTTTTGGTACAAAAAAATTCGTTACAAGTCTAATTGTCAATGATACTTATCGAGTAATATACTATGTGAAAGAGGAAAAAATTCTGAATGAGACACACTTCAGGTCATGTCGAGCTGTAATATTTTACTGCTGCTATAATGACCGAAGTACAAAAGTAGCTTTTACTCTATATGATCAAGATAACTTGAGAAATATCAAAATGAAAATGAAACCTATCGTGTCATATACCAAATGAAAGAGCGAAAAATTCTGAATAAGATAAACGATTTCAAAGTGGTCAGTACGGCCAATATGTAAATTTATCTTTCAATACTCTCTGTTTTTGGTACAAAATAATTCGTTACAAGTCTAATTGTCAATGATACTTATCGAGTAATATACTATGTGAAAGAGGAAAAAATTCTGAATGAGACACACTTCAGGTCATGTCGAGCTGTAATATTTTACTGCTGCTATAATGACCGAAGTACAAAAGTAGCTTTTACTCTATATGATCAAGATAACTTGAGAAATATCAAAATGAAAATGAAACCTATCGTATCATATACTAAATGAAAGAGCGAAAAATTCTGAATAAGATAAACTATTTCAAAGTGGTCAGTACGGCCAATATGTAAATTTATCTTTCAGTGCTCTCTGTTTTTGGTACAAAATAATTCGTTACAAGTCTAATTGTCAATGATACTTATCGAGTAATATACTATGTGAAAGAGGAAAAAATTCTGAATGAGACACACTTCAGGTCATGTCGAGCTGTAATATTTTACTGTTGCTATAATGACCGAAGTACAAAAGTAGCTTTTACTCTGATATGATCAAGATAACTTGAGAAATATCAAAATGAAAATGAAACCTATCGTGTCATATACCAAATGAAAGAGCGAAAAATTCTGAATATGATAAACTATTTCAAAGTGGTCAGTACGGACAATATGTAAATTTATCTTTCAATACTCTCTGTTTTTGGTACAAAAAAATTCGTTACAAGTCTAATTGTCAATGATACTTATCGAGTAATATACTATGTGAAAGAGGAAAAAAATCTGAATGAGACACACTTCAGGTCATGTCGAGCTGTAATATTTTACTGTTGCTATAATGACCGAAGTACAAAAGTAGCTTTTACTCTGATATGATCAAGATAACTTGAGAAATATCAAAATGAAAATGAAACCTATCGTGTCATATACCAAATGAAAGAGCGAAAAATTCTGAATATGATAAACTATTTCAAAGTGGTCAGTACGGACAATATGTAAATTTATCTTTCAATACTCTCTGTTTTTGGTACAAAATAATTCGTTACAAGTCTAATTGTCAATGATACTTATCGAGTAATATACTATGTGAAAGTGGAAAAAATTCTGAATGAGACACACTTCAGGTCATGTCGAGCTGTAATATTTTACTGTTGCTATAATGACCGAAGTACAAAAGTAGCTTTTACTCTGATATGATCAAGATAACTTGAGAAATATCAAAATGAAAATGAAACCTATCGTGTCATATACCAAATGAAAGAGCGAAAAATTCTGAATATGATAAACTATTTCAAAGTGGTCAGTACGGACAATATGTAAATTTATCTTTCAATACTCTCTGTTTTTGGTACAAAATAATTCGTTACAAGTCTAATTGTCAATGATACTTATCGAGTAATATACTATGTGAAAGAGGAAAAAATTCTGAATGAGACACACTTCAGGTCATGTCGAGCTGTAATATTTTACTGCTGCTATAATGACCGAAGTACAAAAGTAGCTTTTACTCTGATATGATCAAGATAACTTGAGAAATATCAAAATGAAAATGAAACCTATCGTGTCATATACCAAATGAAAGAGCGAAAAATTCTGAATATGATAAACTATTTCAAAGTGGTCAGTACGGCCAATATGTAAATTTATCTTTCAATACTCTCTGTTTTTGGTACAAAATAATTCGTTACAAGTCTAATTGTCAATGATACTTATCGAGTAATATACTATGTGAAAGAGGAAAAAATTCTGAATGAGACACACTTCAGGTCATGTCGAGCTGTAATATTTTACTGCTGCTATAATGACCGAAGTACAAAAGTAGCTTTTACTCTGATATGATCAAGATAACTTGAGAAATATCAAAATGAAAATGAAACCTATCGTATCATATACTAAATGAAAGAGCGAAAAATTCTGAATAAGATAAACTATTTCAAAGTGGTCAGTACGGCCAATATGTAAATTTATCTTTCAGTGCTCTCTGTTTTTGGTACAAAATAATTCGTTACAAGTCTAATTGTCAATGATACTTATCGAGTAATATACTATGTGAAAGAGGAAAAAATTCTGAATGAGACACACTTCAGGTCATGTCGAGCTGTAATATTTTACTGTTGCTATAATGACCGAAGTACAAAAGTAGCTTTTACTCTGATATGATCAAGATAACTTGAGAAATATCAAAATGAAAATGAAACCTATCGTGTCATATACCAAATGAAAGAGCGAAAAATTCTGAATATGATAAACTATTTCAAAGTGGTCAGTACGGACAATATGTAAATTTATCTTTCAATACTCTCTGTTTTTGGTACAAAAAAATTCGTTACAAGTCTAATTGTCAATGATACTTATCGAGTAATATACTATGTGAAAGAGGAAAAAATTCTGAATGAGACACACTTCAGGTCATGTCGAGCTGTAATATTTTACTGTTGCTATAATGACCGAAGTACAAAAGTAGCTTTTACTCTGATATGATCAAGATAACTTGAGAAATATCAAAATGAAAATGAAAACTATCGTGTCATATACCAAATGAAAGAGCGAAAAATTCTGAATATGATAAACTATTTCAAAGTGGTCAGTACGGACAATATGTAAATTTATCTTTCAATACTCTCTGTTTTTGGTACAAAAAAATTCGTTACAAGTCTAATTGTCAATGATACTTATCGAGTAATATACTATGTGAAAGAGGAAAAAATTCTGAATGAGACACACTTCAGGTCATGTCGAGCTGTAATATTTTACTGCTGCTATAATGACCGAAGTACAAAAGTAGCTTTTACTATGATATGATCAAGATAACTTGAGAAATATCAAAATGAAAATGAAAACTATCGTGTCATATACCAAATGAAAGAGCGAAAAATTCTGAATATGATAAACTATTTCAAAGTGGTCAGTACGGACAATATGTAAATTTATCTTTCAATACTCTCTGTTTTTGGTACAAAAAAATTCGTTACAAGTCTAATTGTCAATGATACTTATCGAGTAATATATTATGTGAAAGAGGAAAAAATTCTGAATGAGACACACTTCAGGTCATGTCGAGCTGTAATATTTTACTGCTGCTATAATGACCGAAGTACAAAAGTAGCTTTTACTCTGATATGATCAAGATAACTTGAGAAATATCAAAATGAAAATGAAACCTATCGTATCATATACTAAATGAAAGAGCGAAAAATTCTGAATAAGATAAACTATTTCAAAGTGGTCAGTACGGCCAATATGTAAATTTATCTTTCAGTGCTCTCTGTTTTTGGTACAAAATAATTCGTTACAAGTCTAATTGTCAATGATACTTATCGAGTAATATACTATGTGAAAGAGGAAAAAATTCTGAATGAGACACACTTCAGGTCATGTCGAGCTGTAATATTTTACTGTTGCTATAATGACCGAAGTACAAAAGTAGCTTTTACTCTGATATGATCAAGATAACTTGAGAAATATCAAAATGAAAATGAAACCTATCGTGTCATATACCAAATGAAAGAGCGAAAAATTCTGAATATGATAAACTATTTCAAAGTGGTCAGTACGGACAATATGTAAATTTATCTTTCAATACTCTCTGTTTTTGGTACAAAAAAATTCGTTACAAGTCTAATTGTCAATGATACTTATCGAGTAATATACTATGTGAAAGAGGAAAAAAATCTGAATGAGACACACTTCAGGTCATGTCGAGCTGTAATATTTTACTGTTGCTATAATGACCGAAGTACAAAAGTAGCTTTTACTCTGATATGATCAAGATAACTTGAGAAATATCAAAATGAAAATGAAACCTATCGTGTCATATACCAAATGAAAGAGCGAAAAATTCTGAATATGATAAACTATTTCAAAGTGGTCAGTACGGACAATATGTAAATTTATCTTTCAATACTCTCTGTTTTTGGTACAAAATAATTCGTTACAAGTCTAATTGTCAATGATACTTATCGAGTAATATACTATGTGAAAGTGGAAAAAATTCTGAATGAGACACACTTCAGGTCATGTCGAGCTGTAATATTTTACTGTTGCTATAATGACCGAAGTACAAAAGTAGCTTTTACTCTGATATGATCAAGATAACTTGAGAAATATCAAAATGAAAATGAAACCTATCGTGTCATATACCAAATGAAAGAGCGAAAAATTCTGAATATGATAAACTATTTCAAAGTGGTCAGTACGGACAATATGTAAATTTATCTTTCAATACTCTCTGTTTTTGGTACAAAATAATTCGTTACAAGTCTAATTGTCAATGATACTTATCGAGTAATATACTATGTGAAAGTGGAAAAAATTCTGAATGAGACACACTTCAGGTCATGTCGAGCTGTAATATTTTACTGTTGCTATAATGACCGAAGTACAAAAGTAGCTTTTACTCTGATATGATCAAGATAACTTGAGAAATATCAAAATGAAAATGAAACCTATCGTGTCATATACCAAATGAAAGAGCGAAAAATTCTGAATATGATAAACTATTTCAAAGTGGTCAGTACGGACAATATGTAAATTTATCTTTCAATACTCTCTGTTTTTGGTACAAAATAATTCGTTACAAGTCTAATTGTCAATGATACTTATCGAGTAATATACTATGTGAAAGAGGAAAAAATTCTGAATGAGACACACTTCAGGTCATGTCGAGCTGTAATATTTTACTGCTGCTATAATGACCGAAGTACAAAAGTAGCTTTTACTCTGATATGATCAAGATAACTTGAGAAATATCAAAATGAAAATGAAACATATCGTGTCATATACCAAATGAAAGAGCGAAAAATGCTGAATAAGATAAACGATTTCAAAGTGGTCAGTACGGCCAATATGTAAATTTATCTTTCAATACTCTCTGTTTTTGGTACACAATAATTCGTTACAAGTCTAATTGTCAATGATACTTATCGAGTAATATACTATGTGAAAGAGGAAAAAATTCTGAATGAGACACACTTCAGGTCATGTCGAGCTGTAATATTTTACTGTTGCTATAATGACCGAAGTACAAAAGTAGCTTTTACTCTGATATGATCAAGATAACTTGAGAAATATCAAAATGAAAATGAAACCTATCGTGTCATATACCAAATGAAAGAGCGAAAAATTCTGAATAAGATAAACTATTTCAAAGTGGTCAGTACGGCCAATATGTAAATTTATCTTTCAATACTCTCTGTTTTTGGTACAAAAAAATTCGTTACAAGTCTAATTGTCAATGATACTTATCGAGTAATATACTATGTGAAAGAGGAAAAAAATCTGAATGAGACACACTTCAGGTCATGTCGAGCTGTAATATTTTACTGTTGCTATAATGACCGAAGTACAAAAGTAGCTTTTACTCTGATATGATCAAGATAACTTGAGAAATATCAAAATGAAAATGAAACCTATCGTGTCATATACCAAATGAAAGAGCGAAAAATTCTGAATATGATAAACTATTTCAAAGTGGTCAGTACGGACAATATGTAAATTTATCTTTCAATACTCTCTGTTTTTGGTACAAAATAATTCGTTACAAGTCTAATTGTCAATGATACTTATCGAGTAATATACTATGTGAAAGTGGAAAAAATTCTGAATGAGACACACTTCAGGTCATGTCGAGCTGTAATATTTTACTGTTGCTATAATGACCGAAGTACAAAAGTAGCTTTTACTCTGATATGATCAAGATAACTTGAGAAATATCAAAATGAAAATGAAACCTATCGTGTCATATACCAAATGAAAGAGCGAAAAATTCTGAATATGATAAACTATTTCAAAGTGGTCAGTACGGACAATATGTAAATTTATCTTTCAATACTCTCTGTTTTTGGTACAAAAAATTCGTTACAAGTCTAATTGTCAATGATACTTATCGAGTAATATACAATGTGAAAGAGGAAAAAATTCTGAATGAGACACACTTCAGGTCATGTCGAGCTGTAATATTTTACTGTTGCTATAATGACCGAAGTACAAAAGTAGCTTTTACTCTGATATGATCAAGATAACTTGAGAAATATCAAAATGAAAATTAAAACTATCGTGTCATATACCAAATGAAAGAGCGAAAAATTCTGAATATGATAAACTATTTCAAAGTGGTCAGTACGGCCAATATGTAAATTTATCTTTCAGTGCTCTCTGTTTTTTTTTGTACAAAAAATTCGTTACAAGTCTAATTGTCAATGATACGTATCGAGTAATATACTATGTGAAAGAGGAAAAAATTCTGAATGAGACACACTTCAGGTCATGTCGAGCTGTAATATTTTACTGCTGCTATAATGACCGAAGTACAAAAGTAGCTTTTACTCTGATATGATCAAGATAACTTGAGAAATATCAAAATGAAAATGAAACCTATCGTGTCATATACCAAATGAAAGAGCGAAAAATTCTGAATAAGATAAACTATTTCAAAGTGGTCAGTACGGCCAATATGTAAATTTATCTTTCAATACTCTCTGTTTTTGGTACACAATAATTCGTTACAAGTCTAATTGTCAATGATACTTATCGAGTAATATACTATGTGAAAGAGGAAAAAATTCTGAATGAGACACACTTCAGGTCATGTCGAGCTGTAATATTTTACTGTTGCTATAATGACCGAAGTACAAAAGTAGCTTTTACTCTGATATGATCAAGATAACTTGAGAAATATCAAAATGAAAATGAAACCTATCGTGTCATATACCAAATGAAAGAGCGAAATATTCTGAATATGATAAACTATTTCAAAGTGGTCAGTACGGACAATATGTAAATTTATCTTTCAATACTCTCTGTTTTTGGTACAAAATAATTCGTTACAAGTCTAATTGTCAATGATACTTATCGAGTAATATACTATGTGAAAGAGGAAAAAATTCTGAATGAGACACACTTCAGGTCATGTCGAGCTGTAATATTTTACTGTTGCTATAATGACCGAAGTACAAAAGTAGCTTTTACTCTGATATGATCAAGATAACTTGAGAAATATCAAAATGAAAATGAAACCTATCGTGTCATATACCAAATGAAAGAGCGAAAAATTCTGAATATGATAAACTATTTCAAAGTGGTCAGTACGGACAATATGTAAATTTATCTTTCAATACTCTCTGTTTTTGGTACAAAATAATTCGTTACAAGTCTAATTGTCAATGATACTTATCGAGTAATATACTATGTGAAAGAGGAAAAAATTCTGAATGAGACACAATTCAGGTCGTGTCGAGCTGTAATATTTTACTGCTGCTATAATGACCGAAGTACAAAAGTAGCTTTTACTCTGATATGATCAAGATAACTTGAGAAATATCAAAATGAAAATGAAACCTATCGTGTCATATACTAAATGAAAGAGCGAAAAATTCTGAATAAGATAAACTATTTCAAAGTGGTCAGTACGGCCAATATGTAAATTTATCTTTCAGTGCTCTCTGTTTTTTTTTGTACAAAACAATTCGTTACAAGTCTAATTGTCAATGATACTTATCGAGTAATATACTATGTGAAAGTGGAAAAAATTCTGAATGAGACACACTTCAGGTCATGTCGAGCTGTAATATTTTACTGCTGCTATAATGACCGAAGTACAAAAGTAGCTTTTACTCTGATATGATCAAGATAACTTGAGAAATATGAAAATGAAAATGAAACCTATCGTGTCATATACCAAATGAAAGAGCGAAAAATTCTGAATAAGATAGACTATTTCAAAGTGGTCAGTACGGCCAATATGTAAATTTATCTTTCAATACTCTCTGTTTTTGGTACAAAATAATTCGTTACAAGTCTAATTGTCAATGATACTTATCGAGTAATATACTATGTGAAAGAGGAAAAATTCTGAATGAGACACACTTCAGGTCATGTCGAGCTGTAATATTTTACTGTTGCTATAATGACCGAAGTACAAAAGTAGCTTTTACTCTGATATGATCAAGATAACTTGAGAAATATCAAAATGAAAATGAAACCTATCGTGTCATATACCAAATGAAAGAGCGAAAAATTCTGAATATGATAAACTATTTCAAAGTGGTCAGTACGGACAATATGTAAATTTATCTTTCAATACTCTCTGTTTTTGGTACAAAATAATTCGTTACAAGTCTAATTGTCAATGATACTTATCGAGTAATATACTATGTGAAAGAGGAAAAAATTCTGAATGAGACACAATTCAGGTCGTGTCGAGCTGTAATATTTTACTGCTGCTATAATGACCGAAGTACAAAAGTAGCTTTTACTCTGATATGATCAAGATAACTTGAGAAATATCAAAATGAAAATGAAACCTATCGTGTCATATACTAAATGAAAGAGCGAAAAATTCTGAATAAGATAAACTATTTCAAAGTGGTCAGTACGGCCAATATGTAAATTTATCTTTCAGTGCTCTCTGTTTTTTTTTGTACAAAACAATTCGTTACAAGTCTAATTGTCAATGATACTTATCGAGTAATATACTATGTGAAAGTGGAAAAAATTCTGAATGAGACACACTTCAGGTCATGTCGAGCTGTAATATTTTACTGCTGCTATAATGACCGAAGTACAAAAGTAGCTTTTACTCTGATATGATCAAGATAACTTGAGAAATATGAAAATGAAAATGAAACCTATCGTGTCATATACCAAATGAAAGAGCGAAAAATTCTGAATAAGATAGACTATTTCAAAGTGGTCAGTACGGCCAATATGTAAATTTATCTTTCAATACTCTCTGTTTTTGGTACAAAATAATTCGTTACAAGTCTAATTGTCAATGATACTTATCGAGTAATATACTATGTGAAAGAGGAAAAAATTCTGAATGAGACACAATTCAGGTCGTGTCGAGCTGTAATATTTTACTGCTGCTATAATGACCGAAGTACAAAAGTAGCTTTTACTCTGATATGATCAAGATAACTTGAGAAATATCAAAATGAAAATGAAACCTATCGTGTCATATACTAAATGAAAGAGCGATAAATTCTGAATAAGATAAACTATTTCAAAGTGGTCAGTACGGCCAATATGTAAATTTATCTTTCAGTGCTCTCTGTTTTTTTTTGTACAAAACAATTCGTTACAAGTCTAATTGTCAATGATACTTATCGAGTAATATACTATGTGAAAGTGGAAAAAATTCTGAATGAGACACACTTCAGGTCATGTCGAGCTGTAATATTTTACTGCTGCTATAATGACCGAAGTACAAAAGTAGCTTTTACTCTGATATGATCAAGATAACTTGAGAAATATGAAAATGAAAATGAAACCTATCGTGTCATATACCAAATGAAAGAGCGAAAAATTCTGAATAAGATAGACTATTTCAAAGTGGTCAGTACGGCCAATATGTAAATTTATCTTTCAATACTCTCTGTTTTTGGTACAAAATAATTCGTTACAAGTCTAATTGTCAATGATACTTATCGAGTAATATACTATGTGAAAGAGGAAAAATTCTGAATGAGACACACTTCAGGTCATGTCGAGCTGTAATATTTTACTGTTGCTATAATGACCGAAGTACAAAAGTAGCTTTTACTCTGATATGATCAAGATAACTTGAGAAATATCAAAATGAAAATGAAACCTATCGTGTCATATACCAAATGAAAGAGCGAAAAATTCTGAATATGATAAACTATTTCAAAGTGGTCAGTACGGACAATATGTAAATTTATCTTTCAATACTCTCTGTTTTTGGTACAAAATAATTCGTTACAAGTCTAATTGTCAATGATACTTATCGAGTAATATACTATGTGAAAGAGGAAAAAATTCTGAATGAGACACACTTCAGGTCATGTCGAGCTGTAATATTTTACTGTTGCTATAATGACCGAAGTACAAAAGTAGATTTTACTCTGATATGATCAAGATAACTTGAGAAATATCAAAATGAAAATGAAACCTATCGTGTCATATACCAAATGAAAGAGCAAAAATTCTGAATATGATAAACTATTTCAAAGTGGTCAGTACGGACAATATGTAAATTTATCTTTCAATACTCTCTGTTTTTGGTACAAAATAATTCGTTACAAGTCTAATTGTCAATGACACTTATCGAGTAATATACTATGTGAAAGAGGAAAAAATTCTGAATGAGACACACTTCAGGTCATGTCGAGCTGTAATATTTTACTGCTGCTATAATGACCGAAGTACAAAAGTAGCTTTTACTCTGATATGATCAAGATAACTTGAGAAATATCAAAATGAAAATGAAACCTATCGTGTCATATACTAAATGAAAGAGCGAAAAATTCTGAATAAGATAAACTATTTCAAAGTGGTCAGTACGGCCAATATGTAAATTTATCTTTCAGTGCTCTCTGTTTTTTTTGTACAAAACAATTCGTTACAAGTCTAATTGTCAATGATACTTATCGAGTAATATACTATGTGAAAGTGGAAAAAATTCTGAATGAGACACACTTCAGGTCATGTCGAGCTGTAATATTTTACTGCTGCTATAATGACCGAAGTACAAAAGTAGCTTTTACTCTGATATGATCAAGATAACTTGAGAAATATGAAAATGAAAATGAAACCTATCGTGTCATATACCAAATGAAAGAGCGAAAAATTCTGAATATGATAAACTATTTCAAAGTGGTCAGTACGGACAATATGTAAATTTATCTTTCAATACTCTCTGTTTTTGGTACACAATAATTCGTTACAAGTCTAATTGTCAATGATACTTATCGAGTAATATACTATGTGAAAGAGGAAAAAATTCTGAATGAGACACACTTCAGGTCATGTCGTGCTGTAATATTTTACTGTTGCTATAATGACCGAAGTACAAAAGTGGCTTTTACTCTGATATGATCAAGATAACTTGAGAAATATCAAAATGAAAATGAAACCTATCGTGTCGTATACCAAATGAAAGAGCGAAAAATTCTGAATATGATAAACTATTTCAAAGTGGTCAGTACGGACAATATGTAAATTTATCTTTCAATACTCTCTGTTTTTGTTACAAAATAATTCGTTACAAGTCTAATTGTCAATGACACTTATCGAGTAATATACTATGTGAAAGAGGAAAAAATTCTGAATGAGACACACTTCAGGTCATGTCGAGCTGTAATATTTTACTGCTGCTATAATGACCGAAGTACAAAAGTAGCTTTTACTCTGATATGATCAAGATAACTTGAGAAATATCAAAATGAAAATGAAACCTATCGTGTCATATACTAAATGAAAGAGCGAAAAATTCTGAATAAGATAAACTATTTCAAAGTGGTCAGTACGGCCAATATGTAAATTTATCTTTCAGTGCTCTCTGTTTTTTTTGTACAAAACAATTCGTTACAAGTCTAATTGTCAATGATACTTATCGAGTAATATACTATGTGAAAGTGGAAAAAATTCTGAATGAGACACACTTCAGGTCATGTCGAGCTGTAATATTTTACTGCTGCTATAATGACCGAAGTACAAAAGTAGCTTTTACTCTGATATGATCAAGATAACTTGAGAAATATGAAAATGAAAATGAAACCTATCGTGTCATATACCAAATGAAAGAGCGAAAAATTCTGAATATGATAAACTATTTCAAAGTGGTCAGTACGGACAATATGTAAATTTATCTTTCAATACTCTCTGTTTTTGTTACAAAATAATTCGTTACAAGTCTAATTGTCAATGACACTTATCGAGTAATATACTATGTGAAAGAGGAAAAAATTCTGAATGAGACACACTTCAGGTCATGTCGAGCTGTAATATTTTACTGCTGCTATAATGACCGAAGTACAAAAGTAGCTTTTACTCTGATATGATCAAGATAACTTGAGAAATATCAAAATGAAAATGAAACCTATCGTGTCATATACTAAATGAAAGAGCGAAAAATTCTGAATAAGATAAACTATTTCAAAGTGGTCAGTACGGCCAATATGTAAATTTATCTTTCAGTGCTCTCTGTTTTTTTTTGTACAAAACAATTCGTTACAAGTCTAATTGTCAATGATACTTATCGAGTAATATACTATGTGAAAGTGGAAAAAATTCTGAATGAGACACACTTCAGGTCATGTCGAGCTGTAATATTTTACTGCTGCTATAATGACCGAAGTACAAAAGTAGCTTTTACTCTGATATGATCAAGATAACTTGAGAAATATGAAAATGAAAATGAAACCTATCGTGTCATATACCAAATGAAAGAGCGAAAAATTCTGAATAAGATAGACTATTTCAAAGTGGTCAGTACGGCCAATATGTAAATTTATCTTTCAATACTCTCTGTTTTTGGTACAAAATAATTCGTTACAAGTCTAATTGTCAATGATACTTATCGAGTAATATACTATGTGAAAGAGGAAAAATTCTGAATGAGACACACTTCAGGTCATGTCGAGCTGTAATATTTTACTGTTGCTATAATGACCGAAGTACAAAAGTAGCTTTTACTCTGATATGATCAAGATAACTTGAGAAATATCAAAATGAAAATGAAACCTATCGTGTCATATACCAAATGAAAGAGCGAAAAATTCTGAATATGATAAACTATTTCAAAGTGGTCAGTACGGACAATATGTAAATTTATCTTTCAATACTCTCTGTTTTTGGTACAAAATAATTCGTTACAAGTCTAATTGTCAATGATACTTATCGAGTAATATACTATGTGAAAGAGGAAAAAATTCTGAATGAGACACACTTCAGGTCATGTCGAGCTGTAATATTTTACTGTTGCTATAATGACCGAAGTACAAAAGTAGATTTTACTCTGATATGATCAAGATAACTTGAGAAATATCAAAATGAAAATGAAACCTATCGTGTCATATACCAAATGAAAGAGCAAAAATTCTGAATATGATAAACTATTTCAAAGTGGTCAGTACGGACAATATGTAAATTTATCTTTCAATACTCTCTGTTTTTGGTACAAAATAATTCGTTACAAGTCTAATTGTCAATGACACTTATCGAGTAATATACTATGTGAAAGAGGAAAAAATTCTGAATGAGACACACTTCAGGTCATGTCGAGCTGTAATATTTTACTGCTGCTATAATGACCGAAGTACAAAAGTAGCTTTTACTCTGATATGATCAAGATAACTTGAGAAATATCAAAATGAAAATGAAACCTATCGTGTCATATACTAAATGAAAGAGCGAAAAATTCTGAATAAGATAAACTATTTCAAAGTGGTCAGTACGGCCAATATGTAAATTTATCTTTCAGTGCTCTCTGTTTTTTTTGTACAAAACAATTCGTTACAAGTCTAATTGTCAATGATACTTATCGAGTAATATACTATGTGAAAGTGGAAAAAATTCTGAATGAGACACACTTCAGGTCATGTCGAGCTGTAATATTTTACTGCTGCTATAATGACCGAAGTACAAAAGTAGCTTTTACTCTGATATGATCAAGATAACTTGAGAAATATGAAAATGAAAATGAAACCTATCGTGTCATATACCAAATGAAAGAGCGAAAAATTCTGAATATGATAAACTATTTCAAAGTGGTCAGTACGGCCAATATGTAAATTTATCTTTCAGTGCTCTCTGTTTTTTTTTGTACAAAACAATTCGTTACAAGTCTAATTGTCAATGATACTTATCGAGTAATATACTATGTGAAAGTGGAAAAAATTCTGAATGAGACACACTTCAGGTCATGTCGAGCTGTAATATTTTACTGCTGCTATAATGACCGAAGTACAAAAGTAGCTTTTACTCTGATATGATCAAGATAACTTGAGAAATATGAAAATGAAAATGAAACCTATCGTGTCATATACCAAATGAAAGAGCGAAATATTCTGAATAAGATAGACTATTTCAAAGTGGTCAGTACGGCCAATATGTAAATTTATCTTTCAATACTCTCTGTTTTTGGTACAAAATAATTCGTTACAAGTCTAATTGTCAATGATACTTATCGAGTAATATACTATGTGAAAGAGGAAAAATTCTGAATGAGACACACTTCAGGTCATGTCGAGCTGTAATATTTTACTGTTGCTATAATGACCGAAGTACAAAAGTAGCTTTTACTCTGATATGATCAAGATAACTTGAGAAATATCAAAATGAAAATGAAACCTATCGTGTCATATACCAAATGAAAGAGCGAAAAATTCTGAATATGATAAACTATTTCAAAGTGGTCAGTACGGACAATATGTAAATTTATCTTTCAATACTCTCTGTTTTTGGTACAAAATAATTCGTTACAAGTCTAATTGTCAATGATACTTATCGAGTAATATACTATGTGAAAGAGGAAAAAATTCTGAATGAGACACACTTCAGGTCATGTCGAGCTGTAATATTTTACTGTTGCTATAATGACCGAAGTACAAAAGTAGATTTTACTCTGATATGATCAAGATAACTTGAGAAATATCAAAATGAAAATGAAACCTATCGTGTCATATACCAAATGAAAGAGCAAAAATTCTGAATATGATAAACTATTTCAAAGTGGTCAGTACGGACAATATGTAAATTTATCTTTCAATACTCTCTGTTTTTGGTACAAAATAATTCGTTACAAGTCTAATTGTCAATGACACTTATCGAGTAATATACTATGTGAAAGAGGAAAAAATTCTGAATGAGACACACTTCAGGTCATGTCGAGCTGTAATATTTTACTGCTGCTATAATGACCGAAGTACAAAAGTAGCTTTTACTCTGATATGATCAAGATAACTTGAGAAATATCAAAATGAAAATGAAACCTATCGTGTCATATACTAAATGAAAGAGCGAAAAATTCTGAATAAGATAAACTATTTCAAAGTGGTCAGTACGGCCAATATGTAAATTTATCTTTCAGTGCTCTCTGTTTTTTTTGTACAAAACAATTCGTTACAAGTCTAATTGTCAATGATACTTATCGAGTAATATACTATGTGAAAGTGGAAAAAATTCTGAATGAGACACACTTCAGGTCATGTCGAGCTGTAATATTTTACTGCTGCTATAATGACCGAAGTACAAAAGTAGCTTTTACTCTGATATGATCAAGATAACTTGAGAAATATGAAAATGAAAATGAAACCTATCGTGTCATATACCAAATGAAAGAGCGAAAAATTCTGAATATGATAAACTATTTCAAAGTGGTCAGTACGGACAATATGTAAATTTATCTTTCAATACTCTCTGTTTTTGGTACACAATAATTCGTTACAAGTCTAATTGTCAATGATACTTATCGAGTAATATACTATGTGAAAGAGGAAAAAATGCTGAATGAGACACACTTCAGGTCATGTCGTGCTGTAATATTTTACTGTTGCTATAATGACCGAAGTACAAAAGTGGCTTTTACTCTGATATGATCAAGATAACTTGAGAAATATCAAAATGAAAATGAAACCTATCGTGTCGTATACCAAATGAAAGAGCGAAAAATTCTGAATATGATAAACTATTTCAAAGTGGTCAGTACGGACAATATGTAAATTTATCTTTCAATACTCTCTGTTTTTGTTACAAAATAATTCGTTACAAGTCTAATTGTCAATGACACTTATCGAGTAATATACTATGTGAAAGAGGAAAAAATTCTGAATGAGACACAATTCAGGTCATGTCGAGCTGTAATATTTTACTGCTGCTATAATGACCGAAGTACAAAAGTAGCTTTTACTCTGATATGATCAAGATAACTTGAGAAATATCAAAATGAAAATGAAACCTATCGTGTCATATACTAAATGAAAGAGCGAAAAATTCTGAATAAGATAAACTATTTCAAAGTGGTCAGTACGGCCAATATGTAAATTTATCTTTCAGTGCTCTCTGTTTTTTTTGTACAAAACAATTCGTTACAAGTCTAATTGTCAATGATACTTATCGAGTAATATACTATGTGAAAGTGGAAAAAATTCTGAATGAGACACACTTCAGGTCATGTCGAGCTGTAATATTTTACTGCTGCTATAATGACCGAAGTACAAAAGTAGCTTTTACTCTGATATGATCAAGATAACTTGAGAAATATGAAAATGAAAATGAAACCTATCGTGTCATATACCAAATGAAAGAGCGAAAAATTCTGAATATGATAAACTATTTCAAAGTGGTCAGTACGGACAATATGTAAATTTATCTTTCAATACTCTCTGTTTTTGTTACAAAATAATTCGTTACAAGTCTAATTGTCAATGACACTTATCGAGTAATATACTATGTGAAAGAGGAAAAAATTCTGAATGAGACACACTTCAGGTCATGTCGAGCTGTAATATTTTACTGCTGCTATAATGACCGAAGTACAAAAGTAGCTTTTACTCTGATATGATCAAGATAACTTGAGAAATATCAAAATGAAAATGAAACCTATCGTGTCATATACTAAATGAAAGAGCGAAAAATTCTGAATAAGATAAACTATTTCAAAGTGGTCAGTACGGCCAATATGTAAATTTATCTTTCAGTGCTCTCTGTTTTTTTTGTACAAAACAATTCGTTACAAGTCTAATTGTCAATGATACTTATCGAGTAATATACTATGTGAAAGTGGAAAAAATTCTGAATGAGACACACTTCAGGTCATGTCGAGCTGTAATATTTTACTGCTGCTATAATGACCGAAGTACAAAAGTAGCTTTTACTCTGATATGATCAAGATAACTTGAGAAATATGAAAATGAAAATGAAACCTATCGTGTCATATACCAAATGAAAGAGCGAAAAATTCTGAATATGATAAACTATTTCAAAGTGGTCAGTACGGACAATATGTAAATTTATCTTTCAATACTCTCTGTTTTTGGTACACAATAATTCGTTACAAGTCTAATTGTCAATGATACTTATCGAGTAATATACTATGTGAAAGAGGAAAAAATTCTGAATGAGACACACTTCAGGTCATGTCGAGCTGTAATATTTTACTGCTGCTATAATGACCGAAGTACAAAAGTAGCTTTTACTCTGATATGATCAAGATAACTTGAGAAATATCAAAATGAAAATGAAACCTATCGTGTCATATACTAAATGAAAGAGCGAAAAATTCTGAATAAGATAAACTATTTCAAAGTGGTCAGTACGGCCAATATGTAAATTTATCTTTCAGTGCTCTCTGTTTTTTTTTGTACAAAACAATTCGTTACAAGTCTAATTGTCAATGATACTTATCGAGTAATATACTATGTGAAAGTGGAAAAAATTCTGAATGAGACACACTTCAGGTCATGTCGAGCTGTAATATTTTACTGCTGCTATAATGACCGAAGTACAAAAGTAGCTTTTACTCTGATATGATCAAGATAACTTGAGAAATATGAAAATGAAAATGAAACCTATCGTGTCATATACCAAATGAAAGAGCGAAAAATTCTGAATATGATAAACTATTTCAAAGTGGTCAGTACGGACAATATGTAAATTTATCTTTCAATACTCTCTGTTTTTGTTACAAAATAATTCGTTACAAGTCTAATTGTCAATGACACTTATCGAGTAATATACTATGTGAAAGAGGAAAAAATTCTGAATGAGACACACTTCAGGTCATGTCGAGCTGTAATATTTTACTGCTGCTATAATGACCGAAGTACAAAAGTAGCTTTTACTCTGATATGATCAAGATAACTTGAGAAATATCAAAATGAAAATGAAACCTATCGTGTCATATACTAAATGAAAGAGCGAAAAATTCTGAATAAGATAAACTATTTCAAAGTGGTCAGTACGGCCAATATGTAAATTTATCTTTCAGTGCTCTCTGTTTTTTTTGTACAAAACAATTCGTTACAAGTCTAATTGTCAATGATACTTATCGAGTAATATACTATGTGAAAGTGGAAAAAATTCTGAATGAGACACACTTCAGGTCATGTCGAGCTGTAATATTTTACTGCTGCTATAATGACCGAAGTACAAAAGTAGCTTTTACTCTGATATGATCAAGATAACTTGAGAAATATGAAAATGAAAATGAAACCTATCGTGTCATATACCAAATGAAAGAGCGAAAAATTCTGAATATGATAAACTATTTCAAAGTGGTCAGTACGGACAATATGTAAATTTATCTTTCAATACTCTCTGTTTTTGGTACACAATAATTCGTTACAAGTCTAATTGTCAATGATACTTATCGAGTAATATACTATGTGAAAGAGGAAAAAATTCTGAATGAGACACACTTCAGGTCATGTCGAGCTGTAATATTTTACTGCTGCTATAATGACCGAAGTACAAAAGTAGCTTTTACTCTGATATGATCAAGATAACTTGAGAAATATCAAAATGAAAATGAAACCTATCGTGTCATATACTAAATGAAAGAGCGAAAAATTCTGAATAAGATAAACTATTTCAAAGTGGTCAGTACGGCCAATATGTAAATTTATCTTTCAGTGCTCTCTGTTTTTTTTTGTACAAAACAATTCGTTACAAGTCTAATTGTCAATGATACTTATCGAGTAATATACTATGTGAAAGTGGAAAAAATTCTGAATGAGACACACTTCAGGTCATGTCGAGCTGTAATATTTTACTGCTGCTATAATGACCGAAGTACAAAAGTAGCTTTTACTCTGATATGATCAAGATAACTTGAGAAATATGAAAATGAAAATGAAACCTATCGTGTCATATACCAAATGAAAGAGCGAAAAATTCTGAATATGATAAACTATTTCAAAGTGGTCAGTACGGACAATATGTAAATTTATCTTTCAATACTCTCTGTTTTTGTTACAAAATAATTCGTTACAAGTCTAATTGTCAATGACACTTATCGAGTAATATACTATGTGAAAGAGGAAAAAATTCTGAATGAGACACACTTCAGGTCATGTCGAGCTGTAATATTTTACTGCTGCTATAATGACCGAAGTACAAAAGTAGCTTTTACTCTGATATGATCAAGATAACTTGAGAAATATCAAAATGAAAATGAAACCTATCGTGTCATATACTAAATGAAAGAGCGAAAAATTCTGAATAAGATAAACTATTTCAAAGTGGTCAGTACGGCCAATATGTAAATTTATCTTTCAGTGCTCTCTGTTTTTTTTTGTACAAAACAATTCGTTACAAGTCTAATTGTCAATGATACTTATCGAGTAATATACTATGTGAAAGTGGAAAAAATTCTGAATGAGACACACTTCAGGTCATGTCGAGCTGTAATATTTTACTGCTGCTATAATGACCGAAGTACAAAAGTAGCTTTTACTCTGATATGATCAAGATAACTTGAGAAATATGAAAATGAAAATGAAACCTATCGTGTCATATACCAAATGAAAGAGCGAAAAATTCTGAATATGATAAACTATTTCAAAGTGGTCAGTACGGACAATATGTAAATTTATCTTTCAATACTCTCTGTTTTTGTTACAAAATAATTCGTTACAAGTCTAATTGTCAATGACACTTATCGAGTAATATACTATGTGAAAGAGGAAAAAATTCTGAATGAGACACACTTCAGGTCATGTCGAGCTGTAATATTTTACTGCTGCTATAATGACCGAAGTACAAAAGTAGCTTTTACTCTGATATGATCAAGATAACTTGAGAAATATCAAAATGAAAATGAAACCTATCGTGTCATATACTAAATGAAAGAGCGAAAAATTCTGAATAAGATAAACTATTTCAAAGTGGTCAGTACGGCCAATATGTAAATTTATCTTTCAGTGCTCTCTGTTTTTTTTGTACAAAACAATTCGTTACAAGTCTAATTGTCAATGATACTTATCGAGTAATATACTATGTGAAAGTGGAAAAAATTCTGAATGAGACACACTTCAGGTCATGTCGAGCTGTAATATTTTACTGCTGCTATAATGACCGAAGTACAAAAGTAGCTTTTACTCTGATATGATCAAGATAACTTGAGAAATATGAAAATGAAAATGAAACCTATCGTGTCATATACCAAATGAAAGAGCGAAAAATTCTGAATATGATAAACTATTTCAAAGTGGTCAGTACGGACAATATGTAAATTTATCTTTCAATACTCTCTGTTTTTGGTACACAATAATTCGTTACAAGTCTAATTGTCAATGATACTTATCGAGTAATATACTATGTGAAAGAGGAAAAAATTCTGAATGAGACACACTTCAGGTCATGTCGAGCTGTAATATTTTACTGCTGCTATAATGACCGAAGTACAAAAGTAGCTTTTACTCTGATATGATCAAGATAACTTGAGAGATATCAAAATGAAAATGAAACCTATCGTGTCATATACGAAATGAAAGAGCGAAAAATTCTGAATAAGATAAACTATTTCAAAGTGGTCAGTACGGCCAATATGTAAATTTATCTTTCAGTGCTCTCTGTTTTTTTTTGTACAAAACAATTCGTTACAAGTCTAATTGTCAATGATACTTATCGAGTAATATACTATGTGAAAGTGGAAAAAATTCTGAATGAGACACACTTCAGGTCATGTCGAGCTGTAATATTTTACTGCTGCTATAATGACCGAAGTACAAAAGTAGCTTTTACTCTGATATGATCAAGATAACTTGAGAAATATCAAAATGAAAATGAAACATATCGTGTCATATACTAAATGAAAGAGCGAAAAATTCTGAATAAGATAAACTATTTCAAAGTGGTCAGTACGGCCAATATGTAAATTTATCTTTCAGTGCTCTCTGTTTTTTTTTGTACAAAACAATTCGTTACAAGTCTAATTGTCAATGATACTTATCGAGTAATATACTATGTGAAAGTGGAAAAAATTCTGAATGAGACACACTTCAGGTCATGTCGAGCTGTAATATTTTACTGCTGCTATAATGACCGAAGTACAAAAGTAGCTTTTACTCTGATATGATCAAGATAACTTGAGAAATATGAAAATGAAAATGAAACCTATCGTGTCATATACCAAATGAAAGAGCGAAAAATTCTAAATAAGATAGACTATTTCAAAGTGGTCAGTACGGCCAATATGTAAATTTATCTTTCAATACTCTCTGTTTTTGGTACAAAATAATTCGTTACAAGTCTAATTGTCAATGATACTTATCGAGTAATATACTATGTGAAAGAGGAAAAAATTCTGAATGAGACACACTTCAGGTCATGTCGAGCTGTAATATTTTACTGTTGCTATAATGACCGAAGTACAAAAGTAGCTTTTACTCTGATATGATCAAGATAACTTGAGAAATATGAAAATGAAAATGAAACCTATCGTGTCATATACCAAATGAAAGAGCGACAAATTCTGAATAAGATAAACTATTTCAAAGTGATCAGTACGGCCAATATGTAAATTTATCTTTCAATACTCTCTGTTTTTGGTACACAATAATTCGTTACAAGTCTAATTGTCAATGATACTTGTCGAGTAATATACTATGTGAAAGAGGAAAAAATTCTGAATGAGACACACTTCAGGTCATGTCGAGCTGTAATATTTTACTGTTGCTATAATGACCGAAGTACAAAAGTAGCTTTTACTCTGATATGATCAAGATAACTTGAGAAATATCAAAATGAAAATGAAACCTATCGTGTCATATACCAAATGAAAGAGCGAAAAATTCTGAATAAGATAAACTATTTCAAAGTGGTCAGTACGGCCAATATGTAAATTTATCTTTCAGTGCTCTCTGTTTTTTTTTTGTACAAAACAATTCGTTACAAGTCTAATTGTCAATGATACTTATCGAGTAATATACTATGTGAAAGTGGAAAAAATTCTGAATGAGACACACTTCAGGTCATGTCGAGCTGTAATATTTTACTGCTGCTATAATGACCGAAGTACAAAAGTAGCTTTTACTCTGATATGATCAAGATAACTTGAGAAATATGAAAATGAAAATGAAACCTATCGTGTCATATACCAAATGAAAGAGCGAAAAATTCTAAATAAGATAGACTATTTCAAAGTGGTCAGTACGGCCAATATGTAAATTTATCTTTCAATACTCTCTGTTTTTGGTACAAAATAATTCGTTACAAGTCTAATTGTCAATGATACTTATCGAGTAATATACTATGTGAAAGAGGAAAAAATTCTGAATGAGACACACTTCAGGTCATGTCGAGCTGTAATATTTTACTGTTGCTATAATGACCGAAGTACAAAAGTAGCTTTTACTCTGATATGATCAAGATAACTTGAGAAATATGAAAATGAAAATGAAACCTATCGTGTCATATACCAAATGAAAGAGCGACAAATTCTGAATAAGATAAACTATTTCAAAGTGATCAGTACGGCCAATATGCAAATTTATCTTTCAATACTCTCTGTTTTTGGTACACAATAATTCGTTACAAGTCTAATTGTCAATGATACTTATCGAGTAATATACTATGTGAAAGAGGAAAAAATTCTGAATGAGACACACTTCAGGTCATGTCGAGCTGTAATATTTTACTGTTGCTATAATGACCGAAGTACAAAAGTAGCTTTTACTCTGATATGATCAAGATAACTTGAGAAATATCAAAATGAAAATGAAACCTATCGTGTCATATACCAAATGAAAGAGCGAAAAATTCTGAATAAGATAAACTATTTCAAAGTGGTCAGTACGGCCAATATGTAAATTTATCTTTCAGTGCTCTCTGTTTTTTTGTACAAAACAATTCGTTACAAGTCTAATTGTCAATGATACTTATCGAGTAATATACTATGTGAAAGTGGAAAAAATTCTGAATGAGACACACTTCAGGTCATGTCGAGCTGTAATATTTTACTGCTGCTATAATGACCGAAGTACAAAAGTAGCTTTTACTCTGATATGATCAAGATAACTTGAGAAATATGAAAATGAAAATGAAACCTATCGTGTCATATACCAAATGAAAGAGCGAAAAATGCTGAATAAGATAAACGATTTCAAAGTGGTCAGTACGGCCAATATGTAAATTTATCTTTCAATACTCTCTGTTTTTGGTACACAATAATTCGTTACAAGTCTAATTGTCAATGATACTTATCGAGTAATATACTATGTGAAAGAGGAAAAAATTCTGAATGAGACACACTTCAGGTCATGTCGAGCTGTAATATTTTACTGCTGCTATAATGACCGAAGTACAAAAGTAGCTTTTACTCTGATATGATCAAGATAACTTGACAAATATGAAAATGAAAATGAAACCTATCGTGTCATATACCAAATGAAAGAGCGACAAATTCTGAATAAGATAAACTATTTCAAAGTGATCAGTACGGCCAATATGTAAATTTATCTTTCAATACTCTCTGTTTTTGGTACACAATAATTCGTTACAAGTCTAATTGTCAATGATACTTATCGAGTAATATACTATGTGAAAGAGGAAAAAATTCTGAATGAGACACACTTCAGGTCATGTCGAGCTGTAATATTTTACTGTTGCTATAATGACCGAAGTACAAAAGTTGCTTTTACTCTGATATGATCAAGATAACTTGAGAAATATCAAAATGAAAATGAAACCTATCGTGTCATATACGAAATGAAAGAGCGAAAAATTCTGAATAAGATAAACTATTTCAAAGTGGTCAGTACGGCCAATATGTAAATTTATCTTTCAGTGCTCTCTGTTTTTTTGTACAAAACAATTCGTTACAAGTCTAATTGTCAATGATACTTATCGAGTAATATACTATGTGAAAGTGGAAAAAATTCTGAATGAGACACACTTCAGGTCATGTCGAGCTGTAATATTTTACTGCTGCTATAATGACCGAAGTACAAAAGTAGCTTTTACTCTGATATGATCAAGATAACTTGAGAAATATGAAAATGAAAATGAAACCTATCGTGTCATATACCAAATGAAAGAGCGAAAAATGCTGAATAAGATAAACGATTTCAAAGTGGTCAGTACGGCCAATATGTAAATTTATCTTTCAATACTCTCTGTTTTTGGTACACAATAATTCGTTACAAGTCTAATTGTCAATGATACTTATCGAGTAATATACTATGTGAAAGAGGAAAAAATTCTGAATGAGACACACTTCAGGTCATGTCGAGCTGTAATATTTTACTGTTGCTATAATGACCGAAGTACAAAAGTAGCTTTTACTCTGATATGATCAAGATAACTTGAGAAATATGAAAATGAAAATGAAACCTATCGTGTCATATACCAAATGAAAGAGCGAAAAATTCTGAATAAGATAGACTATTTCAAAGTGGTCAGTACGGCCAATATGTAAATTTATCTTTCAATACTCTCTGTTTTTGGTACAAAATAATTCGTTACAAGTCTAATTGTCAATGATACTTATCGAGTAATATACTATGTGAAAGAGGAAAAAATTCTGAATGAGACACACTTCAGGTCATGTCGAGCTGTAATATTTTACTGCTGCTATAATGACCGAAGTACAAAAGTAGCTTTTACTCTGATATGATCAAGATAACTTGAGAAATATCAAAATGCAAATGAAACCTATCGTGTCATATACTAAATGTAAGAGCGAAAAATTCTGAATAAGATAAACTATTTCAAAGTGGTCAGTACGGACAATATGTAAATTTATCTTTCAGTGCTCTCTGTTTTTTTGTACAAAACAATTCGTTACAAGTCTAATTGTCAATGATACTTATCGAGTAATATACTATGTGAAAGAGGAAAAAATTCTGAATGAGACACACTTCAGGTCTTGTCGAGCTGTAATATTTTACTGTTGCTATAATGACCGAAGTACAAAAGTAGCTTTTACTCTGATATGATCAAGATAACTTGAGAAATATCAAAACGAAAATGAAACCTATCGTGTCATATACCAAATGAAAGAGCGAAAAATTCTGAATATGATAAACTATTTCAAAGTGGTCAGTACGGACAATATGTAAATTAATCTTTCAATACTCTCTGTTTTTGGTACAAAATAATTCGTTACAAGTCTAATTGTCAATGATACTTATCGAGTATTATACTATGTGAAAGAGGAAAAAATTCTGAATGAGACACACTTCAGGTCATGTCGAGCTGTAATATTTTACTGCTGCTATAATGACCGAAGTACAAAAGTAGCTTTTACTCTGATATGATCAAGATAACTTGAGAAATATCAAAATGCAAATGAAACCTATCGTGTCATATACTAAATGTAAGAGCGAAAAATTCTGAATAAGATAAACTATTTCAAAGTGGTCAGTACGGACAATATGTAAATTTATCTTTCAGTGCTCTCTGTTTTTTTGTACAAAACAATTCGTTACAAGTCTAATTGTCAATGATACTTATCGAGTAATATACTATGTGAAAGAGGAAAAAATTCTGAATGAGACACACTTCAGGTCTTGTCGAGCTGTAATATTTTACTGTTGCTATAATGACCGAAGTACAAAAGTAGCTTTTACTCTGATATGATCAAGATAACTTGAGAAATATCAAAACGAAAATGAAACCTATCGTGTCATATACCAAATGAAAGAGCGAAAAATTCTGAATATGATAAACTATTTCAAAGTGGTCAGTACGGACAATATGTAAATTAATCTTTCAATACTCTCTGTTTTTGGTACAAAATAATTCGTTACAAGTCTAATTGTCAATGATACTTATCGAGTATTATACTATGTGAAAGAGGAAAAAATTCTGAATGAGACACACTTCAGGTCATGTCGAGCTGTAATATTTTACTGCTGCTATAATGACCGAAGTACAAAAGTAGCTTTTACTCTGATATGATCAAGATAACTTGAGAAATATGAAAATGAAAATGACGCCTATCGTGTCATATACCAAATGAAAGAGCGAAAAATTCTGAATAAGATAAACTATTTCAAAGTGGTCAGTACAGACAATATGTAAATTTATCTTTCAATACTCTCTGTTTTTGGTACAAAATAATTCGTTACAAGTCTAATTGTCAATGATACTTATCGAGTAATATACTATGTGAAAGAGGAAAAAATTCTGAATGAGACACACTTCAGGTCATTTCGAGCTGTAATATTTTACTGTTGCTATAATGACCGAAGTACAAAAGTAGCTTTTACTCTGATATGATCAAGATAACTTGAGAAATATGAAAATGAAAATGACGCCTATCGTGTCATATACCAAATGAAAGAGCGAAAAATTCTGAATAAGATAAACTATTTCAAAGTGGTCAGTACAGACAATATGTAAATTTATCTTTCAATACTCTCTGTTTTTGGTACAAAATAATTCGTTACAAGTCTAATTGTCAATGATACTTATCGAGTAATATACTATGTGAAAGAGGAAAAAATTCTGAATGAGACACACTTCAGGTCATGTCGAGCTGTAATATTTTACTGCTGCTATAATGACCGAAGTACAAAAGTAGCCTTTACTCTGATATGATCAAGATAACTTGAGAAATATCAAAATGAAAATGAAACCTATCGTGTCATATACTAAATGAAGGAGCGAAAAATTCTGAATAAGATAAACTATTTCAAAGTGGTCAGTACGGCCAATATGTAAATTTATCTTTCAGTGCTCTCTGTTTTTTTGTACAAAACAATTCGTTACAAGTCTAATTGTCAATGATACTTATCGAGTAATATACTATGTGAAAGAGGAAAAAATTCTGAATGAGACACACTTCAGGTCTTGTCGAGCTGTAATATTTTACTGTTGCTATAATGACCGAAGTACAAAAGTAGCTTTTACTCTGATATGATCAAGATAACTTGAGAAATATCAAAACGAAAATGAAACCTATCGTGTCATATACCAAATGAAAGAGCGAAAAATTCTGAATATGATAAACTATTTCAAAGTGGTCAGTACGGACAATATGTAAATTTATCTTTCAATACTCTCTGTTTTTGGTACACAATAATTCGTTACAAGTCTAATTGTCAATGATACTTATCGAGTAATATACTATGTGAAAGAGGAAAAAATTCTGAATGAGACACACTTCAGGTCATGTCGAGCTGTAATATTTTACTGCTGCTATAATGACCGAAGTACAAAAGTAGCCTTTACTCTGATATGATCAAGATAACTTGAGAAATATCAAAATGAAAATGAAACCTATCGTGTCATATACTAAATGAAGGAGCGAAAAATTCTGAATAAGATAAACTATTTCAAAGTGGTCAGTACGGCCAATATGTAAATTTATCTTTCAGTGCTCTCTGTTTTTTTGTACAAAACAATTCGTTACAAGTCTAATTGTCAATGATACTTATCGAGTAATATACTATGTGAAAGAGGAAAAAATTCTGAATGAGACACACTTCAGGTCTTGTCGAGCTGTAATATTTTACTGTTGCTATAATGACCGAAGTACAAAAGTAGCTTTTACTCTGATATGATCAAGATAACTTGAGAAATATCAAAACGAAAATGAAACCTATCGTGTCATATACCAAATGAAAGAGCGAAAAATTCTGAATATGATAAACTATTTCAAAGTGGTCAGTACGGACAATATGTAAATTTATCTTTCAATACTCTCTGTTTTTGGTACACAATAATTCGTTACAAGTCTAATTGTCAATGATACTTATCGAGTAATATACTATGTGAAAGAGGAAAAAATTCTGAATGAGACACACTTCAGGTCATGTCGAGCTGTAATATTTTACTGTTGCTATAATGACCGAAGTACAAAAGTAGCTTTTACTCTGATATGATCAAGATAACTTGAGAAATATCAAAATGAAAATGAAACCTATCGTGTCATATACCAAATGAAAGAGCGAAAAATTCTGAATATGATAAACTATTTCAAAGTGGTCAGTACGGACAATATGTAAATTTATCTTTCAATACTCTCTGTTTTTGGTACACAATAATTCGTTACAAGTCTAATTGTCAATGATACTTATCGAGTAATATACTATGTGAAAGAGGAACAACTTCTGAATGAGACACATTTCAGGTAATGTCGAGCTGTAATATTTTACTGCTGCTATAATGACCGAAGTACAAAAGTAGCTTTTACTTTGATATGATCAAGATAACTTGAGAAATATGAAAATGAAAATGACGCCTATCGTGTCATATACCAAATGAAAGAGCGAAAAATTCTGAATAAGATAAACTATTTCAAAGTGGTCAGTACAGACAATATGTAAATTTATCTTTCAATACTCTCTGTTTTTGGTACAAAATAATTCGTTACAAGTCTAATTGTCAATGATACTTATCTAGTAATATACTATGTGAAAGAGGAAAAAATTCTGAATGAGACACACTTCAGGTCATGTCGAGCTGTAATATTTTACTGCTGCTATAATGACCGAAGTACAAAAGTAGCCTTTACTCTGATATGATCAAGATAACTTGAGAAATATCAAAATGAAAATGAAACCTATCGTGTCATATACTAAATGAAAGAGCGAAAAATTCTGAATAAGATAAACTATTTCAAAGTGGTCAGTACGGCCAATATGTAAATTTATCTTTCAGTGCTCTCTGTTTTTTTGTACAAAACAATTCGTTACAAGTCTAATTGTCAATGATACTTATCGAGTAATATACTATGTGAAAGAGGAAAAAATTCTGAATGAGACACACTTCAGGTCTTGTCGAGCTGTAATATTTTACTGTTGCTATAATGACCGAAGTACAAAAGTAGCTTTTACTCTGATATGATCAAGATAACTTGAGAAATATCAAAACGAAAATGAAACCTATCGTGTCATATACCAAATGAAAGAGCGAAAAATTCTGAATATGATAAACTATTTCAAAGTGGTCAGTACGGACAATATGTAAATTTATCTTTCAATACTCTCTGTTTTTGGTACACAATAATTCGTTACAAGTCTAATTGTCAATGATACTTATCGAGTAATATACTATGTGAAAGAGGAAAAAATTCTGAATGAGACACACTTCAGGTCATGTCGAGCTGTAATATTTTACTGTTGCTATAATGACCGAAGTACAAAAGTAGCTTTTACTCTGATATGATCAAGATAACTTGAGAAATATCAAAATGAAAATGAAACCTATCGTGTCATATACCAAATGAAAGAGCGAAAAATTCTGAATATGATAAACTATTTCAAAGTGGTCAGTACGGACAATATGTAAATTTATCTTTCAATACTCTCTGTTTTTGGTACACAATAATTCGTTACAAGTCTAATTGTCAATGATACTTATCGAGTAATATACTATGTGAAAGAGGAACAACTTCTGAATGAGACACATTTCAGGTAATGTCGAGCTGTAATATTTTACTGCTGCTATAATGACCGAAGTACAAAAGTAGCTTTTACTTTGATATGATCAAGATAACTTGAGAAATATGAAAATGAAAATGACGCCTATCGTGTCATATACCAAATGAAAGAGCGAAAAATTCTGAATAAGATAAACTATTTCAAAGTGGTCAGTACAGACAATATGTAAATTTATCTTTCAATACTCTCTGTTTTTGGTACAAAATAATTCGTTACAAGTCTAATTGTCAATGATACTTATCGAGTAATATACTATGTGAAAGAGGAAAAAATTCTGAATGAGACACACTTCAGGTAATGTCGAGCTGTAATATTTTACTGTTGCTATAATGACCGAAGTACAAAAGTAGCTTTTACTCTGATAAGATCAAGATAACTTGAGAAATATCAAAATGAAAATGAAACCTATCGTGTCATATACCAAATGAAAGAGCAAAAAATTCTGAATATGATAAACTATTTCAAAGTGGTCAGTACGGCCAATATGTAAATTTATCTTTCAATACTCTCTGTTTTTGGTACAAAATAATTCGTTACAAGTCTAATTGTCAATGATACTTATCGAGTAATATACTATGTGAAAGAGGAAAAAATTCTGAATGAGACACACTTCAGGTCATGTCGAGCTGTAATATTTTACTGTTGCTATAATGACCGAAGTACAAAAGTAGCTTTTACTCTGATATGATCAAGATAACTTGAGAAATATCAAAATGAAAATGAAACCTATCGTGTCATATACCAAATGAAAGAGCGAAAAATTCTGAATATGATAAACTATTTCAAAGTGGTCAGTACGGACAATATGTAAATTTATCTTTCAATACTCTCTGTTTTTGGTACAAAATGATTCGTTACAAGTCTAATTGTCAATGATACTTATCGAGTAATATACTATGTGAAAGTGGAAAAAATTCTGAATGAGACACACTTCAGGTCATGTCGAGCTGTAATATTTTACTGCTGCTATAATGACCGAAGTACAAAAGTAGCTTTTACTCTGATATGATCAAGATAACTTGAGAAATATCAAAATGAAAATGAAACCTATCGTGTCATATACTAAATGAAAGAGCGAAAAATTCTGAATAAGATAAACTATTTCAAAGTGGTCAGTACGGCCAATATGTAAATTTATCTTTCAGTGCTCTCTGTTTTTTTTTGTACAAAACAATTCGTTACAAGTCTAATTGTCAATGATACTTATCGAGTAATATACTATATGAAAGTGGAAAAAATTCTGAATGAGACACACTTCAGGTCATGTCGAGCTGTAATATTTTACTGTTGCTATAATGACCGAAGTACAAAAGTAGCTTTTACTCTGATATGATCAAGATAACTTGAGAAATATCAAAATGAAAATGAAACCTATCGTGTCATATACCAAATGAAAGAGCGAAAAATTCTGAATATGATAAACTATTTCAAAGTGGTCAGTACGGACAATATGTAAATTTATCTTTCAATACTCTCTGTTTTTGGTACAAAATAATTCGTTACAAGTCTAATTGTCAATGATACTTATCGAGTAATATACTATGTGAAAGAGGAAAAAATTCTGAATGAGACACACTTCAGGTCATGTCGAGCTGTAATATTTTACTGTTGCTATAATGACCGAAGTACAAAAGTAGCTTTTACTCTGATATGATCAAGATAACTTGAGAAATATCAAAATGAAAATGAAACCTATCGTGTCATATACCAAATGAAAGAGCGAAAAATTCTGAATATGATAAACTATTTCAAAGTGGTCAGTACGGACAATATGTAAATTTATCTTTCAATACTCTCTGTTTTTGGTACAAAATAATTCGTTACAAGTCTAATTGTCAATGATACTTATCGAGTAATATACTATGTGAAAGAGGAAAAAATTCTGAATGAGACACACTTCAGGTCATGTCGAGCTGTAATATTTTACTGCTGCTATAATGACCGAAGTACAAAAGTAGCTTTTACTCTGATATGATCAAGATAACTTGAGAAATATCAAAATGAAAATGAAACCTATCGTGTCATATACTAAATGAAAGAGCGAAAAATTCTGAATAAGATAAACTATTTCAAAGTGGTCAGTACGGCCAATATGTAAATTTATCTTTCAATACTCTCTGTTTTTGGTACAAAATAATTCGTTACAAGTCTAATTGTCAATGATACTTATCGAGTAATATACTATGTGAAAGAGGAAAAAATTCTGAATGAGACACACTTCAGGTCATGTCGAGCTGTAATATTTTACTGCTGCTATAATGACCGAAGTACAAAAGTAGCTTTTACTCTGATATGATCAAGATAACTTGAGAAATATCAAAATGAAAATGAAACCTATCGTGTCATATACTAAATGAAAGAGCGAAAAATTCTGAATAAGATAAACTATTTCAAAGTGGTCAGTACGGCCAATATGTAAATTTATCTTTCAGTGCTCTCTGTTTTTTTTTGTACAAAACAATTCGTTACAAGTCTAATTGTCAATGATACTTATCGAGTAATATACTATGTGAAAGTGGAAAAAATTCTGAATGAGACACACTTCAGGTCATGTCGAGCTGTAATATTTTACTGTTGCTATAATGACCGAAGTACAAAAGTAGCTTTTACTCTGATATGATCAAGATAACTTGAGAAATATCAAAATGAAAATGAAACCTATCGTGTCATATACCAAATGAAAGAGCGAAAAATTCTGAATATGATAAACTATTTCAAAGTGGTCAGTACGGACAATATGTAAATTTATCTTTCAATACTCTCTGTTTTTGGTACAAAATAATTCGTTACAAGTCTAATTGTCAATGATACTTATCGAGTAATATACTATGTGAAAGAGGAAAAAATTCTGAATGAGACACACTTCAGGTCATGTCGAGCTGTAATATTTTACTGTTGCTATAATGACCGAAGTACAAAAGTAGCTTTTACTCTGATATGATCAAGATAACTTGAGAAATATCAAAATGAAAATGAAACCTATCGTGTCATATACCAAATGAAAGAGCGAAAAATTCTGAATATGATAAACTATTTCAAAGTGGTCAGTACGGACAATATGTAAATTTATCTTTCAATACTCTCTGTTTTTGGTACAAAATAATTCGTTACAAGTCTAATTGTCAATGATACTTATCGAGTAATATACTATGTGAAAGAGGAAAAAATTCTGAATGAGACACACTTCAGGTCATGTCGAGCTGTAATATTTTACTGTTGCTATAATGACCGAAGTACAAAAGTAGCTTTTACTCTGATATGATCAAGATAACTTGAGAAATATCAAAATGAAAATGAAACCTATCGTGTCATATACCAAATGAAAGAGCGAAAAATTCTGAATATGATAAACTATTTCAAAGTGGTCAGTACGGACAATATGTAAATTTATCTTTCAATACTCTCTGTTTTTGGTACAAAATAATTCGTTACAAGTCTAATTGTCAATGATACTTATCGAGTAATATACTATGTGAAAGAGGAAAAAATTCTGAATGAGACACAATTCAGGTCGTGTCGAGCTGTAATATTTTACTGCTGCTATAATGACCGAAGTACAAAAGTAGCTTTTACTCTGATATGATCAAGATAACTTGAGAAATATCAAAATGAAAATGAAACCTATCGTGTCATATACTAAATGAAAGAGCGAAAAATTCTGAATAAGATAAACTATTTCAAAGTGGTCAGTACGGCCAATATGTAAATTTATCTTTCAGTGCTCTCTGTTTTTTTTTGTACAAAACAATTCGTTACAAGTCTAATTGTCAATGATACTTATCGAGTAATATACTATATGAAAGTGGAAAAAATTCTGAATGAGACACACTTCAGGTCATGTCGAGCTGTAATATTTTACTGTTGCTATAATGACCGAAGTACAAAAGTAGCTTTTACTCTGATATGATCAAGATAACTTGAGAAATATCAAAATGAAAATGAAACCTATCGTGTCATATACCAAATGAAAGAGCGAAAAATTCTGAATATGATAAACTATTTCAAAGTGGTCAGTACGGACAATATGTAAATTTATCTTTCAATACTCTCTGTTTTTGGTACAAAATAATTCGTTACAAGTCTAATTGTCAATGATACTTATCGAGTAATATACTATGTGAAAGAGGAAAAAATTCTGAATGAGACACACTTCAGGTCATGTCGAGCTGTAATATTTTACTGTTGCTATAATGACCGAAGTACAAAAGTAGCTTTTACTCTGATATGATCAAGATAACTTGAGAAATATCAAAATGAAAATGAAACCTATCGTGTCATATACCAAATGAAAGAGCGAAAAATTCTGAATATGATAAACTATTTCAAAGTGGTCAGTACGGACAATATGTAAATTTATCTTTCAATACTCTCTGTTTTTGGTACAAAATAATTCGTTACAAGTCTAATTGTCAATGATACTTATCGAGTAATATACTATGTGAAAGAGGAAAAAATTCTGAATGAGACACACTTCAGGTCATGTCGAGCTGTAATATTTTACTGCTGCTATAATGACCGAAGTACAAAAGTAGCTTTTACTCTGATATGATCAAGATAACTTGAGAAATATCAAAATGAAAATGAAACCTATCGTGTCATATACTAAATGAAAGAGCGAAAAATTCTGAATAAGATAAACTATTTCAAAGTGGTCAGTACGGCCAATATGTAAATTTATCTTTCAATACTCTCTGTTTTTGGTACAAAATAATTCGTTACAAGTCTAATTGTCAATGATACTTATCGAGTAATATACTATGTGAAAGAGGAAAAAATTCTGAATGAGACACACTTCAGGTCATGTCGAGCTGTAATATTTTACTGCTGCTATAATGACCGAAGTACAAAAGTAGCTTTTACTCTGATATGATCAAGATAACTTGAGAAATATCAAAATGAAAATGAAACCTATCGTGTCATATACTAAATGAAAGAGCGAAAAATTCTGAATAAGATAAACTATTTCAAAGTGGTCAGTACGGCCAATATGTAAATTTATCTTTCAGTGCTCTCTGTTTTTTTTTGTACAAAACAATTCGTTACAAGTCTAATTGTCAATGATACTTATCGAGTAATATACTATGTGAAAGTGGAAAAAATTCTGAATGAGACACACTTCAGGTCATGTCGAGCTGTAATATTTTACTGTTGCTATAATGACCGAAGTACAAAAGTAGCTTTTACTCTGATATGATCAAGATAACTTGAGAAATATCAAAATGAAAATGAAACCTATCGTGTCATATACCAAATGAAAGAGCGAAAAATTCTGAATATGATAAACTATTTCAAAGTGGTCAGTACGGACAATATGTAAATTTATCTTTCAATACTCTCTGTTTTTGGTACAAAATAATTCGTTACAAGTCTAATTGTCAATGATACTTATCGAGTAATATACTATGTGAAAGAGGAAAAAATTCTGAATGAGACACACTTCAGGTCATGTCGAGCTGTAATATTTTACTGTTGCTATAATGACCGAAGTACAAAAGTAGCTTTTACTCTGATATGATCAAGATAACTTGAGAAATATCAAAATGAAAATGAAACCTATCGTGTCATATACTAAATGAAAGAGCGAAAAATTCTGAATAAGATAAACTATTTCAAAGTGGTCAGTACGGCCAATATGTAAATTTATCTTTCAATACTCTCTGTTTTTGGTACAAAATAATTCGTTACAAGTCTAATTGTCAATGATACTTATCGAGTAATATACTATGTGAAAGAGGAAAAAATTCTGAATGAGACACACTTCAGGTCATGTCGAGCTGTAATATTTTACTGCTGCTATAATGACCGAAGTACAAAAGTAGCTTTTACTCTGATATGATCAAGATAACTTGAGAAATATCAAAATGAAAATGAAACCTATCGTGTCATATACTAAATGAAAGAGCGAAAAATTCTGAATAAGATAAACTATTTCAAAGTGGTCAGTACGGCCAATATGTAAATTTATCTTTCAGTGCTCTCTGTTTTTTTTGTACAAAACAATTCGTTACAAGTCTAATTGTCAATGATACTTATCGAGTAATATACTATGTGAAAGTGGAAAAAATTCTGAATGAGACACACTTCAGGTCATGTCGAGCTGTAATATTTTACTGTTGCTATAATGACCGAAGTACAAAAGTAGCTTTTACTCTGATATGATCAAGATAACTTGAGAAATATCAAAATGAAAATGAAACCTATCGTGTCATATACCAAATGAAAGAGCGAAAAATTCTGAATATGATAAACTATTTCAAAGTGGTCAGTACGGACAATATGTAAATTTATCTTTCAATACTCTCTGTTTTTGGTACAAAATAATTCGTTACAAGTCTAATTGTCAATGATACTTATCGAGTAATATACTATGTGAAAGAGGAAAAAATTCTGAATGAGACACACTTCAGGTCATGTCGAGCTGTAATATTTTACTGTTGCTATAATGACCGAAGTACAAAAGTAGCTTTTACTCTGATATGATCAAGATAACTTGAGAAATATCAAAATGAAAATGAAACCTATCGTGTCATATACCAAATGAAAGAGCGAAAAATTCTGAATATGATAAACTATTTCAAAGTGGTCAGTACGGACAATATGTAAATTTATCTTTCAATACTCTCTGTTTTTGGTACAAAATAATTCGTTACAAGTCTAATTGTCAATGATACTTATCGAGTAATATACTATGTGAAAGAGGAAAAAATTCTGAATGAGACACACTTCAGGTCATGTCGAGCTGTAATATTTTACTGTTGCTATAATGACCGAAGTACAAAAGTAGCTTTTACTCTGATATGATCAAGATAACTTGAGAAATATCAAAATGAAAATGAAACCTATCGTGTCATATACCAAATGAAAGAGCGAAAAATTCTGAATATGATAAACTATTTCAAAGTGGTCAGTACGGACAATATGTAAATTTATCTTTCAATACTCTCTGTTTTTGGTACAAAATAATTCGTTACAAGTCTAATTGTCAATGATACTTATCGAGTAATATACTATGTGAAAGAGGAAAAAATTCTGAATGAGACACAATTCAGGTCGTGTCGAGCTGTAATATTTTACTGCTGCTATAATGACCGAAGTACAAAAGTAGCTTTTACTCTGATATGATCAAGATAACTTGAGAAATATCAAAATGAAAATGAAACCTATCGTGTCATATACTAAATGAAAGAGCGAAAAATTCTGAATATGATAAACTATTTCAAAGTGGTCAGTACGGACAATATGTAAATTTATCTTTCAATACTCTCTGTTTTTGGTACAAAATAATTCGTTACAAGTCTAATTGTCAATGATACTTATCGAGTAATATACTATGTGAAAGAGGAAAAAATTCTGAATGAGACACACTTCAGGTCATGTCGAGCTGTAATATTTTACTGTTGCTATAATGACCGAAGTACAAAAGTAGCTTTTACTCTGATATGATCAAGATAACTTGAGAAATATCAAAATGAAAATGAAACCTATCGTGTCATATACCAAATGAAAGAGCGAAAAATTCTGAATATGATAAACTATTTCAAAGTGGTCAGTACGGACAATATGTAAATTTATCTTTCAATACTCTCTGTTTTTGGTACAAAATAATTCGTTACAAGTCTAATTGTCAATGATACTTATCGAGTAATATACTATGTGAAAGAGGAAAAAATTCTGAATGAGACACAATTCAGGTCGTGTCGAGCTGTAATATTTTACTGCTGCTATAATGACCGAAGTACAAAAGTAGCTTTTACTCTGATATGATCAAGATAACTTGAGAAATATCAAAATGAAAATGAAACCTATCGTGTCATATACTAAATGAAAGAGCGAAAAATTCTGAATAAGATAAACTATTTCAAAGTGGTCAGTACGGCCAATATGTAAATTTATCTTTCAGTGCTCTCTGTTTTTTTTTTGTACAAAACAATTCGTTACAAGTCTAATTGTCAATGATACTTATCGAGTAATATACTATGTGAAAGTGGAAAAAATTCTGAATGAGACACACTTCAGGTCATGTCGAGCTGTAATATTTTACTGCTGCTATAATGACCGAAGTACAAAAGTAGCTTTTACTCTGATATGATCAAGATAACTTGAGAAATATGAAAATGAAAATGAAACCTATCGTGTCATATACCAAATGAAAGAGCGAAAAATTCTGAATAAGATAGACTATTTCAAAGTGGTCAGTACGGCCAATATGTAAATTTATCTTTCAATACTCTCTGTTTTTGGTACAAAATAATTCGTTACAAGTCTAATTGTCAATGATACTTATCGAGTAATATACTATGTGAAAGAGGAAAAATTCTGAATGAGACACACTTCAGGTCATGTCGAGCTGTAATATTTTACTGTTGCTATAATGACCGAAGTACAAAAGTAGCTTTTACTCTGATATGATCAAGATAACTTGAGAAATATCAAAATGAAAATGAAACCTATCGTGTCATATACCAAATGAAAGAGCGAAAAATTCTGAATATGATAAACTATTTCAAAGTGGTCAGTACGGACAATATGTAAATTTATCTTTCAATACTCTCTGTTTTTGGTACAAAATAATTCGTTACAAGTCTAATTGTCAATGATACTTATCGAGTAATATACTATGTGAAAGAGGAAAAAATTCTGAATGAGACACACTTCAGGTCATGTCGAGCTGTAATATTTTACTGTTGCTATAATGACCGAAGTACAAAAGTAGCTTTTACTCTGATATGATCAAGATAACTTGAGAAATATCAAAATGAAAATGAAACCTATCGTGTCATATACCAAATGAAAGAGCGAAAAATTCTGAATATGATAAACTATTTCAAAGTGGTCAGTACGGACAATATGTAAATTTATCTTTCAATACTCTCTGTTTTTGGTACAAAATAATTCGTTACAAGTCTAATTGTCAATGATACTTATCGAGTAATATACTATGTGAAAGAGGAAAAAATTCTGAATGAGACACAATTCAGGTCGTGTCGAGCTGTAATATTTTACTGCTGCTATAATGACCGAAGTACAAAAGTAGCTTTTACTCTGATATGATCAAGATAACTTGAGAAATATCAAAATTAAAATGAAACCTATCGTGTCATATACTAAATGAAAGAGCGAAAAATTCTGAATATGATAAACTATTTCAAAGTGGTCAGTACGGACAATATGTAAATTTATCTTTCAATACTCTCTGTTTTTGGTACAAAATAATTCGTTACAAGTCTAATTGTCAATGATACTTATCGAGTAATATACTATGTGAAAGAGGAAAAAATTCTGAATGAGACACACTTCAGGTCATGTCGAGCTGTAATATTTTACTGTTGCTATAATGACCGAAGTACAAAAGTAGCTTTTACTCTGATATGATCAAGATAACTTGAGAAATATCAAAATGAAAATGAAACCTATCGTGTCATATACCAAATGAAAGAGCGAAAAATTCTGAATATGATAAACTATTTCAAAGTGGTCAGTACGGACAATATGTAAATTTATCTTTCAATACTCTCTGTTTTTGGTACAAAATAATTCGTTACAAGTCTAATTGTCAATGATACTTATCGAGTAATATACTATGTGAAAGAGGAAAAAATTCTGAATGAGACACAATTCAGGTCGTGTCGAGCTGTAATATTTTACTGCTGCTATAATGACCGAAGTACAAAAGTAGCTTTTACTCTGATATGATCAAGATAACTTGAGAAATATCAAAATGAAAATGAAACCTATCGTGTCATATACTAAATGAAAGAGCGAAAAATTCTGAATAAGATAAACTATTTCAAAGTGGTCAGTACGGCCAATATGTAAATTTATCTTTCAGTGCTCTCTGTTTTTTTTTGTACAAAACAATTCGTTACAAGTCTAATTGTCAATGATACTTATCGAGTAATATACTATGTGAAAGTGGAAAAAATTCTGAATGAGACACACTTCAGGTCATGTCGAGCTGTAATATTTTACTGCTGCTATAATGACCGAAGTACAAAAGTAGCTTTTACTCTGATATGATCAAGATAACTTGAGAAATATGAAAATGAAAATGAAACCTATCGTGTCATATACCAAATGAAAGAGCGAAAAATTCTGAATATGATAAACTATTTCAAAGTGGTCAGTACGGACAATATGTAAATTTATCTTTCAATACTCTCTGTTTTTGGTACAAAATAATTCGTTACAAGTCTAATTGTCAATGATACTTATCGAGTAATATACTATGTGAAAGAGGAAAAAATTCTGAATGAGACACAATTCAGGTCGTGTCGAGCTGTAATATTTTACTGCTGCTATAATGACCGAAGTACAAAAGTAGCTTTTACTCTGATATGATCAAGATAACTTGAGAAATATCAAAATTAAAATGAAACCTATCGTGTCATATACTAAATGAAAGAGCGAAAAATTCTGAATATGATAAACTATTTCAAAGTGGTCAGTACGGACAATATGTAAATTTATCTTTCAATACTCTCTGTTTTTGGTACAAAATAATTCGTTACAAGTCTAATTGTCAATGATACTTATCGAGTAATATACTATGTGAAAGAGGAAAAAATTCTGAATGAGACACACTTCAGGTCATGTCGAGCTGTAATATTTTACTGTTGCTATAATGACCGAAGTACAAAAGTAGCTTTTACTCTGATATGATCAAGATAACTTGAGAAATATCAAAATGAAAATGAAACCTATCGTGTCATATACCAAATGAAAGAGCGAAAAATTCTGAATATGATAAACTATTTCAAAGTGGTCAGTACGGACAATATGTAAATTTATCTTTCAATACTCTCTGTTTTTGGTACAAAATAATTCGTTACAAGTCTAATTGTCAATGATACTTATCGAGTAATATACTATGTGAAAGAGGAAAAAATTCTGAATGAGACACAATTCAGGTCGTGTCGAGCTGTAATATTTTACTGCTGCTATAATGACCGAAGTACAAAAGTAGCTTTTACTCTGATATGATCAAGATAACTTGAGAAATATCAAAATGAAAATGAAACCTATCGTGTCATATACTAAATGAAAGAGCGAAAAATTCTGAATAAGATAAACTATTTCAAAGTGGTCAGTACGGCCAATATGTAAATTTATCTTTCAGTGCTCTCTGTTTTTTTTTGTACAAAACAATTCGTTACAAGTCTAATTGTCAATGATACTTATCGAGTAATATACTATGTGAAAGTGGAAAAAATTCTGAATGAGACACACTTCAGGTCATGTCGAGCTGTAATATTTTACTGCTGCTATAATGACCGAAGTACAAAAGTAGCTTTTACTCTGATATGATCAAGATAACTTGAGAAATATGAAAATGAAAATGAAACCTATCGTGTCATATACCAAATGAAAGAGCGAAAAATTCTGAATATGATAAACTATTTCAAAGTGGTCAGTACGGACAATATGTAAATTTATCTTTCAATACTCTCTGTTTTTGGTACAAAATAATTCGTTACAAGTCTAATTGTCAATGATACTTATCGAGTAATATACTATGTGAAAGAGGAAAAAATTCTGAATGAGACACAATTCAGGTCGTGTCGAGCTGTAATATTTTACTGCTGCTATAATGACCGAAGTACAAAAGTAGCTTTTACTCTGATATGATCAAGATAACTTGAGAAATATCAAAATTAAAATGAAACCTATCGTGTCATATACTAAATGAAAGAGCGAAAAATTCTGAATATGATAAACTATTTCAAAGTGGTCAGTACGGACAATATGTAAATTTATCTTTCAATACTCTCTGTTTTTGGTACAAAATAATTCGTTACAAGTCTAATTGTCAATGATACTTATCGAGTAATATACTATGTGAAAGAGGAAAAAATTCTGAATGAGACACACTTCAGGTCATGTCGAGCTGTAATATTTTACTGTTGCTATAATGACCGAAGTACAAAAGTAGCTTTTACTCTGATATGATCAAGATAACTTGAGAAATATCAAAATGAAAATGAAACCTATCGTGTCATATACCAAATGAAAGAGCGAAAAATTCTGAATATGATAAACTATTTCAAAGTGGTCAGTACGGACAATATGTAAATTTATCTTTCAATACTCTCTGTTTTTGGTACAAAATAATTCGTTACAAGTCTAATTGTCTATGATACTTATCGAGTAATATACTATGTGAAAGAGGAAAAAATTCTGAATGAGACACAATTCAGGTCGTGTCGAGCTGTAATATTTTACTGCTGCTATAATGACCGAAGTACAAAAGTAGCTTTTACTCTGATATGATCAAGATAACTTGAGAAATATCAAAATGAAAATGAAACCTATCGTGTCATATACTAAATGAAAGAGCGAAAAATTCTGAATAAGATAAACTATTTCAAAGTGGTCAGTACGGCCAATATGTAAATTTATCTTTCAGTGCTCTCTGTTTTTTTTTGTACAAAACAATTCGTTACAAGTCTAATTGTCAATGATACTTATCGAGTAATATACTATGTGAAAGTGGAAAAAATTCTGAATGAGACACACTTCAGGTCATGTCGAGCTGTAATATTTTACTGCTGCTATAATGACCGAAGTACAAAAGTAGCTTTTACTCTGATATGATCAAGATAACTTGAGAAATATGAAAATGAAAATGAAACCTATCGTGTCATATACCAAATGAAAGAGCGAAAAATTCTGAATAAGATAGACTATTTCAAAGTGGTCAGTACGGCCAATATGTAAATTTATCTTTCAATACTCTCTGTTTTTGGTACAAAATAATTCGTTACAAGTCTAATTGTCAATGATACTTATCGAGTAATATACTATGTGAAAGAGGAAAAATTCTGAATGAGACACACTTCAGGTCATGTCGAGCTGTATTATTTTACTGTTGCTATAATGACCGAAGTACAAAAGTAGCTTTTACTCTGATATGATCAAGATAACTTGAGAAATATCAAAATGAAAATGAAACCTATCGTGTCATATACCAAATGAAAGAGCGAAAAATTCTGAATATGATAAACTATTTCAAAGTGGTCAGTACGGACAATATGTAAATTTATCTTTCAATACTCTCTGTTTTTGGTACAAAATAATTCGTTACAAGTCTAATTGTCAATGATACTTATCGAGTAATATACTATGTGAAAGAGGAAAAAATTCTGAATGAGACACAATTCAGGTCGTGTCGAGCTGTAATATTTTACTGCTGCTATAATGACCGAAGTACAAAAGTAGCTTTTACTCTGATATGATCAAGATAACTTGAGAAATATCAAAATGAAAATGAAACCTATCGTGTCATATACTAAATGAAAGAGCGAAAAATTCTGAAAAAGATAAACTATTTCAAAGTGGTCAGTACGGCCAATATGTAAATTTATCTTTCAATACTCTCTGTTTTTGGTACAAAATAATTCGTTACAAGTCTAATTGTCAATGATACTTATCGAGTAATATACTATGTGAAAGAGGAAAAATTCTGAATGAGACACACTTCAGGTCATGTCGAGCTGTAATATTTTACTGTTGCTATAATGACCGAAGTACAAAAGTAGCTTTTACTCTGATATGATCAAGATAACTTGAGAAATATCAAAATGAAAATGAAACCTATCGTGTCATATACCAAATGAAAGAGCGAAAAATTCTGAATATGATAAACTATTTCAAAGTGGTCAGTACGGACAATATGTAAATTTATCTTTCAATACTCTCTGTTTTTGGTACAAAATAATTCGTTACAAGTCTAATTGTCAATGATACTTATCGAGTAATATACTATGTGAAAGAGGAAAAAATTCTGAATGAGACACAATTCAGGTCGTGTCGAGCTGTAATATTTTACTGCTGCTATAATGACCGAAGTACAAAAGTAGCTTTTACTCTGATATGATCAAGATAACTTGAGAAATATCAAAATGAAAATGAAACCTATCGTGTCATATACTAAATGAAAGAGCGAAAAATTCTGAATAAGATAAACTATTTCAAAGTGGTCAGTACGGCCAATATGTAAATTTATCTTTCAGTGCTCTCTGTTTTTTTTTGTACAAAACAATTCGTTACAAGTCTAATTGTCAATGATACTTATCGAGTAATATACTATGTGAAAGTGGAAAAAATTCTGAATGAGACACACTTCAGGTCATGTCGAGCTGTAATATTTTACTGCTGCTATAATGACCGAAGTACAAAAGTAGCTTTTACTCTGATATGATCAAGATAACTTGAGAAATATGAAAATGAAAATGAAACCTATCGTGTCATATACCAAATGAAAGAGCGAAAAATTCTGAATAAGATAGACTATTTCAAAGTGGTCAGTACGGCCAATATGTAAATTTATCTTTCAATACTCTCTGTTTTTGGTACAAAATAATTCGTTACAAGTCTAATTGTCAATGATACTTATCGAGTAATATACTATGTGAAAGAGGAAAAATTCTGAATGAGACACACTTCAGGTCATGTCGAGCTGTAATATTTTACTGTTGCTATAATGACCGAAGTACAAAAGTAGCTTTTACTCTGATATGATCAAGATAACTTGAGAAATATCAAAATGAAAATGAAACCTATCGTGTCATATACCAAATGAAAGAGCGAAAAATTCTGAATATGATAAACTATTTCAAAGTGGTCAGTACGGACAATATGTAAATTTATCTTTCAATACTCTCTGTTTTTGGTACAAAATAATTCGTTACAAGTCTAATTGTCAATGATACTTATCGAGTAATATACTATGTGAAAGAGGAAAAAATTCTGAATGAGACACACTTCAGGTCATGTCGAGCTGTAATATTTTACTGTTGCTATAATGACCGAAGTACAAAAGTAGATTTTACTCTGATATGATCAAGATAACTTGAGAAATATCAAAATGAAAATGAAACCTATCGTGTCATATACCAAATGAAAGAGCAAAAATTCTGAATATGATAAACTATTTCAAAGTGGTCAGTACGGACAATATGTAAATTTATCTTTCAATACTCTCTGTTTTTGGTACAAAATAATTCGTTACAAGTCTAATTGTCAATGACACTTATCGAGTAATATACTATGTGAAAGAGGAAAAAATTCTGAATGAGACACACTTCAGGTCATGTCGAGCTGTAATATTTGACTGCTGCTATAATGACCGAAGTACAAAAGTAGCTTTTACTCTGATATGATCAAGATAACTTGAGAAATATCAAAATGAAAATGAAACCTATCGTATCATATACTAAATGAAAGAGCGAAAAATTCTGAATAAGATAAACTATTTCAAAGTGGTCAGTACGGCCAATATGTAAATTTATCTTTCAGTGCTCTCTGTTTTTTTGTACAAAACAATTCGTTACAAGTCTAATTGTCAATGATACTTATCGAGTAATATACTATGTGAAAGTGGAAAAAATTCTGAATGAGACACACTTCAGGTCATGTCGAGCTGTAATATTTTACTGCTGCTATAATGACCGAAGTACAAAAGTAGCTTTTACTCTGATATGATCAAGATAACTTGAGAAATATGAAAATGAAAATGAAACCTATCGTGTCATATACCAAATGAAAGAGCGAAAAATTCTGAATATGATAAACTATTTCAAAGTGGTCAGTACGGACAATATGTAAATTTATCTTTCAATACTCTCTGTTTTTGGTACACAATAATTCGTTACAAGTCTAATTGTCAATGATACTTATCGAGTAATATACTATGTGAAAGAGGAAAAAATTCTGAATGAGACACACTTCAGGTCATGTCGTGCTGTAATATTTTACTGTTGCTATAATGACCGAAGTACAAAAGTGGCTTTTACTCTGATATGATCAAGATAACTTGAGAAATATCAAAATGAAAATGAAACCTATCGTGTCGTATACCAAATGAAAGAGCGAAAAATTCTGAATATGATAAACTATTTCAAAGTGGTCAGTACGGACAATATGTAAATTTATCTTTCAATACTCTCTGTTTTTGTTACAAAATAATTCGTTACAAGTCTAATTGTCAATGACACTTATCGAGTAATATACTATGTGAAAGAGGAAAAAATTCTGAATGAGACACACTTCAGGTCATGTCGAGCTGTAATATTTTACTGCTGCTATAATGACCGAAGTACAAAAGTAGCTTTTACTCTGATATGATCAAGATAACTTGAGAAATATCAAAATGAAAATGAAACCTATCGTGTCATATACTAAATGAAAGAGCGAAAAATTCTGAATAAGATAAACTATTTCAAAGTGGTCAGTACGGCCAATATGTAAATTTATCTTTCAGTGCTCTCTGTTTTTTTTGTACAAAACAATTCGTTACAAGTCTAATTGTCAATGATACTTATCGAGTAATATACTATGTGAAAGTGGAAAAAATTCTGAATGAGACACACTTCAGGTCATGTCGAGCTGTAATATTTTACTGCTGCTATAATGACCGAAGTACAAAAGTAGCTTTTACTCTGATATGATCAAGATAACTTGAGAAATATGAAAATGAAAATGAAACCTATCGTGTCATATACCAAATGAAAGAGCGAAAAATTCTGAATATGATAAACTATTTCAAAGTGGTCAGTACGGACAATATGTAAATTTATCTTTCAATACTCTCTGTTTTTGGTACACAATAATTCGTTACAAGTCTAATTGTCAATGATACTTATCGAGTAATATACTATGTGAAAGAGGAAAAAATTCTGAATGAGACACACTTCAGGTCATGTCGAGCTGTAATATTTTACTGCTGCTATAATGACCGAAGTACAAAAGTAGCTTTTACTCTGATATGATCAAGATAACTTGAGAAATATCAAAATGAAAATGAAACCTATCGTGTCATATACGAAATGAAAGAGCGAAAAATTCTGAATAAGATAAACTATTTCAAAGTGGTCAGTACGGCCAATATGTAAATTTATCTTTCAGTGCTCTCTGTTTTTTTTGTACAAAACAATTCGTTACAAGTCTAATTGTCAATGATACTTATCGAGTAATATACTATGTGAAAGTGGAAAAAATTCTGAATGAGACACACTTCAGGTCATGTCGAGCTGTAATATTTTACTGCTGCTATAATGACCGAAGTACAAAAGTAGCTTTTACTCTGATATGATCAAGATAACTTGAGAAATATGAAAATGAAAATGAAACCTATCGTGTCATATACCAAATGAAAGAGCGAAAAATTCTGAATATGATAAACTGTTTCAAAGTGGTCAGTACGGACAATATGTAAATTTATCTTTCAATACTCTCTGTTTTTGTTACAAAATAATTCGTTACAAGTCTAATTGTCAATGACACTTATCGAGTAATATACTATGTGAAAGAGGAAAAAATTCTGAATGAGACACACTTCAGGTCATGTCGAGCTGTAATATTTTACTGCTGCTATAATGACCGAAGTACAAAAGTAGCTTTTACTCTGATATGATCAAGATAACTTGAGAAATATGAAAATGAAAATGAAACCTATCGTGTCATATACCAAATGAAAGAGCGAAAAATTCTGAATAAGATAGACTATTTCAAAGTGGTCAGTACGGCCAATATGTAAATTTATCTTTCAATACTCTCTGTTTTTGGTACAAAATAATTCGTTACAAGTCTAATTGTCAATGATACTTATCGAGTAATATACTATGTGAAAGAGGAAAAATTCTGAATGAGACACACTTCAGGTCATGTCGAGCTGTATTATTTTACTGTTGCTATAATGACCGAAGTACAAAAGTAGCTTTTACTCTGATATGATCAAGATAACTTGAGAAATATCAAAATGAAAATGAAACCTATCGTGTCATATACCAAATGAAAGAGCGAAAAATTCTGAATATGATAAACTATTTCAAAGTGGTCAGTACGGACAATATGTAAATTTATCTTTCAATACTCTCTGTTTTTGGTACAAAATAATTCGTTACAAGTCTAATTGTCAATGATACTTATCGAGTAATATACTATGTGAAAGAGGAAAAAATTCTGAATGAGACACAATTCAGGTCGTGTCGAGCTGTAATATTTTACTGCTGCTATAATGACCGAAGTACAAAAGTAGCTTTTACTCTGATATGATCAAGATAACTTGAGAAATATCAAAATGAAAATGAAACCTATCGTGTCATATACTAAATGAAAGAGCGAAAAATTCTGAAAAAGATAAACTATTTCAAAGTGGTCAGTACGGCCAATATGTAAATTTATCTTTCAGTGCTCTCTGTTTTTTTTTTGTACAAAACAATTCGTTACAAGTCTAATTGTCAATGATACTTATCGAGTAATATACTATGTGAAAGTGGAAAAAATTCTGAATGAGACACACTTCAGGTCATGTCGAGCTGTAATATTTTACTGCTGCTATAATGACCGAAGTACAAAAGTAGCTTTTACTCTGATATGATCAAGATAACTTGAGAAATATGAAAATGAAAATGAAACCTATCGTGTCATATACCAAATGAAAGAGCGAAAAATTCTGAATAAGATAGACTATTTCAAAGTGGTCAGTACGGCCAATATGTAAATTTATCTTTCAATACTCTCTGTTTTTGGTACAAAATAATTCGTTACAAGTCTAATTGTCAATGATACTTATCGAGTAATATACTATGTGAAAGAGGAAAAATTCTGAATGAGACACACTTCAGGTCATGTCGAGCTGTAATATTTTACTGTTGCTATAATGACCGAAGTACAAAAGTAGCTTTTACTCTGATATGATCAAGATAACTTGAGAAATATCAAAATGAAAATGAAACCTATCGTGTCATATACCAAATGAAAGAGCGAAAAATTCTGAATATGATAAACTATTTCAAAGTGGTCAGTACGGACAATATGTAAATTTATCTTTCAATACTCTCTGTTTTTGGTACAAAATAATTCGTTACAAGTCTAATTGTCAATGATACTTATCGAGTAATATACTATGTGAAAGAGGAAAAAATTCTGAATGAGACACAATTCAGGTCGTGTCGAGCTGTAATATTTTACTGCTGCTATAATGACCGAAGTACAAAAGTAGCTTTTACTCTGATATGATCAAGATAACTTGAGAAATATCAAAATGAAAATGAAACCTATCGTGTCATATACTAAATGAAAGAGCGAAAAATTCTGAATAAGATAAACTATTTCAAAGTGGTCAGTACGGCCAATATGTAAATTTATCTTTCAGTGCTCTCTGTTTTTTTTTGTACAAAACAATTCGTTACAAGTCTAATTGTCAATGATACTTATCGAGTAATATACTATGTGAAAGTGGAAAAAATTCTGAATGAGACACACTTCAGGTCATGTCGAGCTGTAATATTTTACTGCTGCTATAATGACCGAAGTACAAAAGTAGCTTTTACTCTGATATGATCAAGATAACTTGAGAAATATGAAAATGAAAATGAAACCTATCGTGTCATATACCAAATGAAAGAGCGAAAAATTCTGAATAAGATAGACTATTTCAAAGTGGTCAGTACGGCCAATATGTAAATTTATCTTTCAATACTCTCTGTTTTTGGTACAAAATAATTCGTTACAAGTCTAATTGTCAATGATACTTATCGAGTAATATACTATGTGAAAGAGGAAAAATTCTGAATGAGACACACTTCAGGTCATGTCGAGCTGTAATATTTTACTGTTGCTATAATGACCGAAGTACAAAAGTAGCTTTTACTCTGATATGATCAAGATAACTTGAGAAATATCAAAATGAAAATGAAACCTATCGTGTCATATACCAAATGAAAGAGCGAAAAATTCTGAATATGATAAACTATTTCAAAGTGGTCAGTACGGACAATATGTAAATTTATCTTTCAATACTCTCTGTTTTTGGTACAAAATAATTCGTTACAAGTCTAATTGTCAATGATACTTATCGAGTAATATACTATGTGAAAGAGGAAAAAATTCTGAATGAGACACACTTCAGGTCATGTCGAGCTGTAATATTTTACTGTTGCTATAATGACCGAAGTACAAAAGTAGATTTTACTCTGATATGATCAAGATAACTTGAGAAATATCAAAATGAAAATGAAACCTATCGTGTCATATACCAAATGAAAGAGCAAAAATTCTGAATATGATAAACTATTTCAAAGTGGTCAGTACGGACAATATGTAAATTTATCTTTCAATACTCTCTGTTTTTGGTACAAAATAATTCGTTACAAGTCTAATTGTCAATGACACTTATCGAGTAATATACTATGTGAAAGAGGAAAAAATTCTGAATGAGACACACTTCAGGTCATGTCGAGCTGTAATATTTTACTGCTGCTATAATGACCGAAGTACAAAAGTAGCTTTTACTCTGATATGATCAAGATAACTTGAGAAATATCAAAATGAAAATGAAACCTATCGTGTCATATACTAAATGAAAGAGCGAAAAATTCTGAATAAGATAAACTATTTCAAAGTGGTCAGTACGGCCAATATGTAAATTTATCTTTCAGTGCTCTCTGTTTTTTTGTACAAAACAATTCGTTACAAGTCTAATTGTCAATGATACTTATCGAGTAATATACTATGTGAAAGTGGAAAAAATTCTGAATGAGACACACTTCAGGTCATGTCGAGCTGTAATATTTTACTGCTGCTATAATGACCGAAGTACAAAAGTAGCTTTTACTCTGATATGATCAAGATAACTTGAGAAATATGAAAATGAAAATGAAACCTATCGTGTCATATACCAAATGAAAGAGCGAAAAATTCTGAATATGATAAACTATTTCAAAGTGGTCAGTACGGACAATATGTAAATTTATCTTTCAATACTCTCTGTTTTTGGTACACAATAATTCGTTACAAGTCTAATTGTCAATGATACTTATCGAGTAATATACTATGTGAAAGAGGAAAAAATTCTGAATGAGACACACTTCAGGTCATGTCGTGCTGTAATATTTTACTGTTGCTATAATGACCGAAGTACAAAAGTGGCTTTTACTCTGATATGATCAAGATAACTTGAGAAATATCAAAATGAAAATGAAACCTATCGTGTCGTATACCAAATGAAAGAGCGAAAAATTCTGAATATGATAAACTATTTCAAAGTGGTCAGTACGGACAATATGTAAATTTATCTTTCAATACTCTCTGTTTTTGTTACAAAATAATTCGTTACAAGTCTAATTGTCAATGACACTTATCGAGTAATATACTATGTGAAAGAGGAAAAAATTCTGAATGAGACACACTTCAGGTCATGTCGAGCTGTAATATTTTACTGCTGCTATAATGACCGAAGTACAAAAGTAGCTTTTACTCTGATATGATCAAGATAACTTGAGAAATATCAAAATGAAAATGAAACCTATCGTGTCATATACTAAATGAAAGAGCGAAAAATTCTGAATAAGATAAACTATTTCAAAGTGGTCAGTACGGCCAATATGTAAATTTATCTTTCAGTGCTCTCTGTTTTTTTTGTACAAAACAATTCGTTACAAGTCTAATTGTCAATGATACTTATCGAGTAATATACTATGTGAAAGTGGAAAAAATTCTGAATGAGACACACTTCAGGTCATGTCGAGCTGTAATATTTTACTGCTGCTATAATGACCGAAGTACAAAAGTAGCTTTTACTCTGATATGATCAAGATAACTTGAGAAATATGAAAATGAAAATGAAACCTATCGTGTCATATACCAAATGAAAGAGCGAAAAATTCTGAATATGATAAACTATTTCAAAGTGGTCAGTACGGACAATATGTAAATTTATCTTTCAATACTCTCTGTTTTTGGTACACAATAATTCGTTACAAGTCTAATTGTCAATGATACTTATCGAGTAATATACTATGTGAAAGAGGAAAAAATTCTGAATGAGACACACTTCAGGTCATGTCGAGCTGTAATATTTTACTGCTGCTATAATGACCGAAGTACAAAAGTAGCTTTTACTCTGATATGATCAAGATAACTTGAGAAATATCAAAATGAAAATGAAACCTATCGTGTCATATACGAAATGAAAGAGCGAAAAATTCTGAATAAGATAAACTATTTCAAAGTGGTCAGTACGGCCAATATGTAAATTTATCTTTCAGTGCTCTCTGTTTTTTTTTGTACAAAACAATTCGTTACAAGTCTAATTGTCAATGATACTTATCGAGTAATATACTATGTGAAAGTGGAAAAAATTCTGAATGAGACACACTTCAGGTCATGTCGAGCTGTAATATTTTACTGCTGCTATAATGACCGAAGTACAAAAGTAGCTTTTACTCTGATATGATCAAGATAACTTGAGAAATATGAAAATGAAAATGAAACCTATCGTGTCATATACCAAATGAAAGAGCGAAAAATTCTGAATATGATAAACTGTTTCAAAGTGGTCAGTACGGACAATATGTAAATTTATCTTTCAATACTCTCTGTTTTTGTTACAAAATAATTCGTTACAAGTCTAATTGTCAATGACACTTATCGAGTAATATACTATGTGAAAGAGGAAAAAATTCTGAATGAGACACACTTCAGGTCATGTCGAGCTGTAATATTTTACTGCTGCTATAATGACCGAAGTACAAAAGTAGCTTTTACTCTGATATGATCAAGATAACTTGAGAAATATCAAAATGAAAATGAAACCTATCGTGTCATATACTAAATGAAAGAGCGAAAAATTCTGAATAAGATAAACTATTTCAAAGTGGTCAGTACGGCCAATATGTAAATTTATCTTTCAGTGCTCTCTGTTTTTTTTGTACAAAACAATTCGTTACAAGTCTAATTGTCAATGATACTTATCGAGTAATATACTATGTGAAAGTGGAAAAAATTCTGAATGAGACACACTTCAGGTCATGTCGAGCTGTAATATTTTACTGCTGCTATACTGACCGAAGTACAAAAGTAGCTTTTACTCTGATATGATCAAGATAACTTGAGAAATATGAAAATGAAAATGAAACCTATCGTGTCATATACCAAATGAAAGAGCGAAAAATTCTGAATATGATAAACTATTTCAAAGTGGTCAGTACGGACAATATGTAAATTTATCTTTCAATACTCTCTGTTTTTGGTACACAATAATTCGTTACAAGTCTAATTGTCAATGATACTTATCGAGTAATATACTATGTGAAAGAGGAAAAAATTCTGAATGAGACACACTTCAGGTCATGTCGAGCTGTAATATTTTACTGCTGCTATAATGACCGAAGTACAAAAGTAGCTTTTACTCTGATATGATCAAGATAACTTGAGAAATATCAAAATGCAAATGAAACCTATCGTGTCATATACTAAATGAAAGAGCGAAAAATTCTGAATAAGATAAACTATTTCAAAGTGGTCAGTACGGACAATATGTAAATTTATCTTTCAATACTCTCTGTTTTTGTTACAAAATAATTCGTTACAAGTCTAATTGTCAATGACACTTATCGAGTAATATACTATGTGAAAGAGGAAAAAATTCTGAATGAGACACACTTCAGGTCATGTCGAGCTGTAATATTTTACTGCTGCTATAATGACCGAAGTACAAAAGTAGCTTTTACTCTGATATGATCAAGATAACTTGAGAAATATCAAAATGAAAATGAAACCTATCGTGTCATATACTAAATGAAAGAGCGAAAAATTCTGAATAAGATAAACTATTTCAAAGTGGTCAGTACGGCCAATATGTAAATTTATCTTTCAGTGCTCTCTGTTTTTTTTGTACAAAACAATTCGTTACAAGTCTAATTGTCAATGATACTTATCGAGTAATATACTATGTGAAAGTGGAAAAAATTCTGAATGAGACACACTTCAGGTCATGTCGAGCTGTAATATTTTACTGCTGCTATACTGACCGAAGTACAAAAGTAGCTTTTACTCTGATATGATCAAGATAACTTGAGAAATATGAAAATGAAAATGAAACCTATCGTGTCATATACCAAATGAAAGAGCGAAAAATTCTGAATATGATAAACTATTTCAAAGTGGTCAGTACGGACAATATGTAAATTTATCTTTCAATACTCTCTGTTTTTGGTACACAATAATTCGTTACAAGTCTAATTGTCAATGATACTTATCGAGTAATATACTATGTGAAAGAGGAAAAAATTCTGAATGAGACACACTTCAGGTCATGTCGAGCTGTAATATTTTACTGCTGCTATAATGACCGAAGTACAAAAGTAGCTTTTACTCTGATATGATCAAGATAACTTGAGAAATATCAAAATGCAAATGAAACCTATCGTGTCATATACTAAATGAAAGAGCGAAAAATTCTGAATAAGATAAACTATTTCAAAGTGGTCAGTACGGACAATATGTAAATTTATCTTTCAATACTCTCTGTTTTTGGTACACAATAATTCGTTACAAGTCTAATTGTCAATGATACTTATCGAGTAATATACTATGTGAAAGAGGAAAAAATTCTGAATGAGACACACTTCAGGTCATGTCGTGCTGTAATATTTTACTGTTGCTATAATGACCGAAGTACAAAAGTAGCTTTTACTCTGATATGATCAAGATAACTTGAGAAATATGAAAATGAAAATGAAACCTATCGTGTCATATACTAAATGAAAGAGCGAAAAATTCTGAATAAGATAAACTATTTCAAAGTGGTCAGTACGGACAATATGTAAATTTATCTTTCAATACTCTCTGTTTTTGTTACAAAATAATTCGTTACAAGTCTAATTGTCAATGACACTTATCGAGTAATATACTATGTGAAAGAGGAAAAAATTCTGAATGAGACACACTTCAGGTCATGTCGAGCTGTAATATTTTACTGCTGCTATAATGACCGAAGTACAAAAGTAGCTTTTACTCTGATATGATCAAGATAACTTGAGAAATTTCAAAATGAAAATGAAACCTATCGTGTCATATACTAAATGAAAGAGCGAAAAATTCTGAATAAGATAAACTATTTCAAAGTGGTCAGTACGGCCAATATGTAAATTTATCTTTCAGTGCTCTCTGTTTTTTTTTGTACAAAACAATTCGTTACAAGTCTAATTGTCAATGATACTTATCGAGTAATATACTATGTGAAAGTGGAAAAAATTCTGAAAGAGACACACTTCAGGTCATGTCGAGCTGTAATATTTTACTGCTGCTATAATGACCGAAGTACAAAAGTAGCTTTTACTGTGATATGATCAAGATAACTTGAGAAATATCAAAATGAAAATGAAACCTATCGTGTCATATACTAAATGAAAGAGCGAAAAATTCTGAATAAGATAAACTATTTCAAAGTGGTCAGTACGGCCAATATGTAAATTTATCTTTCAGTGCTCTCTGTTTTTTTTTTGTACAAAACAATTCGTTACAAGTCTAATTGTCAATGATACTTATCGAGTAATATACTATGTGAAAGTGGAAAAAATTCTGAATGAGACACACTTCAGGTCATGTCGAGCTGTAATATTTTACTGCTGCTATACTGACCGAAGTACAAAAGTAGCTTTTACTCTGATATGATCAAGATAACTTGAGAAATATGAAAATGAAAATGAAACCTATCGTGTCATATACCAAATGAAAGAGCGAAAAATTCTGAATATGATAAACTATTTCAAAGTGGTCAGTACGGACAATATGTAAATTTATCTTTCAATACTCTCTGTTTTTGGTACACAATAATTCGTTACAAGTCTAATTGTCAATGATACTTATCGAGTAATATACTATGTGAAAGAGGAAAAAATTCTGAATGAGACACACTTCAGGTCATGTCGAGCTGTAATATTTTACTGCTGCTATAATGACCGAAGTACAAAAGTAGCTTTTACTCTGATATGATCAAGATAACTTGAGAAATATCAAAATGCAAATGAAACCTATCGTGTCATATACTAAATGAAAGAGCGAAAAATTCTGAATAAGATAAACTATTTCAAAGTGGTCAGTACGGACAATATGTAAATTTATCTTTCAATACTCTCTGTTTTTGGTACACAATAATTCGTTACAAGTCTAATTGTCAATGATACTTATCGAGTAATATACTATGTGAAAGAGGAAAAAATTCTGAATGAGACACACTTCAGGTCATGTCGTGCTGTAATATTTTACTGTTGCTATAATGACCGAAGTACAAAAGTAGCTTTTACTCTGATATGATCAAGATAACTTGAGAAATATGAAAATGAAAATGAAACCTATCGTGTCATATACTAAATGAAAGAGCGAAAAATTCTGAATAAGATAAACTATTTCAAAGTGGTCAGTACGGACAATATGTAAATTTATCTTTCAATACTCTCTGTTTTTGTTACAAAATAATTCGTTACAAGTCTAATTGTCAATGACACTTATCGAGTAATATACTATGTGAAAGAGGAAAAAATTCTGAATGAGACACACTTCAGGTCATGTCGAGCTGTAATATTTTACTGCTGCTATAATGACCGAAGTACAAAAGTAGCTTTTACTCTGATATGATCAAGATAACTTGAGAAATTTCAAAATGAAAATGAAACCTATCGTGTCATATACTAAATGAAAGAGCGAAAAATTCTGAATAAGATAAACTATTTCAAAGTGGTCAGTACGGCCAATATGTAAATTTATCTTTCAGTGCTCTCTGTTTTTTTTGTACAAAACAATTCGTTACAAGTCTAATTGTCAATGATACTTATCGAGTAATATACTATGTGAAAGTGGAAAAAATTCTGAAAGAGACACACTTCAGGTCATGTCGAGCTGTAATATTTTACTGCTGCTATAATGACCGAAGTACAAAAGTAGCTTTTACTGTGATATGATCAAGATAACTTGAGAAATATCAAAATGAAAATGAAACCTATCGTGTCATATACTAAATGAAAGAGCGAAAAATTCTGAATAAGATAAACTATTTCAAAGTGGTCAGTACGGCCAATATGTAAATTTATCTTTCAGTGCTCTCTGTTTTTTTTTTGTACAAAACAATTCGTTACAAGTCTAATTGTCAATGATACTTATCGAGTAATATACTATGTGAAAGTGGAAAAAATTCTGAATGAGACACACTTCAGGTCATGTCGAGCTGTAATATTTTACTGCTGCTATAATGACCGAAGTACAAAAGTAGCTTTTACTCTGATATGATCAAGATAACTTGAGAAATATGAAAATGAAAATGAAACCTATCGTGTCATATACCAAATGAAAGAGCGAAAAATTCTGAATATGATAAACTATTTCAAAGTGGTCAGTACGGACAATATGTAAATTTATCTTTCAATACTCTCTGTTTTTGGTACACAATAATTCGTTACAAGTCTAATTGTCAATGATACTTATCGAGTAATATACTATGTGAAAGAGGAAAAAATTCTGAATGAGACACACTTCAGGTCATGTCGAGCTGTAATATTTTACTGCTGCTATAATGACCGAAGTACAAAAGTAGCTTTTACTCTGATATGATCAAGATAACTTGAGAAATATCAAAATGCAAATGAAACCTATCGTGTCATATACTAAATGAAAGAGCGAAAAATTCTGAATAAGATAAACTATTTCAAAGTGGTCAGTACGGACAATATGTAAATTTATCTTTCAATACTCTCTGTTTTTGTTACAAAATAATTCGTTACAAGTCTAATTGTCAATGACACTTATCGAGTAATATACTATGTGAAAGAGGAAAAAATTCTGAATGAGACACACTTCAGGTCATGTCGTGCTGTAATATTTTACTGTTGCTATAATGACCGAAGTACAAAAGTAGCTTTTACTCTGATATGATCAAGATAACTTGAGAAATATGAAAATGAAAATGAAACCTATCGTGTCATATACTAAATGAAAGAGCGAAAAATTCTGAATAAGATAAACTATTTCAAAGTGGTCAGTACGGACAATATGTAAATTTATCTTTCAGTGCTCTCTGTTTTTTTTTTGTACAAAACAATTCGTTACAAGTCTAATTGTCAATGATACTTATCGAGTAATATACTATGTGAAAGTGGAAAAAATTCTGAATGAGACACACTTCAGGTCATGTCGAGCTGTAATATTTTACTGCTGCTATAATGACCGAAGTACAAAAGTAGCTTTTACTCTGATATGATCAAGATAACTTGAGAAATATGAAAATGAAAATGAAACCTATCGTGTCATATACCAAATGAAAGAGCGAAAAATTCTGAATATGATAAACTATTTCAAAGTGGTCAGTACGGACAATATGTAAATTTATCTTTCAATACTCTCTGTTTTTGTTACAAAATAATTCGTTACAAGTCTAATTGTCAATGACACTTATCGAGTAATATACTATGTGAAAGAGGAAAAAATTCTGAATGAGACACACTTCAGGTCATGTCGAGCTGTAATATTTTACTGCTGCTATAATGACCGAAGTACAAAAGTAGCTTTTACTCTGATATGATCAAGATAACTTGAGAAATATCAAAATGAAAATGAAACCTATCGTGTCATATACTAAATGAAAGAGCGAAAAATTCTGAATAAGATAAACTATTTCAAAGTGGTCAGTACGGCCAATATGTAAATTTATCTTTCAGTGCTCTCTGTTTTTTTTGTACAAAACAATTCGTTACAAGTCTAATTGTCAATGATACTTATCGAGTAATATACTATGTGAAAGTGGAAAAAATTCTGAATGAGACACACTTCAGGTCATGTCGAGCTGTAATATTTTACTGCTGCTATAATGACCGAAGTACAAAAGTAGCTTTTACTCTGATATGATCAAGATAACTTGAGAAATATGAAAATGAAAATGAAACCTATCGTGTCATATACCAAATGAAAGAGCGAAAAATTCTGAATATGATAAACTATTTCAAAGTGGTCAGTACGGACAATATGTAAATTTATCTTTCAATACTCTCTGTTTTTGGTACACAATAATTCGTTACAAGTCTAATTGTCAATGATACTTATCGAGTAATATACTATGTGAAAGAGGAAAAAATTCTGAATGAGACACACTTCAGGTCATGTCGAGCTGTAATATTTTACTGCTGCTATAATGACCGAAGTACAAAAGTAGCTTTTACTCTGATATGATCAAGATAACTTGAGAAATATCAAAATGAAAATGAAACCTATCGTGTCATATACTAAATGAAAGAGCGAAAAATTCTGAATAAGATAAACTATTTCAAAGTGGTCAGTACGGCCAATATGTAAATTTATCTTTCAGTGCTCTCTGTTTTTTTTGTACAAAACAATTCGTTACAAGTCTAATTGTCAATGATACTTATCGAGTAATATACTATGTGAAAGTGGAAAAAATTCT